>JASUUE010000013.1:0-192572 GCA_031216405.1 Syzygium malaccense | reverse complement strand
TGGGAAATGTCTTCAAAAGCAATAATTTACGAAAACCTGTGCTAAACGGCCATTGTGACACCTCTCCCTTTTGTGCACATTTTCAAAGGTGTTTGATTCCGTTAAATTTCGGAATAGTGTAACTTAGTCGTCTGGCGTGCTTTTGGGGCGATCTTTTTTTTGATAATGCACATTTTCCAGTAGGAAATGTCTTCAAAGGCAATAATTTACGAAAACCTGTGCTAAACGGCCATTGTGACACCTCTCCCTTCTGTGCTCATTTTCAAAGGTGTTTGATTCCGTTAAATTTCGGAATAGTGTAACTTAGTCGTCTGGCGTGCTTTTGGGGCGATCTTTTTTTTGATAAAGCACATTTTCCAGTAGGAAATGTCTTCAAAAGCAATAATTTACGAAAACCTGTGCTAAACGGCCATTGTGACACCTCTCCCTTCTGTGCTCATTTTCAAAGGTGTTTGATTCCGTTAAATTTCGGAATAGTGTAACTTAGTCGTCTGGCGTGCTTTTGGGGCGATCTTTTTTTTGATAATGCACATTTTCACGTGGGAAATGTCTTCAAAAGCAATAATTTACGAAAACCTGTGCTAAACGGCCATTGTGACACCTCTCCCTTTTGTGCACATTTTCAAAGGTGTTTGATTCCGTTAAATTTCGGAATAGTGTAACTTAGTCGTCTGGCGTGCTTTTGGGGCGATCTTTTTTTTGATAATGCACATTTTCCAGTAGGAAATGTCTTCAAAGGCAATAATTTACGAAAACCTGTGCTAAACGGCCATTGTGACACCTCTCCCTTCTGTGCTCATTTTCAAAGGTGTTTGATTCGGTTAAATTTCGGAATAGTGTAACTTAGTCGTCTGGCGTGCTTTTGGGGCGATCTTTTTTTTGATAATGCACATTTTCCAGTAGGAAATGTCTTCAAAGGCAATAATTTACGAAAACCTGTGCTAAACGGCCATTGTGACACCTCTCCCTTCTGTGCTCATTTTCAAAGGTGTTTGATTCCGTTAAATTTCGGAATAGTGTAACTTAGTCGTCTGGCGTGCTTTTGGGGCGATCTTTTTTTTGATAATGCACATTTTCACGTGGGAAATGTCTTCAAAAGCAATAATTTACGAAAACCTGTGCTAAACGGCCATTGTGACACCTCTCCCTTCTGTGCTCATTTTCAAAGGTGTTTGATTCGGTTAAATTTCGGAATAGTGTAACTTAGTCGTCTGGCGTGCTTTTGGGGCGATCTTTTTTTTGATAATGCACATTTTCACGTGGGAAATGTCTTCAAAAGCAATAATTTACGAAAACCTGTGCTAAACGGCCATTGTGACACCTCTCCCTTTTGTGCACATTTTCAAAGGTGTTTGATTCCGTTAAATTTCGGAATAGTGTAACTTAGTCGTCTGGCGTGCTTTTGGGGCGATCTTTTTTTTGATAATGCACATTTTCCCGTAGGAAATGTCTTCAAAAGCAATAATTTACGAAAACCTGTGCTAAACGGCCATTGTGACACCTCTCCCTTCTGTGCTCATTTTCAAAGGTGTTTGATTCCGTTAAATTTCGGAATAGTGTAACTTAGTCGTCTGGCGTGCTTTTGGGGCGATCTTTTTTTTGATAATGCACATTTTCCCGTGGGAAATGTCTTCAAAAGCAATAATTTACGAAAACCTGTGCTAAACGGCCATTGTGACACCTCTCCCTTCTGTGCTCATTTTCAAAGGTGTTTGATTCCGTTAAATTTCGGAATAGTGTAACTTAGTCGTCTGGCGTGCTTTTGGGGCGATCTTTTTTTTGATAATGCACATTTTCCCGTGGGAAATGTCTTCAAAAGCAATAATTTACGAAAACCTGTGCTAAACGGCCATTGTGACACCTCTCCCTTCTGTGCTCATTTTCAAAGGTGTTTGATTCCGTTAAATTTCGGAATAGTGTAACTTAGTCGTCTGGCGTGCTTTTGGGGCGATCTTTTTTTTGATAATGCACATTTTCACGTGGGAAATGTCTTCAAAAGCAATAATTTACGAAAACCTGTGCTAAACGGCCATTGTGACACCTCTCCCTTCTGTGCTCATTTTCAAAGGTGTTTGATTCGGTTAAATTTCGGAATAGTGTAACTTAGTCGTCTGGCGTGCTTTTGGGGCGATCTTTTTTTTGATAATGCACATTTTCCAGTAGGAAATGTCTTCAAAGGCAATAATTTACGAAAACCTGTGCTAAACGGCCATTGTGACACCTCTCCCTTCTGTGCTCATTTTCAAAGGTGTTTGATTCGGTTAAATTTCGGAATAGTGTAACTTAGTCGTCTGGCGTGCTTTTGGGGCGATCTTTTTTTTGATAATGCACATTTTCCCGTGGGAAATGTCTTCAAAGGCAATAATTTACGAAAACCTGTGCTAAACGGCCATTGTGACACCTCTCCCTTCTGTGCTCATTTTCAAAGGTGTTTGATTCGGTTAAATTTCGGAATAGTGTAACTTAGTCGTCTGGCGTGCTTTTGGGGCGATCTTTTTTTTGATAATGCACATTTTCCCGTGGGAAATGTCTTCAAAGGCAATAATTTACGAAAACCTGTGCTAAACGGCCATTGTGACACCTCTCCCTTCTGTGCTCATTTTCAAAGGTGTTTGATTCCGTTAAATTTCGGAATAGTGTAACTTAGTCGTCTGGCGTGCTTTTGGGGCGATCTTTTTTTTGATAATGCACATTTTCCCGTGGGAAATGTCTTCAAAAGCAATAATTTACGAAAACCTGTGCTAAACGGCCATTGTGACACCTCTCCCTTCTGTGCACATTTTCAAAGGTGTTTGATTCCGTTAAATTTCGGAATAGTGTAACTTAGTCGTCTGGCGTGCTTTTGGGGCGATCTTTTTTTTGATAATGCACATTTTCACGTGGGAAATGTCTTCAAAAGCAATAATTTACGAAAACCTGTGCTAAACGGCCATTGTGACACCTCTCCCTTCTGTGCTCATTTTCAAAGGTGTTTGATTCGGTTAAATTTCGGAATAGTGTAACTTAGTCGTCTGGCGTGCTTTTGGGGCGATCTTTTTTTTGATAATGCACATTTTCCAGTGGGAAATGTCTTCAAAAGCAATAATTTACGAAAACCTGTGCTAAACGGCCATTGTGACACCTCTCCCTTCTGTGCTCATTTTCAAAGGTGTTTGATTCCGTTAAATTTCGGAATAGTGTAACTTAGTCGTCTGGCGTGCTTTTGGGGCGATCTTTTTTTTGATAATGCACATTTTCACGTGGGAAATGTCTTCAAAAGCAATAATTTACGAAAACCTGTGCTAAACGGCCATTGTGACACCTCTCCCTTCTGTGCTCATTTTCAAAGGTGTTTGATTCGGTTAAATTTCGGAATAGTGTAACTTAGTCGTATGGCGTGCTTTTGGGGCGATCTTTTTTTTGATAATGCACATTTTCACGTGGGAAATGTCTTCAAAGGCAATAATTTACGAAAACCTGTGCTAAACGGCCATTGTGACACCTCTCCCTTCTGTGCTCATTTTCAAAGGTGTTTGATTCGGTTAAATTTCGGAATAGTGTAACTTAGTCGTCTGGCGTGCTTTTGGGGCGATCTTTTTTTTGATAATGCACATTTTCCCGTGGGAAATGTCTTCAAAAGCAATAATTTACGAAAACCTGTGCTAAACGGCCATTGTGACACCTCTCCCTTCTGTGCACATTTTCAAAGGTGTTTGATTCGGTTAAATTTCGGAATAGTGTAACTTAGTCGTCTGGCGTGCTTTTGGGGCGATCTTTTTTTTGATAATGCACATTTTCCAGTAGGAAATGTCTTCAAAGGCAATAATTTACGAAAACCTGTGCTAAACGGCCATTGTGACACCTCTCCCTTCTGTGCTCATTTTCAAAGGTGTTTGATTCGGTTAAATTTCGGAATAGTGTAACTTAGTCGTCTGGCGTGCTTTTGGGGCGATCTTTTTTTTGATAATGCACATTTTCCCGTGGGAAATGTCTTCAAAAGCAATAATTTACGAAAACCTGTGCTAAACGGCCATTGTGACACCTCTCCCTTCTGTGCTCATTTTCAAAGGTGTTTGATTCCGTTAAATTTCGGAATAGTGTAACTTAGTCGTCTGGCGTGCTTTTGGGGCGATCTTTTTTTTGATAATGCACATTTTCCCGTGGGAAATGTCTTCAAAAGCAATAATTTACGAAAACCTGTGCTAAACGGCCATTGTGACACCTCTCCCTTCTGTGCTCATTTTCAAAGGTGTTTGATTCCGTTAAATTTCGGAATAGTGTAACTTAGTCGTCTGGCGTGCTTTTGGGGCGATCTTTTTTTTGATAATGCACATTTTCCCGTGGGAAATGTCTTCAAAAGCAATAATTTACGAAAACCTGTGCTAAACGGCCATTGTGACACCTCTCCCTTCTGTGCTCATTTTCAAAGGTGTTTGATTCGGTTAAATTTCGGAATAGTGTAACTTAGTCGTCTGGCGTGCTTTTGGGGCGATCTTTTTTTTGATAATGCACATTTTCCCGTGGGAAATGTCTTCAAAAGCAATAATTTACGAAAACCTGTGCTAAACGGCCATTGTGACACCTCTCCCTTCTGTGCTCATTTTCAAAGGTGTTTGATTCCGTTAAATTTCGGAATAGTGTAACTTAGTCGTCTGGCGTGCTTTTGGGGCGATCTTTTTTTTGATAATGCACATTTTCCAGTAGGAAATGTCTTCAAAGGCAATAATTTACGAAAACCTGTGCTAAACGGCCATTGTGACACCTCTCCCTTCTGTGCTCATTTTCAAAGGTGTTTGATTCGGTTAAATTTCGGAATAGTGTAACTTAGTCGTCTGGAGTGCTTTTGGGGCGATCTTTTTTTTGATAATGCACATTTTCACGTGGGAAATGTCTTCAAAAGCAATAATTTACGAAAACCTGTGCTAAACGGCCATTGTGACACCTCTCCCTTCTGTGCTCATTTTCAAAGGTGTTTGATTCCGTTAAATTTCGGAATAGTGTAACTTAGTCGTATGGAGTGCTTTTGGGGCGATCTTTTTTTTGATAATGCACATTTTCCAGTAGGAAATGTCTTCAAAGGCAATAATTTACGAAAACCTGTGCTAAACGGCCATTGTGACACCTCTCCCTTCTGTGCTCATTTTCAAAGGTGTTTGATTCCGTTAAATTTCGGAATAGTGTAACTTAGTCGTCTGGCGTGCTTTTGGGGCGATCTTTTTTTTGATAATGCACATTTTCCAGTAGGAAATGTCTTCAAAGGCAATAATTTACGAAAACCTGTGCTAAACGGCCATTGTGACACCTCTCCCTTCTGTGCTCATTTTCAAAGGTGTTTGATTCCGTTAAATTTCGGAATAGTGTAACTTAGTCGTCTGGCGTGCTTTTGGGGCGATCTTTTTTTTGATAATGCACATTTTCCAGTAGGAAATGTCTTCAAAGGCAATAATTTACGAAAACCTGTGCTAAACGGCCATTGTGACACCTCTCCCTTCTGTGCTCATTTTCAAAGGTGTTTGATTCGGTTAAATTTCGGAATAGTGTAACTTAGTCGTCTGGCGTGCTTTTGGGGCGATCTTTTTTTTGATAAAGCACATTTTCCAGTAGGAAATGTCTTCAAAAGCAATAATTTACGAAAACCTGTGCTAAACGGCCATTGTGACACCTCTCCCTTCTGTGCTCATTTTCAAAGGTGTTTGATTCCGTTAAATTTCGGAATAGTGTAACTTAGTCGTCTGGCGTGCTTTTGGGGCGATCTTTTTTTTGATAATGCACATTTTCCAGTAGGAAATGTCTTCAAAGGCAATAATTTACGAAAACCTGTGCTAAACGGCCATTGTGACACCTCTCCCTTCTGTGCTCATTTTCAAAGGTGTTTGATTCGGTTAAATTTCGGAATAGTGTAACTTAGTCGTATGGAGTGCTTTTGGGGCGATCTTTTTTTTGATAATGCACATTTTCACGTGGGAAATGTCTTCAAAGGCAATAATTTACGAAAACCTGTGCTAAACGGCCATTGTGACACCTCTCCCTTCTGTGCTCATTTTCAAAGGTGTTTGATTCCGTTAAATTTCGGAATAGTGTAACTTAGTCGTCTGGCGTGCTTTTGGGGCGATCTTTTTTTTGATAATGCACATTTTCACGTGGGAAATGTCTTCAAAAGCAATAATTTACGAAAACCTGTGCTAAACGGCCATTGTGACACCTCTCCCTTCTGTGCTCATTTTCAAAGGTGTTTGATTCCGTTAAATTTCGGAATAGTGTAACTTAGTCGTCTGGCGTGCTTTTGGGGCGATCTTTTTTTTGATAATGCACATTTTCACGTGGGAAATGTCTTCAAAAGCAATAATTTACGAAAACCTGTGCTAAACGGCCATTGTGACACCTCTCCCTTCTGTGCTCATTTTCAAAGGTGTTTGATTCCGTTAAATTTCGGAATAGTGTAACTTAGTCGTCTGGCGTGCTTTTGGGGCGATCTTTTTTTTGATAATGCACATTTTCCCGTGGGAAATGTCTTCAAAAGCAATAATTTACGAAAACCTGTGCTAAACGGCCATTGTGACACCTCTCCCTTCTGTGCTCATTTTCAAAGGTGTTTGATTCCGTTAAATTTCGGAATAGTGTAACTTAGTCGTCTGGCGTGCTTTTGGGGCGATCTTTTTTTTGATAATGCACATTTTCACGTGGGAAATGTCTTCAAAAGCAATAATTTACGAAAACCTGTGCTAAACGGCCATTGTGACACCTCTCCCTTCTGTGCTCATTTTCAAAGGTGTTTGATTCGGTTAAATTTCGGAATAGTGTAACTTAGTCGTCTGGCGTGCTTTTGGGGCGATCTTTTTTTTGATAAAGCACATTTTCCAGTAGGAAATGTCTTCAAAAGCAATAATTTACGAAAACCTGTGCTAAACGGCCATTGTGACACCTCTCCCTTCTGTGCTCATTTTCAAAGGTGTTTGATTCCGTTAAATTTCGGAATAGTGTAACTTAGTCGTCTGGCGTGCTTTTGGGGCGATCTTTTTTTTGATAATGCACATTTTCCAGTAGGAAATGTCTTCAAAGGCAATAATTTACGAAAACCTGTGCTAAACGGCCATTGTGACACCTCTCCCTTCTGTGCTCATTTTCAAAGGTGTTTGATTCGGTTAAATTTCGGAATAGTGTAACTTAGTCGTCTGGCGTGCTTTTGGGGCGATCTTTTTTTTGATAATGCACATTTTCCCGTGGGAAATGTCTTCAAAAGCAATAATTTACGAAAACCTGTGCTAAACGGCCATTGTGACACCTCTCCCTTTTGTGCACATTTTCAAAGGTGTTTGATTCGGTTAAATTTCGGAATAGTGTAACTTAGTCGTCTGGCGTGCTTTTGGGGCGATCTTTTTTTTGATAATGCACATTTTCCAGTAGGAAATGTCTTCAAAGGCAATAATTTACGAAAACCTGTGCTAAACGGCCATTGTGACACCTCTCCCTTCTGTGCTCATTTTCAAAGGTGTTTGATTCCGTTAAATTTCGGAATAGTGTAACTTAGTCGTCTGGCGTGCTTTTGGGGCGATCTTTTTTTTGATAATGCACATTTTCACGTGGGAAATGTCTTCAAAAGCAATAATTTACGAAAACCTGTGCTAAACGGCCATTGTGACACCTCTCCCTTCTGTGCTCATTTTCAAAGGTGTTTGATTCGGTTAAATTTCGGAATAGTGTAACTTAGTCGTCTGGCGTGCTTTTGGGGCGATCTTTTTTTTGATAATGCACATTTTCCAGTAGGAAATGTCTTCAAAGGCAATAATTTACGAAAACCTGTGCTAAACGGCCATTGTGACACCTCTCCCTTCTGTGCTCATTTTCAAAGGTGTTTGATTCGGTTAAATTTCGGAATAGTGTAACTTAGTCGTCTGGCGTGCTTTTGGGGCGATCTTTTTTTTGATAATGCACATTTTCCCGTGGGAAATGTCTTCAAAAGCAATAATTTACGAAAACCTGTGCTAAACGGCCATTGTGACACCTCTCCCTTCTGTGCTCATTTTCAAAGGTGTTTGATTCGGTTAAATTTCGGAATAGTGTAACTTAGTCGTCTGGCGTGCTTTTGGGGCGATCTTTTTTTTGATAATGCACATTTTCACGTGGGAAATGTCTTCAAAAGCAATAATTTACGAAAACCTGTGCTAAACGGCCATTGTGACACCTCTCCCTTCTGTGCTCATTTTCAAAGGTGTTTGATTCCGTTAAATTTCGGAATAGTGTAACTTAGTCGTCTGGCGTGCTTTTGGGGCGATCTTTTTTTTGATAATGCACATTTTCCCGTGGGAAATGTCTTCAAAGGCAATAATTTACGAAAACCTGTGCTAAACGGCCATTGTGACACCTCTCCCTTCTGTGCTCATTTTCAAAGGTGTTTGATTCGGTTAAATTTCGGAATAGTGTAACTTAGTCGTCTGGCGTGCTTTTGGGGCGATCTTTTTTTTGATAATGCACATTTTCCAGTAGGAAATGTCTTCAAAGGCAATAATTTACGAAAACCTGTGCTAAACGGCCATTGTGACACCTCTCCCTTCTGTGCTCATTTTCAAAGGTGTTTGATTCCGTTAAATTTCGGAATAGTGTAACTTAGTCGTCTGGCGTGCTTTTGGGGCGATCTTTTTTTTGATAATGCACATTTTCCAGTAGGAAATGTCTTCAAAGGCAATAATTTACGAAAACCTGTGCTAAACGGCCATTGTGACACCTCTCCCTTCTGTGCTCATTTTCAAAGGTGTTTGATTCGGTTAAATTTCGGAATAGTGTAACTTAGTCGTCTGGCGTGCTTTTGGGGCGATCTTTTTTTTGATAAAGCACATTTTCCAGTAGGAAATGTCTTCAAAAGCAATAATTTACGAAAACCTGTGCTAAACGGCCATTGTGACACCTCTCCCTTCTGTGCTCATTTTCAAAGGTGTTTGATTCCGTTAAATTTCGGAATAGTGTAACTTAGTCGTCTGGCGTGCTTTTGGGGCGATCTTTTTTTTGATAATGCACATTTTCACGTGGGAAATGTCTTCAAAAGCAATAATTTACGAAAACCTGTGCTAAACGGCCATTGTGACACCTCTCCCTTCTGTGCTCATTTTCAAAGGTGTTTGATTCGGTTAAATTTCGGAATAGTGTAACTTAGTCGTCTGGCGTGCTTTTGGGGCGATCTTTTTTTTGATAATGCACATTTTCACGTGGGAAATGTCTTCAAAAGCAATAATTTACGAAAACCTGTGCTAAACGGCCATTGTGACACCTCTCCCTTCTGTGCTCATTTTCAAAGGTGTTTGATTCCGTTAAATTTCGGAATAGTGTAACTTAGTCGTCTGGCGTGCTTTTGGGGCGATCTTTTTTTTGATAATGCACATTTTCCCGTGGGAAATGTCTTCAAAAGCAATAATTTACGAAAACCTGTGCTAAACGGCCATTGTGACACCTCTCCCTTCTGTGCTCATTTTCAAAGGTGTTTGATTCGGTTAAATTTCGGAATAGTGTAACTTAGTCGTCTGGCGTGCTTTTGGGGCGATCTTTTTTTTGATAATGCACATTTTCCCGTGGGAAATGTCTTCAAAAGCAATAATTTACGAAAACCTGTGCTAAACGGCCATTGTGACACCTCTCCCTTCTGTGCTCATTTTCAAAGGTGTTTGATTCGGTTAAATTTCGGAATAGTGTAACTTAGTCGTCTGGCGTGCTTTTGGGGCGATCTTTTTTTTGATAATGCACATTTTCCCGTGGGAAATGTCTTCAAAAGCAATAATTTACGAAAACCTGTGCTAAACGGCCATTGTGACACCTCTCCCTTCTGTGCTCATTTTCAAAGGTGTTTGATTCGGTTAAATTTCGGAATAGTGTAACTTAGTCGTCTGGCGTGCTTTTGGGGCGATCTTTTTTTTGATAATGCACATTTTCCCGTGGGAAATGTCTTCAAAAGCAATAATTTACGAAAACCTGTGCTAAACGGCCATTGTGACACCTCTCCCTTCTGTGCTCATTTTCAAAGGTGTTTGATTCCGTTAAATTTCGGAATAGTGTAACTTAGTCGTCTGGCGTGCTTTTGGGGCGATCTTTTTTTTGATAATGCACATTTTCCCGTGGGAAATGTCTTCAAAAGCAATAATTTACGAAAACCTGTGCTAAACGGCCATTGTGACACCTCTCCCTTCTGTGCTCATTTTCAAAGGTGTTTGATTCCGTTAAATTTCGGAATAGTGTAACTTAGTCGTCTGGCGTGCTTTTGGGGCGATCTTTTTTTTGATAATGCACATTTTCCAGTGGGAAATGTCTTCAAAAGCAATAATTTACGAAAACCTGTGCTAAACGGCCATTGTGACACCTCTCCCTTCTGTGCTCATTTTCAAAGGTGTTTGATTCGGTTAAATTTCGGAATAGTGTAACTTAGTCGTCTGGCGTGCTTTTGGGGCGATCTTTTTTTTGATAATGCACATTTTCCCGTGGGAAATGTCTTCAAAAGCAATAATTTACGAAAACCTGTGCTAAACGGCCATTGTGACACCTCTCCCTTTTGTGCACATTTTCAAAGGTGTTTGATTCCGTTAAATTTCGGAATAGTGTAACTTAGTCGTCTGGCGTGCTTTTGGGGCGATCTTTTTTTTGATAATGCACATTTTCCCGTGGGAAATGTCTTCAAAAGCAATAATTTACGAAAACCTGTGCTAAACGGCCATTGTGACACCTCTCCCTTCTGTGCTCATTTTCAAAGGTGTTTGATTCGGTTAAATTTCGGAATAGTGTAACTTAGTCGTCTGGCGTGCTTTTGGGGCGATCTTTTTTTTGATAATGCACATTTTCCCGTGGGAAATGTCTTCAAAAGCAATAATTTACGAAAACCTGTGCTAAACGGCCATTGTGACACCTCTCCCTTCTGTGCACATTTTCAAAGGTGTTTGATTCGGTTAAATTTCGGAATAGTGTAACTTAGTCGTCTGGCGTGCTTTTGGGGCGATCTTTTTTTTGATAATGCACATTTTCCCGTGGGAAATGTCTTCAAAAGCAATAATTTACGAAAACCTGTGCTAAACGGCCATTGTGACACCTCTCCCTTCTGTGCTCATTTTCAAAGGTGTTTGATTCCGTTAAATTTCGGAATAGTGTAACTTAGTCGTCTGGCGTGCTTTTGGGGCGATCTTTTTTTTGATAATGCACATTTTCACGTGGGAAATGTCTTCAAAAGCAATAATTTACGAAAACCTGTGCTAAACGGCCATTGTGACACCTCTCCCTTCTGTGCTCATTTTCAAAGGTGTTTGATTCCGTTAAATTTCGGAATAGTGTAACTTAGTCGTCTGGCGTGCTTTTGGGGCGATCTTTTTTTTGATAATGCACATTTTCCAGTAGGAAATGTCTTCAAAGGCAATAATTTACGAAAACCTGTGCTAAACGGCCATTGTGACACCTCTCCCTTCTGTGCTCATTTTCAAAGGTGTTTGATTCCGTTAAATTTCGGAATAGTGTAACTTAGTCGTCTGGCGTGCTTTTGGGGCGATCTTTTTTTTGATAATGCACATTTTCACGTGGGAAATGTCTTCAAAGGCAATAATTTACGAAAACCTGTGCTAAACGGCCATTGTGACACCTCTCCCTTCTGTGCACATTTTCAAAGGTGTTTGATTCGGTTAAATTTCGGAATAGTGTAACTTAGTCGTCTGGCGTGCTTTTGGGGCGATCTTTTTTTTGATAATGCACATTTTCCAGTAGGAAATGTCTTCAAAGGCAATAATTTACGAAAACCTGTGCTAAACGGCCATTGTGACACCTCTCCCTTCTGTGCTCATTTTCAAAGGTGTTTGATTCGGTTAAATTTCGGAATAGTGTAACTTAGTCGTCTGGCGTGCTTTTGGGGCGATCTTTTTTTTGATAATGCACATTTTCACGTGGGAAATGTCTTCAAAAGCAATAATTTACGAAAACCTGTGCTAAACGGCCATTGTGACACCTCTCCCTTCTGTGCTCATTTTCAAAGGTGTTTGATTCCGTTAAATTTCGGAATAGTGTAACTTAGTCGTCTGGCGTGCTTTTGGGGCGATCTTTTTTTTGATAATGCACATTTTCCCGTGGGAAATGTCTTCAAAGGCAATAATTTACGAAAACCTGTGCTAAACGGCCATTGTGACACCTCTCCCTTCTGTGCTCATTTTCAAAGGTGTTTGATTCGGTTAAATTTCGGAATAGTGTAACTTAGTCGTCTGGCGTGCTTTTGGGGCGATCTTTTTTTTGATAATGCACATTTTCCCGTGGGAAATGTCTTCAAAAGCAATAATTTACGAAAACCTGTGCTAAACGGCCATTGTGACACCTCTCCCTTCTGTGCTCATTTTCAAAGGTGTTTGATTCGGTTAAATTTCGGAATAGTGTAACTTAGTCGTCTGGCGTGCTTTTGGGGCGATCTTTTTTTTGATAATGCACATTTTCCAGTAGGAAATGTCTTCAAAGGCAATAATTTACGAAAACCTGTGCTAAACGGCCATTGTGACACCTCTCCCTTCTGTGCTCATTTTCAAAGGTGTTTGATTCCGTTAAATTTCGGAATAGTGTAACTTAGTCGTCTGGCGTGCTTTTGGGGCGATCTTTTTTTTGATAATGCACATTTTCCCGTGGGAAATGTCTTCAAAAGCAATAATTTACGAAAACCTGTGCTAAACGGCCATTGTGACACCTCTCCCTTCTGTGCTCATTTTCAAAGGTGTTTGATTCGGTTAAATTTCGGAATAGTGTAACTTAGTCGTCTGGCGTGCTTTTGGGGCGATCTTTTTTTTGATAATGCACATTTTCCCGTGGGAAATGTCTTCAAAGGCAATAATTTACGAAAACCTGTGCTAAACGGCCATTGTGACACCTCTCCCTTCTGTGCTCATTTTCAAAGGTGTTTGATTCGGTTAAATTTCGGAATAGTGTAACTTAGTCGTCTGGCGTGCTTTTGGGGCGATCTTTTTTTTGATAATGCACATTTTCCAGTAGGAAATGTCTTCAAAGGCAATAATTTACGAAAACCTGTGCTAAACGGCCATTGTGACACCTCTCCCTTCTGTGCTCATTTTCAAAGGTGTTTGATTCGGTTAAATTTCGGAATAGTGTAACTTAGTCGTCTGGCGTGCTTTTGGGGCGATCTTTTTTTTGATAATGCACATTTTCCAGTAGGAAATGTCTTCAAAGGCAATAATTTACGAAAACCTGTGCTAAACGGCCATTGTGACACCTCTCCCTTCTGTGCTCATTTTCAAAGGTGTTTGATTCGGTTAAATTTCGGAATAGTGTAACTTAGTCGTCTGGCGTGCTTTTGGGGCGATCTTTTTTTTGATAATGCACATTTTCACGTGGGAAATGTCTTCAAAAGCAATAATTTACGAAAACCTGTGCTAAACGGCCATTGTGACACCTCTCCCTTTTGTGCACATTTTCAAAGGTGTTTGATTCCGTTAAATTTCGGAATAGTGTAACTTAGTCGTCTGGCGTGCTTTTGGGGCGATCTTTTTTTTGATAATGCACATTTTCCCGTGGGAAATGTCTTCAAAAGCAATAATTTACGAAAACCTGTGCTAAACGGCCATTGTGACACCTCTCCCTTCTGTGCTCATTTTCAAAGGTGTTTGATTCCGTTAAATTTCGGAATAGTGTAACTTAGTCGTCTGGCGTGCTTTTGGGGCGATCTTTTTTTTGATAATGCACATTTTCCAGTAGGAAATGTCTTCAAAGGCAATAATTTACGAAAACCTGTGCTAAACGGCCATTGTGACACCTCTCCCTTCTGTGCTCATTTTCAAAGGTGTTTGATTCGGTTAAATTTCGGAATAGTGTAACTTAGTCGTCTGGCGTGCTTTTGGGGCGATCTTTTTTTTGATAATGCACATTTTCACGTGGGAAATGTCTTCAAAAGCAATAATTTACGAAAACCTGTGCTAAACGGCCATTGTGACACCTCTCCCTTCTGTGCTCATTTTCAAAGGTGTTTGATTCGGTTAAATTTCGGAATAGTGTAACTTAGTCGTCTGGCGTGCTTTTGGGGCGATCTTTTTTTTGATAATGCACATTTTCCCGTAGGAAATGTCTTCAAAAGCAATAATTTACGAAAACCTGTGCTAAACGGCCATTGTGACACCTCTCCCTTCTGTGCTCATTTTCAAAGGTGTTTGATTCGGTTAAATTTCGGAATAGTGTAACTTAGTCGTCTGGCGTGCTTTTGGGGCGATCTTTTTTTTGATAATGCACATTTTCCCGTGGGAAATGTCTTCAAAAGCAATAATTTACGAAAACCTGTGCTAAACGGCCATTGTGACACCTCTCCCTTCTGTGCACATTTTCAAAGGTGTTTGATTCGGTTAAATTTCGGAATAGTGTAACTTAGTCGTCTGGCGTGCTTTTGGGGCGATCTTTTTTTTGATAATGCACATTTTCAAGTGGGAAATGTCTTCAAAGGCAATAATTTACGAAAACCTGTGCTAAACGGCCATTGTGACACCTCTCCCTTCTGTGCTCATTTTCAAAGGTGTTTGATTCCGTTAAATTTCGGAATAGTGTAACTTAGTCGTCTGGCGTGCTTTTGGGGCGATCTTTTTTTTGATAATGCACATTTTCCAGTAGGAAATGTCTTCAAAGGCAATAATTTACGAAAACCTGTGCTAAACGGCCATTGTGACACCTCTCCCTTCTGTGCTCATTTTCAAAGGTGTTTGATTCCGTTAAATTTCGGAATAGTGTAACTTAGTCGTCTGGCGTGCTTTTGGGGCGATCTTTTTTTTGATAATGCACATTTTCACGTGGGAAATGTCTTCAAAAGCAATAATTTACGAAAACCTGTGCTAAACGGCCATTGTGACACCTCTCCCTTTTGTGCACATTTTCAAAGGTGTTTGATTCGGTTAAATTTCGGAATAGTGTAACTTAGTCGTCTGGCGTGCTTTTGGGGCGATCTTTTTTTTGATAATGCACATTTTCCCGTGGGAAATGTCTTCAAAGGCAATAATTTACGAAAACCTGTGCTAAACGGCCATTGTGACACCTCTCCCTTCTGTGCTCATTTTCAAAGGTGTTTGATTCCGTTAAATTTCGGAATAGTGTAACTTAGTCGTCTGGCGTGCTTTTGGGGCGATCTTTTTTTTGATAATGCACATTTTCCCGTGGGAAATGTCTTCAAAAGCAATAATTTACGAAAACCTGTGCTAAACGGCCATTGTGACACCTCTCCCTTCTGTGCTCATTTTCAAAGGTGTTTGATTCGGTTAAATTTCGGAATAGTGTAACTTAGTCGTCTGGCGTGCTTTTGGGGCGATCTTTTTTTTGATAAAGCACATTTTCCAGTAGGAAATGTCTTCAAAAGCAATAATTTACGAAAACCTGTGCTAAACGGCCATTGTGACACCTCTCCCTTCTGTGCTCATTTTCAAAGGTGTTTGATTCGGTTAAATTTCGGAATAGTGTAACTTAGTCGTCTGGCGTGCTTTTGGGGCGATCTTTTTTTTGATAATGCACATTTTCCAGTAGGAAATGTCTTCAAAGGCAATAATTTACGAAAACCTGTGCTAAACGGCCATTGTGACACCTCTCCCTTCTGTGCTCATTTTCAAAGGTGTTTGATTCCGTTAAATTTCGGAATAGTGTAACTTAGTCGTCTGGCGTGCTTTTGGGGCGATCTTTTTTTTGATAATGCACATTTTCCAGTGGGAAATGTCTTCAAAAGCAATAATTTACGAAAACCTGTGCTAAACGGCCATTGTGACACCTCTCCCTTCTGTGCTCATTTTCAAAGGTGTTTGATTCCGTTAAATTTCGGAATAGTGTAACTTAGTCGTCTGGCGTGCTTTTGGGGCGATCTTTTTTTTGATAATGCACATTTTCCCGTAGGAAATGTCTTCAAAAGCAATAATTTACGAAAACCTGTGCTAAACGGCCATTGTGACACCTCTCCCTTCTGTGCTCATTTTCAAAGGTGTTTGATTCGGTTAAATTTCGGAATAGTGTAACTTAGTCGTCTGGCGTGCTTTTGGGGCGATCTTTTTTTTGATAATGCACATTTTCAAGTGGGAAATGTCTTCAAAGGCAATAATTTACGAAAACCTGTGCTAAACGGCCATTGTGACACCTCTCCCTTCTGTGCTCATTTTCAAAGGTGTTTGATTCCGTTAAATTTCGGAATAGTGTAACTTAGTCGTCTGGCGTGCTTTTGGGGCGATCTTTTTTTTGATAATGCACATTTTCCAGTAGGAAATGTCTTCAAAGGCAATAATTTACGAAAACCTGTGCTAAACGGCCATTGTGACACCTCTCCCTTCTGTGCTCATTTTCAAAGGTGTTTGATTCGGTTAAATTTCGGAATAGTGTAACTTAGTCGTCTGGCGTGCTTTTGGGGCGATCTTTTTTTTGATAATGCACATTTTCACGTGGGAAATGTCTTCAAAGGCAATAATTTACGAAAACCTGTGCTAAACGGCCATTGTGACACCTCTCCCTTCTGTGCTCATTTTCAAAGGTGTTTGATTCGGTTAAATTTCGGAATAGTGTAACTTAGTCGTCTGGCGTGCTTTTGGGGCGATCTTTTTTTTGATAATGCACATTTTCCAGTAGGAAATGTCTTCAAAGGCAATAATTTACGAAAACCTGTGCTAAACGGCCATTGTGACACCTCTCCCTTCTGTGCTCATTTTCAAAGGTGTTTGATTCCGTTAAATTTCGGAATAGTGTAACTTAGTCGTCTGGCGTGCTTTTGGGGCGATCTTTTTTTTGATAAAGCACATTTTCCAGTAGGAAATGTCTTCAAAAGCAATAATTTACGAAAACCTGTGCTAAACGGCCATTGTGACACCTCTCCCTTCTGTGCTCATTTTCAAAGGTGTTTGATTCGGTTAAATTTCGGAATAGTGTAACTTAGTCGTCTGGCGTGCTTTTGGGGCGATCTTTTTTTTGATAATGCACATTTTCCCGTGGGAAATGTCTTCAAAAGCAATAATTTACGAAAACCTGTGCTAAACGGCCATTGTGACACCTCTCCCTTCTGTGCTCATTTTCAAAGGTGTTTGATTCCGTTAAATTTCGGAATAGTGTAACTTAGTCGTCTGGCGTGCTTTTGGGGCGATCTTTTTTTTGATAATGCACATTTTCACGTGGGAAATGTCTTCAAAGGCAATAATTTACGAAAACCTGTGCTAAACGGCCATTGTGACACCTCTCCCTTCTGTGCACATTTTCAAAGGTGTTTGATTCCGTTAAATTTCGGAATAGTGTAACTTAGTCGTCTGGCGTGCTTTTGGGGCGATCTTTTTTTTGATAATGCACATTTTCACGTGGGAAATGTCTTCAAAAGCAATAATTTACGAAAACCTGTGCTAAACGGCCATTGTGACACCTCTCCCTTCTGTGCTCATTTTCAAAGGTGTTTGATTCCGTTAAATTTCGGAATAGTGTAACTTAGTCGTCTGGCGTGCTTTTGGGGCGATCTTTTTTTTGATAATGCACATTTTCCAGTAGGAAATGTCTTCAAAGGCAATAATTTACGAAAACCTGTGCTAAACGGCCATTGTGACACCTCTCCCTTCTGTGCTCATTTTCAAAGGTGTTTGATTCGGTTAAATTTCGGAATAGTGTAACTTAGTCGTCTGGCGTGCTTTTGGGGCGATCTTTTTTTTGATAATGCACATTTTCCCGTGGGAAATGTCTTCAAAAGCAATAATTTACGAAAACCTGTGCTAAACGGCCATTGTGACACCTCTCCCTTCTGTGCTCATTTTCAAAGGTGTTTGATTCCGTTAAATTTCGGAATAGTGTAACTTAGTCGTCTGGCGTGCTTTTGGGGCGATCTTTTTTTTGATAATGCACATTTTCCAGTGGGAAATGTCTTCAAAAGCAATAATTTACGAAAACCTGTGCTAAACGGCCATTGTGACACCTCTCCCTTCTGTGCTCATTTTCAAAGGTGTTTGATTCCGTTAAATTTCGGAATAGTGTAACTTAGTCGTCTGGCGTGCTTTTGGGGCGATCTTTTTTTTGATAATGCACATTTTCCCGTGGGAAATGTCTTCAAAAGCAATAATTTACGAAAACCTGTGCTAAACGGCCATTGTGACACCTCTCCCTTCTGTGCTCATTTTCAAAGGTGTTTGATTCGGTTAAATTTCGGAATAGTGTAACTTAGTCGTCTGGCGTGCTTTTGGGGCGATCTTTTTTTTGATAATGCACATTTTCCAGTAGGAAATGTCTTCAAAGGCAATAATTTACGAAAACCTGTGCTAAACGGCCATTGTGACACCTCTCCCTTCTGTGCTCATTTTCAAAGGTGTTTGATTCCGTTAAATTTCGGAATAGTGTAACTTAGTCGTCTGGCGTGCTTTTGGGGCGATCTTTTTTTTGATAATGCACATTTTCACGTGGGAAATGTCTTCAAAAGCAATAATTTACGAAAACCTGTGCTAAACGGCCATTGTGACACCTCTCCCTTCTGTGCTCATTTTCAAAGGTGTTTGATTCGGTTAAATTTCGGAATAGTGTAACTTAGTCGTCTGGCGTGCTTTTGGGGCGATCTTTTTTTTGATAATGCACATTTTCCAGTAGGAAATGTCTTCAAAGGCAATAATTTACGAAAACCTGTGCTAAACGGCCATTGTGACACCTCTCCCTTCTGTGCTCATTTTCAAAGGTGTTTGATTCGGTTAAATTTCGGAATAGTGTAACTTAGTCGTCTGGCGTGCTTTTGGGGCGATCTTTTTTTTGATAATGCACATTTTCACGTGGGAAATGTCTTCAAAAGCAATAATTTACGAAAACCTGTGCTAAACGGCCATTGTGACACCTCTCCCTTCTGTGCTCATTTTCAAAGGTGTTTGATTCGGTTAAATTTCGGAATAGTGTAACTTAGTCGTCTGGCGTGCTTTTGGGGCGATCTTTTTTTTGATAATGCACATTTTCCAGTAGGAAATGTCTTCAAAGGCAATAATTTACGAAAACCTGTGCTAAACGGCCATTGTGACACCTCTCCCTTCTGTGCTCATTTTCAAAGGTGTTTGATTCCGTTAAATTTCGGAATAGTGTAACTTAGTCGTCTGGCGTGCTTTTGGGGCGATCTTTTTTTTGATAATGCACATTTTCACGTGGGAAATGTCTTCAAAAGCAATAATTTACGAAAACCTGTGCTAAACGGCCATTGTGACACCTCTCCCTTTTGTGCACATTTTCAAAGGTGTTTGATTCGGTTAAATTTCGGAATAGTGTAACTTAGTCGTCTGGCGTGCTTTTGGGGCGATCTTTTTTTTGATAATGCACATTTTCCAGTAGGAAATGTCTTCAAAGGCAATAATTTACGAAAACCTGTGCTAAACGGCCATTGTGACACCTCTCCCTTCTGTGCTCATTTTCAAAGGTGTTTGATTCCGTTAAATTTCGGAATAGTGTAACTTAGTCGTCTGGCGTGCTTTTGGGGCGATCTTTTTTTTGATAATGCACATTTTCCCGTGGGAAATGTCTTCAAAAGCAATAATTTACGAAAACCTGTGCTAAACGGCCATTGTGACACCTCTCCCTTCTGTGCTCATTTTCAAAGGTGTTTGATTCGGTTAAATTTCGGAATAGTGTAACTTAGTCGTCTGGCGTGCTTTTGGGGCGATCTTTTTTTTGATAATGCACATTTTCCCGTGGGAAATGTCTTCAAAAGCAATAATTTACGAAAACCTGTGCTAAACGGCCATTGTGACACCTCTCCCTTCTGTGCTCATTTTCAAAGGTGTTTGATTCGGTTAAATTTCGGAATAGTGTAACTTAGTCGTCTGGCGTGCTTTTGGGGCGATCTTTTTTTTGATAATGCACATTTTCCAGTAGGAAATGTCTTCAAAGGCAATAATTTACGAAAACCTGTGCTAAACGGCCATTGTGACACCTCTCCCTTCTGTGCTCATTTTCAAAGGTGTTTGATTCGGTTAAATTTCGGAATAGTGTAACTTAGTCGTCTGGCGTGCTTTTGGGGCGATCTTTTTTTTGATAATGCACATTTTCCCGTGGGAAATGTCTTCAAAGGCAATAATTTACGAAAACCTGTGCTAAACGGCCATTGTGACACCTCTCCCTTCTGTGCTCATTTTCAAAGGTGTTTGATTCCGTTAAATTTCGGAATAGTGTAACTTAGTCGTCTGGCGTGCTTTTGGGGCGATCTTTTTTTTGATAATGCACATTTTCCCGTGGGAAATGTCTTCAAAAGCAATAATTTACGAAAACCTGTGCTAAACGGCCATTGTGACACCTCTCCCTTCTGTGCTCATTTTCAAAGGTGTTTGATTCGGTTAAATTTCGGAATAGTGTAACTTAGTCGTCTGGCGTGCTTTTGGGGCGATCTTTTTTTTGATAATGCACATTTTCCCGTGGGAAATGTCTTCAAAAGCAATAATTTACGAAAACCTGTGCTAAACGGCCATTGTGACACCTCTCCCTTCTGTGCTCATTTTCAAAGGTGTTTGATTCCGTTAAATTTCGGAATAGTGTAACTTAGTCGTCTGGCGTGCTTTTGGGGCGATCTTTTTTTTGATAATGCACATTTTCACGTGGGAAATGTCTTCAAAAGCAATAATTTACGAAAACCTGTGCTAAACGGCCATTGTGACACCTCTCCCTTCTGTGCTCATTTTCAAAGGTGTTTGATTCGGTTAAATTTCGGAATAGTGTAACTTAGTCGTCTGGCGTGCTTTTGGGGCGATCTTTTTTTTGATAATGCACATTTTCCAGTAGGAAATGTCTTCAAAGGCAATAATTTACGAAAACCTGTGCTAAACGGCCATTGTGACACCTCTCCCTTCTGTGCTCATTTTCAAAGGTGTTTGATTCGGTTAAATTTCGGAATAGTGTAACTTAGTCGTCTGGCGTGCTTTTGGGGCGATCTTTTTTTTGATAATGCACATTTTCCCGTGGGAAATGTCTTCAAAAGCAATAATTTACGAAAACCTGTGCTAAACGGCCATTGTGACACCTCTCCCTTCTGTGCTCATTTTCAAAGGTGTTTGATTCGGTTAAATTTCGGAATAGTGTAACTTAGTCGTCTGGCGTGCTTTTGGGGCGATCTTTTTTTTGATAATGCACATTTTCCAGTAGGAAATGTCTTCAAAGGCAATAATTTACGAAAACCTGTGCTAAACGGCCATTGTGACACCTCTCCCTTCTGTGCTCATTTTCAAAGGTGTTTGATTCGGTTAAATTTCGGAATAGTGTAACTTAGTCGTCTGGCGTGCTTTTGGGGCGATCTTTTTTTTGATAATGCACATTTTCCCGTGGGAAATGTCTTCAAAGGCAATAATTTACGAAAACCTGTGCTAAACGGCCATTGTGACACCTCTCCCTTCTGTGCTCATTTTCAAAGGTGTTTGATTCCGTTAAATTTCGGAATAGTGTAACTTAGTCGTCTGGCGTGCTTTTGGGGCGATCTTTTTTTTGATAATGCACATTTTCAAGTGGGAAATGTCTTCAAAGGCAATAATTTACGAAAACCTGTGCTAAACGGCCATTGTGACACCTCTCCCTTCTGTGCTCATTTTCAAAGGTGTTTGATTCGGTTAAATTTCGGAATAGTGTAACTTAGTCGTCTGGCGTGCTTTTGGGGCGATCTTTTTTTTGATAATGCACATTTTCCCGTGGGAAATGTCTTCAAAAGCAATAATTTACGAAAACCTGTGCTAAACGGCCATTGTGACACCTCTCCCTTCTGTGCTCATTTTCAAAGGTGTTTGATTCGGTTAAATTTCGGAATAGTGTAACTTAGTCGTCTGGCGTGCTTTTGGGGCGATCTTTTTTTTGATAATGCACATTTTCCCGTGGGAAATGTCTTCAAAAGCAATAATTTACGAAAACCTGTGCTAAACGGCCATTGTGACACCTCTCCCTTCTGTGCTCATTTTCAAAGGTGTTTGATTCGGTTAAATTTCGGAATAGTGTAACTTAGTCGTCTGGCGTGCTTTTGGGGCGATCTTTTTTTTGATAATGCACATTTTCCCGTGGGAAATGTCTTCAAAAGCAATAATTTACGAAAACCTGTGCTAAACGGCCATTGTGACACCTCTCCCTTCTGTGCTCATTTTCAAAGGTGTTTGATTCGGTTAAATTTCGGAATAGTGTAACTTAGTCGTCTGGCGTGCTTTTGGGGCGATCTTTTTTTTGATAATGCACATTTTCCAGTAGGAAATGTCTTCAAAGGCAATAATTTACGAAAACCTGTGCTAAACGGCCATTGTGACACCTCTCCCTTCTGTGCTCATTTTCAAAGGTGTTTGATTCCGTTAAATTTCGGAATAGTGTAACTTAGTCGTCTGGCGTGCTTTTGGGGCGATCTTTTTTTTGATAAAGCACATTTTCCAGTAGGAAATGTCTTCAAAAGCAATAATTTACGAAAACCTGTGCTAAACGGCCATTGTGACACCTCTCCCTTCTGTGCTCATTTTCAAAGGTGTTTGATTCCGTTAAATTTCGGAATAGTGTAACTTAGTCGTCTGGCGTGCTTTTGGGGCGATCTTTTTTTTGATAATGCACATTTTCCCGTGGGAAATGTCTTCAAAAGCAATAATTTACGAAAACCTGTGCTAAACGGCCATTGTGACACCTCTCCCTTCTGTGCTCATTTTCAAAGGTGTTTGATTCGGTTAAATTTCGGAATAGTGTAACTTAGTCGTCTGGCGTGCTTTTGGGGCGATCTTTTTTTTGATAATGCACATTTTCCCGTGGGAAATGTCTTCAAAAGCAATAATTTACGAAAACCTGTGCTAAACGGCCATTGTGACACCTCTCCCTTCTGTGCTCATTTTCAAAGGTGTTTGATTCCGTTAAATTTCGGAATAGTGTAACTTAGTCGTCTGGCGTGCTTTTGGGGCGATCTTTTTTTTGATAATGCACATTTTCCCGTGGGAAATGTCTTCAAAAGCAATAATTTACGAAAACCTGTGCTAAACGGCCATTGTGACACCTCTCCCTTCTGTGCTCATTTTCAAAGGTGTTTGATTCGGTTAAATTTCGGAATAGTGTAACTTAGTCGTCTGGCGTGCTTTTGGGGCGATCTTTTTTTTGATAATGCACATTTTCCCGTGGGAAATGTCTTCAAAAGCAATAATTTACGAAAACCTGTGCTAAACGGCCATTGTGACACCTCTCCCTTCTGTGCTCATTTTCAAAGGTGTTTGATTCGGTTAAATTTCGGAATAGTGTAACTTAGTCGTCTGGCGTGCTTTTGGGGCGATCTTTTTTTTGATAATGCACATTTTCCCGTGGGAAATGTCTTCAAAAGCAATAATTTACGAAAACCTGTGCTAAACGGCCATTGTGACACCTCTCCCTTCTGTGCTCATTTTCAAAGGTGTTTGATTCGGTTAAATTTCGGAATAGTGTAACTTAGTCGTCTGGCGTGCTTTTGGGGCGATCTTTTTTTTGATAATGCACATTTTCCCGTGGGAAATGTCTTCAAAAGCAATAATTTACGAAAACCTGTGCTAAACGGCCATTGTGACACCTCTCCCTTTTGTGCACATTTTCAAAGGTGTTTGATTCGGTTAAATTTCGGAATAGTGTAACTTAGTCGTCTGGCGTGCTTTTGGGGCGATCTTTTTTTTGATAATGCACATTTTCCCGTGGGAAATGTCTTCAAAAGCAATAATTTACGAAAACCTGTGCTAAACGGCCATTGTGACACCTCTCCCTTTTGTGCACATTTTCAAAGGTGTTTGATTCGGTTAAATTTCGGAATAGTGTAACTTAGTCGTCTGGCGTGCTTTTGGGGCGATCTTTTTTTTGATAATGCACATTTTCCCGTGGGAAATGTCTTCAAAAGCAATAATTTACGAAAACCTGTGCTAAACGGCCATTGTGACACCTCTCCCTTCTGTGCTCATTTTCAAAGGTGTTTGATTCGGTTAAATTTCGGAATAGTGTAACTTAGTCGTCTGGCGTGCTTTTGGGGCGATCTTTTTTTTGATAATGCACATTTTCCCGTAGGAAATGTCTTCAAAAGCAATAATTTACGAAAACCTGTGCTAAACGGCCATTGTGACACCTCTCCCTTCTGTGCTCATTTTCAAAGGTGTTTGATTCGGTTAAATTTCGGAATAGTGTAACTTAGTCGTCTGGCGTGCTTTTGGGGCGATCTTTTTTTTGATAATGCACATTTTCCCGTGGGAAATGTCTTCAAAAGCAATAATTTACGAAAACCTGTGCTAAACGGCCATTGTGACACCTCTCCCTTCTGTGCTCATTTTCAAAGGTGTTTGATTCGGTTAAATTTCGGAATAGTGTAACTTAGTCGTCTGGCGTGCTTTTGGGGCGATCTTTTTTTTGATAATGCACATTTTCCCGTGGGAAATGTCTTCAAAAGCAATAATTTACGAAAACCTGTGCTAAACGGCCATTGTGACACCTCTCCCTTCTGTGCTCATTTTCAAAGGTGTTTGATTCGGTTAAATTTCGGAATAGTGTAACTTAGTCGTCTGGCGTGCTTTTGGGGCGATCTTTTTTTTGATAATGCACATTTTCCCGTGGGAAATGTCTTCAAAAGCAATAATTTACGAAAACCTGTGCTAAACGGCCATTGTGACACCTCTCCCTTCTGTGCTCATTTTCAAAGGTGTTTGATTCGGTTAAATTTCGGAATAGTGTAACTTAGTCGTCTGGCGTGCTTTTGGGGCGATCTTTTTTTTGATAATGCACATTTTCCAGTAGGAAATGTCTTCAAAGGCAATAATTTACGAAAACCTGTGCTAAACGGCCATTGTGACACCTCTCCCTTCTGTGCTCATTTTCAAAGGTGTTTGATTCCGTTAAATTTCGGAATAGTGTAACTTAGTCGTCTGGCGTGCTTTTGGGGCGATCTTTTTTTTGATAATGCACATTTTCCCGTGGGAAATGTCTTCAAAAGCAATAATTTACGAAAACCTGTGCTAAACGGCCATTGTGACACCTCTCCCTTTTGTGCACATTTTCAAAGGTGTTTGATTCGGTTAAATTTCGGAATAGTGTAACTTAGTCGTCTGGCGTGCTTTTGGGGCGATCTTTTTTTTGATAATGCACATTTTCCCGTGGGAAATGTCTTCAAAAGCAATAATTTACGAAAACCTGTGCTAAACGGCCATTGTGACACCTCTCCCTTCTGTGCTCATTTTCAAAGGTGTTTGATTCGGTTAAATTTCGGAATAGTGTAACTTAGTCGTCTGGCGTGCTTTTGGGGCGATCTTTTTTTTGATAATGCACATTTTCCCGTGGGAAATGTCTTCAAAAGCAATAATTTACGAAAACCTGTGCTAAACGGCCATTGTGACACCTCTCCCTTCTGTGCTCATTTTCAAAGGTGTTTGATTCCGTTAAATTTCGGAATAGTGTAACTTAGTCGTCTGGCGTGCTTTTGGGGCGATCTTTTTTTTGATAATGCACATTTTCCCGTGGGAAATGTCTTCAAAAGCAATAATTTACGAAAACCTGTGCTAAACGGCCATTGTGACACCTCTCCCTTCTGTGCTCATTTTCAAAGGTGTTTGATTCGGTTAAATTTCGGAATAGTGTAACTTAGTCGTATGGCGTGCTTTTGGGGCGATCTTTTTTTTGATAATGCACATTTTCCAGTAGGAAATGTCTTCAAAGGCAATAATTTACGAAAACCTGTGCTAAACGGCCATTGTGACACCTCTCCCTTCTGTGCTCATTTTCAAAGGTGTTTGATTCCGTTAAATTTCGGAATAGTGTAACTTAGTCGTCTGGCGTGCTTTTGGGGCGATCTTTTTTTTGATAATGCACATTTTCCCGTGGGAAATGTCTTCAAAAGCAATAATTTACGAAAACCTGTGCTAAACGGCCATTGTGACACCTCTCCCTTTTGTGCACATTTTCAAAGGTGTTTGATTCGGTTAAATTTCGGAATAGTGTAACTTAGTCGTCTGGCGTGCTTTTGGGGCGATCTTTTTTTTGATAATGCACATTTTCCAGTAGGAAATGTCTTCAAAGGCAATAATTTACGAAAACCTGTGCTAAACGGCCATTGTGACACCTCTCCCTTCTGTGCTCATTTTCAAAGGTGTTTGATTCGGTTAAATTTCGGAATAGTGTAACTTAGTCGTATGGCGTGCTTTTGGGGCGATCTTTTTTTTGATAATGCACATTTTCCAGTAGGAAATGTCTTCAAAGGCAATAATTTACGAAAACCTGTGCTAAACGGCCATTGTGACACCTCTCCCTTCTGTGCTCATTTTCAAAGGTGTTTGATTCGGTTAAATTTCGGAATAGTGTAACTTAGTCGTCTGGCGTGCTTTTGGGGCGATCTTTTTTTTGATAATGCACATTTTCCCGTGGGAAATGTCTTCAAAAGCAATAATTTACGAAAACCTGTGCTAAACGGCCATTGTGACACCTCTCCCTTCTGTGCTCATTTTCAAAGGTGTTTGATTCCGTTAAATTTCGGAATAGTGTAACTTAGTCGTGTGGCGTGCTTTTGGGGCGATCTTTTTTTTGATAATGCACATTTTCCAGTAAGAAATGTCTTCAAAAGCAATAATTTACGAAAACCTGTGCTAAACGGCCATTGTGACACCTCTCCCTTCTGTGCTCATTTTCAAAGGTGTTTGATTCGGTTAAATTTCGGAATAGTGTAACTTAGTCGTCTGGCGTGCTTTTGGGGCGATCTTTTTTTTGATAATGCACATTTTCCCGTGGGAAATGTCTTCAAAAGCAATAATTTACGAAAACCTGTGCTAAACGGCCATTGTGACACCTCTCCCTTCTGTGCTCATTTTCAAAGGTGTTTGATTCCGTTAAATTTCGGAATAGTGTAACTTAGTCGTCTGGCGTGCTTTTGGGGCGATCTTTTTTTTGATAATGCACATTTTCCAGTAGGAAATGTCTTCAAAGGCAATAATTTACGAAAACCTGTGCTAAACGGCCATTGTGACACCTCTCCCTTCTGTGCTCATTTTCAAAGGTGTTTGATTCGGTTAAATTTCGGAATAGTGTAACTTAGTCGTCTGGCGTGCTTTTGGGGCGATCTTTTTTTTGATAATGCACATTTTCCCGTGGGAAATGTCTTCAAAAGCAATAATTTACGAAAACCTGTGCTAAACGGCCATTGTGACACCTCTCCCTTTTGTGCACATTTTCAAAGGTGTTTGATTCGGTTAAATTTCGGAATAGTGTAACTTAGTCGTCTGGCGTGCTTTTGGGGCGATCTTTTTTTTGATAATGCACATTTTCCCGTGGGAAATGTCTTCAAAAGCAATAATTTACGAAAACCTGTGCTAAACGGCCATTGTGACACCTCTCCCTTCTGTGCTCATTTTCAAAGGTGTTTGATTCCGTTAAATTTCGGAATAGTGTAACTTAGTCGTCTGGCGTGCTTTTGGGGCGATCTTTTTTTTGATAATGCACATTTTCCCGTGGGAAATGTCTTCAAAAGCAATAATTTACGAAAACCTGTGCTAAACGGCCATTGTGACACCTCTCCCTTTTGTGCACATTTTCAAAGGTGTTTGATTCCGTTAAATTTCGGAATAGTGTAACTTAGTCGTCTGGCGTGCTTTTGGGGCGATCTTTTTTTTGATAATGCACATTTTCCCGTGGGAAATGTCTTCAAAAGCAATAATTTACGAAAACCTGTGCTAAACGGCCATTGTGACACCTCTCCCTTCTGTGCACATTTTCAAAGGTGTTTGATTCGGTTAAATTTCGGAATAGTGTAACTTAGTCGTCTGGCGTGCTTTTGGGGCGATCTTTTTTTTGATAATGCACATTTTCCAGTGGGAAATGTCTTCAAAAGCAATAATTTACGAAAACCTGTGCTAAACGGCCATTGTGACACCTCTCCCTTCTGTGCTCATTTTCAAAGGTGTTTGATTCCGTTAAATTTCGGAATAGTGTAACTTAGTCGTCTGGCGTGCTTTTGGGGCGATCTTTTTTTTGATAATGCACATTTTCCCGTGGGAAATGTCTTCAAAAGCAATAATTTACGAAAACCTGTGCTAAACGGCCATTGTGACACCTCTCCCTTCTGTGCTCATTTTCAAAGGTGTTTGATTCGGTTAAATTTCGGAATAGTGTAACTTAGTCGTCTGGCGTGCTTTTGGGGCGATCTTTTTTTTGATAATGCACATTTTCCCGTGGGAAATGTCTTCAAAAGCAATAATTTACGAAAACCTGTGCTAAACGGCCATTGTGACACCTCTCCCTTCTGTGCACATTTTCAAAGGTGTTTGATTCGGTTAAATTTCGGAATAGTGTAACTTAGTCGTCTGGCGTGCTTTTGGGGCGATCTTTTTTTTGATAATGCACATTTTCCCGTAGGAAATGTCTTCAAAAGCAATAATTTACGAAAACCTGTGCTAAACGGCCATTGTGACACCTCTCCCTTTTGTGCTCATTTTCAAAGGTGTTTGATTCGGTTAAATTTCGGAATAGTGTAACTTAGTCGTCTGGCGTGCTTTTGGGGCGATCTTTTTTTTGATAATGCACATTTTCAAGTGGGAAATGTCTTCAAAGGCAATAATTTACGAAAACCTGTGCTAAACGGCCATTGTGACACCTCTCCCTTCTGTGCTCATTTTCAAAGGTGTTTGATTCCGTTAAATTTCGGAATAGTGTAACTTAGTCGTCTGGCGTGCTTTTGGGGCGATCTTTTTTTTGATAATGCACATTTTCCCGTGGGAAATGTCTTCAAAAGCAATAATTTACGAAAACCTGTGCTAAACGGCCATTGTGACACCTCTCCCTTCTGTGCTCATTTTCAAAGGTGTTTGATTCGGTTAAATTTCGGAATAGTGTAACTTAGTCGTCTGGCGTGCTTTTGGGGCGATCTTTTTTTTGATAATGCACATTTTCCCGTGGGAAATGTCTTCAAAGGCAATAATTTACGAAAACCTGTGCTAAACGGCCATTGTGACACCTCTCCCTTCTGTGCTCATTTTCAAAGGTGTTTGATTCCGTTAAATTTCGGAATAGTGTAACTTAGTCGTCTGGCGTGCTTTTGGGGCGATCTTTTTTTTGATAATGCACATTTTCCCGTGGGAAATGTCTTCAAAAGCAATAATTTACGAAAACCTGTGCTAAACGGCCATTGTGACACCTCTCCCTTTTGTGCACATTTTCAAAGGTGTTTGATTCGGTTAAATTTCGGAATAGTGTAACTTAGTCGTCTGGCGTGCTTTTGGGGCGATCTTTTTTTTGATAATGCACATTTTCCCGTGGGAAATGTCTTCAAAAGCAATAATTTACGAAAACCTGTGCTAAACGGCCATTGTGACACCTCTCCCTTTTGTGCTCATTTTCAAAGGTGTTTGATTCGGTTAAATTTCGGAATAGTGTAACTTAGTCGTCTGGCGTGCTTTTGGGGCGATCTTTTTTTTGATAATGCACATTTTCCCGTGGAAAATGTCTTCAAAAGCAATAATTTACGAAAACCTGTGCTAAACGGCCATTGTGACACCTCTCCCTTCTGTGCTCATTTTCAAAGGTGTTTGATTCCGTTAAATTTCGGAATAGTGTAACTTAGTCGTCTGGCGTGCTTTTGGGGCGATCTTTTTTTTGATAATGCACATTTTCCCGTGGGAAATGTCTTCAAAAGCAATAATTTACGAAAACCTGTGCTAAACGGCCATTGTGACACCTCTCCCTTCTGTGCTCATTTTCAAAGGTGTTTGATTCGGTTAAATTTCGGAATAGTGTAACTTAGTCGTCTGGCGTGCTTTTGGGGCGATCTTTTTTTTGATAATGCACATTTTCCAGTAGGAAATGTCTTCAAAGGCAATAATTTACGAAAACCTGTGCTAAACGGCCATTGTGACACCTCTCCCTTCTGTGCTCATTTTCAAAGGTGTTTGATTCGGTTAAATTTCGGAATAGTGTAACTTAGTCGTCTGGCGTGCTTTTGGGGCGATCTTTTTTTTGATAATGCACATTTTCCCGTGGGAAATGTCTTCAAAAGCAATAATTTACGAAAACCTGTGCTAAACGGCCATTGTGACACCTCTCCCTTCTGTGCTCATTTTCAAAGGTGTTTGATTCCGTTAAATTTCGGAATAGTGTAACTTAGTCGTCTGGCGTGCTTTTGGGGCGATCTTTTTTTTGATAATGCACATTTTCCCGTGGGAAATGTCTTCAAAGGCAATAATTTACGAAAACCTGTGCTAAACGGCCATTGTGACACCTCTCCCTTCTGTGCTCATTTTCAAAGGTGTTTGATTCGGTTAAATTTCGGAATAGTGTAACTTAGTCGTCTGGCGTGCTTTTGGGGCGATCTTTTTTTTGATAATGCACATTTTCCCGTGGGAAATGTCTTCAAAAGCAATAATTTACGAAAACCTGTGCTAAACGGCCATTGTGACACCTCTCCCTTCTGTGCTCATTTTCAAAGGTGTTTGATTCGGTTAAATTTCGGAATAGTGTAACTTAGTCGTCTGGCGTGCTTTTGGGGCGATCTTTTTTTTGATAATGCACATTTTCCCGTGGGAAATGTCTTCAAAAGCAATAATTTACGAAAACCTGTGCTAAACGGCCATTGTGACACCTCTCCCTTTTGTGCACATTTTCAAAGGTGTTTGATTCGGTTAAATTTCGGAATAGTGTAACTTAGTCGTCTGGCGTGCTTTTGGGGCGATCTTTTTTTTGATAATGCACATTTTCCCGTGGGAAATGTCTTCAAAAGCAATAATTTACGAAAACCTGTGCTAAACGGCCATTGTGACACCTCTCCCTTCTGTGCACATTTTCAAAGGTGTTTGATTCCGTTAAATTTCGGAATAGTGTAACTTAGTCGTCTGGCGTGCTTTTGGGGCGATCTTTTTTTTGATAATGCACATTTTCCCGTGGGAAATGTCTTCAAAAGCAATAATTTACGAAAACCTGTGCTAAACGGCCATTGTGACACCTCTCCCTTCTGTGCACATTTTCAAAGGTGTTTGATTCGGTTAAATTTCGGAATAGTGTAACTTAGTCGTCTGGCGTGCTTTTGGGGCGATCTTTTTTTTGATAATGCACATTTTCCCGTGAGAAATGTCTTCAAAAGCAATAATTTACGAAAACCTGTGCTAAACGGCCATTGTGACACCTCTCCCTTCTGTGCTCATTTTCAAAGGTGTTTGATTCCGTTAAATTTCGGAATAGTGTAACTTAGTCGTCTGGCGTGCTTTTGGGGCGATCTTTTTTTTGATAATGCACATTTTCCCGTGGGAAATGTCTTCAAAAGCAATAATTTACGAAAACCTGTGCTAAACGGCCATTGTGACACCTCTCCCTTCTGTGCACATTTTCAAAGGTGTTTGATTCCGTTAAATTTCGGAATAGTGTAACTTAGTCGTCTGGCGTGCTTTTGGGGCGATCTTTTTTTTGATAATGCACATTTTCCCGTGGGAAATGTCTTCAAAAGCAATAATTTACGAAAACCTGTGCTAAACGGCCATTGTGACACCTCTCCCTTCTGTGCTCATTTTCAAAGGTGTTTGATTCGGTTAAATTTCGGAATAGTGTAACTTAGTCGTCTGGCGTGCTTTTGGGGCGATCTTTTTTTTGATAATGCACATTTTCCAGTGGGAAATGTCTTCAAAAGCAATAATTTACGAAAACCTGTGCTAAACGGCCATTGTGACACCTCTCCCTTCTGTGCTCATTTTCAAAGGTGTTTGATTCCGTTAAATTTCGGAATAGTGTAACTTAGTCGTCTGGCGTGCTTTTGGGGCGATCTTTTTTTTGATAATGCACATTTTCCCGTGGGAAATGTCTTCAAAGGCAATAATTTACGAAAACCTGTGCTAAACGGCCATTGTGACACCTCTCCCTTCTGTGCTCATTTTCAAAGGTGTTTGATTCGGTTAAATTTCGGAATAGTGTAACTTAGTCGTCTGGCGTGCTTTTGGGGCGATCTTTTTTTTGATAATGCACATTTTCCCGTGGGAAATGTCTTCAAAGGCAATAATTTACGAAAACCTGTGCTAAACGGCCATTGTGACACCTCTCCCTTCTGTGCTCATTTTCAAAGGTGTTTGATTCCGTTAAATTTCGGAATAGTGTAACTTAGTCGTCTGGCGTGCTTTTGGGGCGATCTTTTTTTTGATAATGCACATTTTCCCGTGGGAAATGTCTTCAAAAGCAATAATTTACGAAAACCTGTGCTAAACGGCCATTGTGACACCTCTCCCTTCTGTGCTCATTTTCAAAGGTGTTTGATTCCGTTAAATTTCGGAATAGTGTAACTTAGTCGTCTGGCGTGCTTTTGGGGCGATCTTTTTTTTGATAATGCACATTTTCCCGTGGGAAATGTCTTCAAAAGCAATAATTTACGAAAACCTGTGCTAAACGGCCATTGTGACACCTCTCCCTTTTGTGCACATTTTCAAAGGTGTTTGATTCCGTTAAATTTCGGAATAGTGTAACTTAGTCGTCTGGCGTGCTTTTGGGGCGATCTTTTTTTTGATAATGCACATTTTCCCGTGGGAAATGTCTTCAAAAGCAATAATTTACGAAAACCTGTGCTAAACGGCCATTGTGACACCTCTCCCTTCTGTGCTCATTTTCAAAGGTGTTTGATTCCGTTAAATTTCGGAATAGTGTAACTTAGTCGTCTGGCGTGCTTTTGGGGCGATCTTTTTTTTGATAATGCACATTTTCCCGTGGGAAATGTCTTCAAAAGCAATAATTTACGAAAACCTGTGCTAAACGGCCATTGTGACACCTCTCCCTTTTGTGCACATTTTCAAAGGTGTTTGATTCGGTTAAATTTCGGAATAGTGTAACTTAGTCGTCTGGCGTGCTTTTGGGGCGATCTTTTTTTTGATAATGCACATTTTCCAGTAGGAAATGTCTTCAAAGGCAATAATTTACGAAAACCTGTGCTAAACGGCCATTGTGACACCTCTCCCTTCTGTGCTCATTTTCAAAGGTGTTTGATTCCGTTAAATTTCGGAATAGTGTAACTTAGTCGTCTGGCGTGCTTTTGGGGCGATCTTTTTTTTGATAAAGCACATTTTCCAGTAGGAAATGTCTTCAAAAGCAATAATTTACGAAAACCTGTGCTAAACGGCCATTGTGACACCTCTCCCTTCTGTGCTCATTTTCAAAGGTGTTTGATTCGGTTAAATTTCGGAATAGTGTAACTTAGTCGTCTGGCGTGCTTTTGGGGCGATCTTTTTTTTGATAATGCACATTTTCCAGTAGGAAATGTCTTCAAAGGCAATAATTTACGAAAACCTGTGCTAAACGGCCATTGTGACACCTCTCCCTTCTGTGCTCATTTTCAAAGGTGTTTGATTCGGTTAAATTTCGGAATAGTGTAACTTAGTCGTCTGGCGTGCTTTTGGGGCGATCTTTTTTTTGATAATGCACATTTTCCCGTGGGAAATGTCTTCAAAAGCAATAATTTACGAAAACCTGTGCTAAACGGCCATTGTGACACCTCTCCCTTCTGTGCTCATTTTCAAAGGTGTTTGATTCCGTTAAATTTCGGAATAGTGTAACTTAGTCGTCTGGCGTGCTTTTGGGGCGATCTTTTTTTTGATAATGCACATTTTCCCGTGGGAAATGTCTTCAAAAGCAATAATTTACGAAAACCTGTGCTAAACGGCCATTGTGACACCTCTCCCTTTTGTGCACATTTTCAAAGGTGTTTGATTCCGTTAAATTTCGGAATAGTGTAACTTAGTCGTCTGGCGTGCTTTTGGGGCGATCTTTTTTTTGATAATGCACATTTTCCAGTAGGAAATGTCTTCAAAGGCAATAATTTACGAAAACCTGTGCTAAACGGCCATTGTGACACCTCTCCCTTTTGTGCACATTTTCAAAGGTGTTTGATTCGGTTAAATTTCGGAATAGTGTAACTTAGTCGTCTGGCGTGCTTTTGGGGCGATCTTTTTTTTGATAATGCACATTTTCCCGTGGGAAATGTCTTCAAAAGCAATAATTTACGAAAACCTGTGCTAAACGGCCATTGTGACACCTCTCCCTTCTGTGCTCATTTTCAAAGGTGTTTGATTCCGTTAAATTTCGGAATAGTGTAACTTAGTCGTCTGGCGTGCTTTTGGGGCGATCTTTTTTTTGATAATGCACATTTTCCCGTGGGAAATGTCTTCAAAAGCAATAATTTACGAAAACCTGTGCTAAACGGCCATTGTGACACCTCTCCCTTTTGTGCACATTTTCAAAGGTGTTTGATTCGGTTAAATTTCGGAATAGTGTAACTTAGTCGTCTGGCGTGCTTTTGGGGCGATCTTTTTTTTGATAATGCACATTTTCCAGTAGGAAATGTCTTCAAAGGCAATAATTTACGAAAACCTGTGCTAAACGGCCATTGTGACACCTCTCCCTTCTGTGCTCATTTTCAAAGGTGTTTGATTCGGTTAAATTTCGGAATAGTGTAACTTAGTCGTCTGGCGTGCTTTTGGGGCGATCTTTTTTTTGATAATGCACATTTTCCCGTGGGAAATGTCTTCAAAGGCAATAATTTACGAAAACCTGTGCTAAACGGCCATTGTGACACCTCTCCCTTCTGTGCTCATTTTCAAAGGTGTTTGATTCGGTTAAATTTCGGAATAGTGTAACTTAGTCGTCTGGCGTGCTTTTGGGGCGATCTTTTTTTTGATAATGCACATTTTCCCGTGGGAAATGTCTTCAAAAGCAATAATTTACGAAAACCTGTGCTAAACGGCCATTGTGACACCTCTCCCTTTTGTGCACATTTTCAAAGGTGTTTGATTCCGTTAAATTTCGGAATAGTGTAACTTAGTCGTCTGGCGTGCTTTTGGGGCGATCTTTTTTTTGATAATGCACATTTTCCAGTGGGAAATGTCTTCAAAAGCAATAATTTACGAAAACCTGTGCTAAACGGCCATTGTGACACCTCTCCCTTCTGTGCTCATTTTCAAAGGTGTTTGATTCGGTTAAATTTCGGAATAGTGTAACTTAGTCGTCTGGCGTGCTTTTGGGGCGATCTTTTTTTTGATAATGCACATTTTCCCGTGGGAAATGTCTTCAAAAGCAATAATTTACGAAAACCTGTGCTAAACGGCCATTGTGACACCTCTCCCTTCTGTGCTCATTTTCAAAGGTGTTTGATTCGGTTAAATTTCGGAATAGTGTAACTTAGTCGTCTGGCGTGCTTTTGGGGCGATCTTTTTTTTGATAATGCACATTTTCCCGTAGGAAATGTCTTCAAAAGCAATAATTTACGAAAACCTGTGCTAAACGGCCATTGTGACACCTCTCCCTTCTGTGCTCATTTTCAAAGGTGTTTGATTCGGTTAAATTTCGGAATAGTGTAACTTAGTCGTCTGGCGTGCTTTTGGGGCGATCTTTTTTTTGATAATGCACATTTTCCAGTAGGAAATGTCTTCAAAGGCAATAATTTACGAAAACCTGTGCTAAACGGCCATTGTGACACCTCTCCCTTCTGTGCTCATTTTCAAAGGTGTTTGATTCCGTTAAATTTCGGAATAGTGTAACTTAGTCGTCTGGCGTGCTTTTGGGGCGATCTTTTTTTTGATAATGCACATTTTCCCGTGGGAAATGTCTTCAAAAGCAATAATTTACGAAAACCTGTGCTAAACGGCCATTGTGACACCTCTCCCTTCTGTGCTCATTTTCAAAGGTGTTTGATTCGGTTAAATTTCGGAATAGTGTAACTTAGTCGTCTGGCGTGCTTTTGGGGCGATCTTTTTTTTGATAATGCACATTTTCCCGTGGGAAATGTCTTCAAAAGCAATAATTTACGAAAACCTGTGCTAAACGGCCATTGTGACACCTCTCCCTTTTGTGCACATTTTCAAAGGTGTTTGATTCGGTTAAATTTCGGAATAGTGTAACTTAGTCGTCTGGCGTGCTTTTGGGGCGATCTTTTTTTTGATAATGCACATTTTCCAGTGGGAAATGTCTTCAAAAGCAATAATTTACGAAAACCTGTGCTAAACGGCCATTGTGACACCTCTCCCTTCTGTGCACATTTTCAAAGGTGTTTGATTCGGTTAAATTTCGGAATAGTGTAACTTAGTCGTCTGGCGTGCTTTTGGGGCGATCTTTTTTTTGATAATGCACATTTTCCCGTAGGAAATGTCTTCAAAAGCAATAATTTACGAAAACCTGTGCTAAACGGCCATTGTGACACCTCTCCCTTCTGTGCTCATTTTCAAAGGTGTTTGATTCCGTTAAATTTCGGAATAGTGTAACTTAGTCGTCTGGCGTGCTTTTGGGGCGATCTTTTTTTTGATAATGCACATTTTCCCGTGGGAAATGTCTTCAAAAGCAATAATTTACGAAAACCTGTGCTAAACGGCCATTGTGACACCTCTCCCTTTTGTGCTCATTTTCAAAGGTGTTTGATTCGGTTAAATTTCGGAATAGTGTAACTTAGTCGTCTGGCGTGCTTTTGGGGCGATCTTTTTTTTGATAATGCACATTTTCCCGTAGGAAATGTCTTCAAAAGCAATAATTTACGAAAACCTGTGCTAAACGGCCATTGTGACACCTCTCCCTTTTGTGCACATTTTCAAAGGTGTTTGATTCGGTTAAATTTCGGAATAGTGTAACTTAGTCGTCTGGCGTGCTTTTGGGGCGATCTTTTTTTTGATAATGCACATTTTCCCGTGGGAAATGTCTTCAAAAGCAATAATTTACGAAAACCTGTGCTAAACGGCCATTGTGACACCTCTCCCTTCTGTGCACATTTTCAAAGGTGTTTGATTCCGTTAAATTTCGGAATAGTGTAACTTAGTCGTCTGGCGTGCTTTTGGGGCGATCTTTTTTTTGATAATGCACATTTTCCCGTGGGAAATGTCTTCAAAAGCAATAATTTACGAAAACCTGTGCTAAACGGCCATTGTGACACCTCTCCCTTCTGTGCTCATTTTCAAAGGTGTTTGATTCCGTTAAATTTCGGAATAGTGTAACTTAGTCGTCTGGCGTGCTTTTGGGGCGATCTTTTTTTTGATAATGCACATTTTCCCGTGGGAAATGTCTTCAAAAGCAATAATTTACGAAAACCTGTGCTAAACGGCCATTGTGACACCTCTCCCTTTTGTGCACATTTTCAAAGGTGTTTGATTCCGTTAAATTTCGGAATAGTGTAACTTAGTCGTCTGGCGTGCTTTTGGGGCGATCTTTTTTTTGATAATGCACATTTTCCCGTGGGAAATGTCTTCAAAAGCAATAATTTACGAAAACCTGTGCTAAACGGCCATTGTGACACCTCTCCCTTCTGTGCACATTTTCAAAGGTGTTTGATTCGGTTAAATTTCGGAATAGTGTAACTTAGTCGTCTGGCGTGCTTTTGGGGCGATCTTTTTTTTGATAATGCACATTTTCCAGTAGGAAATGTCTTCAAAGGCAATAATTTACGAAAACCTGTGCTAAACGGCCATTGTGACACCTCTCCCTTCTGTGCTCATTTTCAAAGGTGTTTGATTCCGTTAAATTTCGGAATAGTGTAACTTAGTCGTCTGGCGTGCTTTTGGGGCGATCTTTTTTTTGATAATGCACATTTTCCCGTGGGAAATGTCTTCAAAAGCAATAATTTACGAAAACCTGTGCTAAACGGCCATTGTGACACCTCTCCCTTCTGTGCTCATTTTCAAAGGTGTTTGATTCGGTTAAATTTCGGAATAGTGTAACTTAGTCGTCTGGAGTGCTTTTGGGGCGATCTTTTTTTTGATAATGCACATTTTCCCGTGGGAAATGTCTTCAAAAGCAATAATTTACGAAAACCTGTGCTAAACGGCCATTGTGACACCTCTCCCTTCTGTGCTCATTTTCAAAGGTGTTTGATTCCGTTAAATTTCGGAATAGTGTAACTTAGTCGTCTGGCGTGCTTTTGGGGCGATCTTTTTTTTGATAATGCACATTTTCCCGTGGGAAATGTCTTCAAAAGCAATAATTTACGAAAACCTGTGCTAAACGGCCATTGTGACACCTCTCCCTTCTGTGCTCATTTTCAAAGGTGTTTGATTCCGTTAAATTTCGGAATAGTGTAACTTAGTCGTCTGGCGTGCTTTTGGGGCGATCTTTTTTTTGATAATGCACATTTTCCCGTAGGAAATGTCTTCAAAAGCAATAATTTACGAAAACCTGTGCTAAACGGCCATTGTGACACCTCTCCCTTCTGTGCTCATTTTCAAAGGTGTTTGATTCGGTTAAATTTCGGAATAGTGTAACTTAGTCGTCTGGCGTGCTTTTGGGGCGATCTTTTTTTTGATAATGCACATTTTCCCGTGGGAAATGTCTTCAAAAGCAATAATTTACGAAAACCTGTGCTAAACGGCCATTGTGACACCTCTCCCTTTTGTGCACATTTTCAAAGGTGTTTGATTCGGTTAAATTTCGGAATAGTGTAACTTAGTCGTCTGGCGTGCTTTTGGGGCGATCTTTTTTTTGATAATGCACATTTTCCCGTGGGAAATGTCTTCAAAAGCAATAATTTACGAAAACCTGTGCTAAACGGCCATTGTGACACCTCTCCCTTCTGTGCTCATTTTCAAAGGTGTTTGATTCCGTTAAATTTCGGAATAGTGTAACTTAGTCGTCTGGCGTGCTTTTGGGGCGATCTTTTTTTTGATAATGCACATTTTCCCGTGGGAAATGTCTTCAAAAGCAATAATTTACGAAAACCTGTGCTAAACGGCCATTGTGACACCTCTCCCTTCTGTGCTCATTTTCAAAGGTGTTTGATTCCGTTAAATTTCGGAATAGTGTAACTTAGTCGTCTGGCGTGCTTTTGGGGCGATCTTTTTTTTGATAATGCACATTTTCCCGTGGGAAATGTCTTCAAAAGCAATAATTTACGAAAACCTGTGCTAAACGGCCATTGTGACACCTCTCCCTTTTGTGCACATTTTCAAAGGTGTTTGATTCGGTTAAATTTCGGAATAGTGTAACTTAGTCGTCTGGCGTGCTTTTGGGGCGATCTTTTTTTTGATAATGCACATTTTCCCGTGGGAAATGTCTTCAAAAGCAATAATTTACGAAAACCTGTGCTAAACGGCCATTGTGACACCTCTCCCTTCTGTGCACATTTTCAAAGGTGTTTGATTCGGTTAAATTTCGGAATAGTGTAACTTAGTCGTCTGGCGTGCTTTTGGGGCGATCTTTTTTTTGATAATGCACATTTTCCCGTGGGAAATGTCTTCAAAAGCAATAATTTACGAAAACCTGTGCTAAACGGCCATTGTGACACCTCTCCCTTCTGTGCACATTTTCAAAGGTGTTTGATTCGGTTAAATTTCGGAATAGTGTAACTTAGTCGTCTGGCGTGCTTTTGGGGCGATCTTTTTTTTGATAATGCACATTTTCCCGTGGGAAATGTCTTCAAAAGCAATAATTTACGAAAACCTGTGCTAAACGGCCATTGTGACACCTCTCCCTTTTGTGCTCATTTTCAAAGGTGTTTGATTCCGTTAAATTTCGGAATAGTGTAACTTAGTCGTCTGGCGTGCTTTTGGGGCGATCTTTTTTTTGATAATGCACATTTTCCCGTGGGAAATGTCTTCAAAAGCAATAATTTACGAAAACCTGTGCTAAACGGCCATTGTGACACCTCTCCCTTCTGTGCTCATTTTCAAAGGTGTTTGATTCCGTTAAATTTCGGAATAGTGTAACTTAGTCGTCTGGCGTGCTTTTGGGGCGATCTTTTTTTTGATAATGCACATTTTCCCGTGGGAAATGTCTTCAAAAGCAATAATTTACGAAAACCTGTGCTAAACGGCCATTGTGACACCTCTCCCTTCTGTGCTCATTTTCAAAGGTGTTTGATTCGGTTAAATTTCGGAATAGTGTAACTTAGTCGTCTGGCGTGCTTTTGGGGCGATCTTTTTTTTGATAATGCACATTTTCCCGTGGGAAATGTCTTCAAAAGCAATAATTTACGAAAACCTGTGCTAAACGGCCATTGTGACACCTCTCCCTTCTGTGCTCATTTTCAAAGGTGTTTGATTCGGTTAAATTTCGGAATAGTGTAACTTAGTCGTCTGGCGTGCTTTTGGGGCGATCTTTTTTTTGATAATGCACATTTTCCCGTGGGAAATGTCTTCAAAAGCAATAATTTACGAAAACCTGTGCTAAACGGCCATTGTGACACCTCTCCCTTTTGTGCACATTTTCAAAGGTGTTTGATTCCGTTAAATTTCGGAATAGTGTAACTTAGTCGTCTGGCGTGCTTTTGGGGCGATCTTTTTTTTGATAATGCACATTTTCCAGTGGGAAATGTCTTCAAAAGCAATAATTTACGAAAACCTGTGCTAAACGGCCATTGTGACACCTCTCCCTTCTGTGCTCATTTTCAAAGGTGTTTGATTCCGTTAAATTTCGGAATAGTGTAACTTAGTCGTCTGGCGTGCTTTTGGGGCGATCTTTTTTTTGATAATGCACATTTTCCCGTGGGAAATGTCTTCAAAAGCAATAATTTACGAAAACCTGTGCTAAACGGCCATTGTGACACCTCTCCCTTCTGTGCTCATTTTCAAAGGTGTTTGATTCGGTTAAATTTCGGAATAGTGTAACTTAGTCGTCTGGCGTGCTTTTGGGGCGATCTTTTTTTTGATAATGCACATTTTCCCGTGGGAAATGTCTTCAAAAGCAATAATTTACGAAAACCTGTGCTAAACGGCCATTGTGACACCTCTCCCTTCTGTGCACATTTTCAAAGGTGTTTGATTCCGTTAAATTTCGGAATAGTGTAACTTAGTCGTCTGGCGTGCTTTTGGGGCGATCTTTTTTTTGATAATGCACATTTTCCCGTGGGAAATGTCTTCAAAAGCAATAATTTACGAAAACCTGTGCTAAACGGCCATTGTGACACCTCTCCCTTTTGTGCACATTTTCAAAGGTGTTTGATTCGGTTAAATTTCGGAATAGTGTAACTTAGTCGTCTGGCGTGCTTTTGGGGCGATCTTTTTTTTGATAATGCACATTTTCCCGTGGGAAATGTCTTCAAAAGCAATAATTTACGAAAACCTGTGCTAAACGGCCATTGTGACACCTCTCCCTTCTGTGCTCATTTTCAAAGGTGTTTGATTCCGTTAAATTTCGGAATAGTGTAACTTAGTCGTCTGGCGTGCTTTTGGGGCGATCTTTTTTTTGATAATGCACATTTTCCCGTGGGAAATGTCTTCAAAAGCAATAATTTACGAAAACCTGTGCTAAACGGCCATTGTGACACCTCTCCCTTTTGTGCACATTTTCAAAGGTGTTTGATTCGGTTAAATTTCGGAATAGTGTAACTTAGTCGTCTGGCGTGCTTTTGGGGCGATCTTTTTTTTGATAATGCACATTTTCCCGTAGGAAATGTCTTCAAAAGCAATAATTTACGAAAACCTGTGCTAAACGGCCATTGTGACACCTCTCCCTTCTGTGCTCATTTTCAAAGGTGTTTGATTCCGTTAAATTTCGGAATAGTGTAACTTAGTCGTCTGGCGTGCTTTTGGGGCGATCTTTTTTTTGATAATGCACATTTTCCCGTGGGAAATGTCTTCAAAAGCAATAATTTACGAAAACCTGTGCTAAACGGCCATTGTGACACCTCTCCCTTTTGTGCACATTTTCAAAGGTGTTTGATTCGGTTAAATTTCGGAATAGTGTAACTTAGTCGTCTGGCGTGCTTTTGGGGCGATCTTTTTTTTGATAATGCACATTTTCCAGTGGGAAATGTCTTCAAAAGCAATAATTTACGAAAACCTGTGCTAAACGGCCATTGTGACACCTCTCCCTTCTGTGCTCATTTTCAAAGGTGTTTGATTCGGTTAAATTTCGGAATAGTGTAACTTAGTCGTCTGGCGTGCTTTTGGGGCGATCTTTTTTTTGATAATGCACATTTTCCCGTGGGAAATGTCTTCAAAAGCAATAATTTACGAAAACCTGTGCTAAACGGCCATTGTGACACCTCTCCCTTTTGTGCACATTTTCAAAGGTGTTTGATTCCGTTAAATTTCGGAATAGTGTAACTTAGTCGTCTGGCGTGCTTTTGGGGCGATCTTTTTTTTGATAATGCACATTTTCCCGTGGGAAATGTCTTCAAAAGCAATAATTTACGAAAACCTGTGCTAAACGGCCATTGTGACACCTCTCCCTTCTGTGCTCATTTTCAAAGGTGTTTGATTCCGTTAAATTTCGGAATAGTGTAACTTAGTCGTCTGGCGTGCTTTTGGGGCGATCTTTTTTTTGATAATGCACATTTTCACGTGGGAAATGTCTTCAAAAGCAATAATTTACGAAAACCTGTGCTAAACGGCCATTGTGACACCTCTCCCTTCTGTGCTCATTTTCAAAGGTGTTTGATTCGGTTAAATTTCGGAATAGTGTAACTTAGTCGTCTGGCGTGCTTTTGGGGCGATCTTTTTTTTGATAATGCACATTTTCCCGTGGGAAATGTCTTCAAAAGCAATAATTTACGAAAACCTGTGCTAAACGGCCATTGTGACACCTCTCCCTTCTGTGCTCATTTTCAAAGGTGTTTGATTCCGTTAAATTTCGGAATAGTGTAACTTAGTCGTCTGGCGTGCTTTTGGGGCGATCTTTTTTTTGATAATGCACATTTTCCCGTGGGAAATGTCTTCAAAAGCAATAATTTACGAAAACCTGTGCTAAACGGCCATTGTGACACCTCTCCCTTCTGTGCTCATTTTCAAAGGTGTTTGATTCGGTTAAATTTCGGAATAGTGTAACTTAGTCGTCTGGCGTGCTTTTGGGGCGATCTTTTTTTTGATAATGCACATTTTCCAGTGGGAAATGTCTTCAAAAGCAATAATTTACGAAAACCTGTGCTAAACGGCCATTGTGACACCTCTCCCTTTTGTGCACATTTTCAAAGGTGTTTGATTCCGTTAAATTTCGGAATAGTGTAACTTAGTCGTCTGGCGTGCTTTTGGGGCGATCTTTTTTTTGATAATGCACATTTTCCAGTGGGAAATGTCTTCAAAAGCAATAATTTACGAAAACCTGTGCTAAACGGCCATTGTGACACCTCTCCCTTCTGTGCTCATTTTCAAAGGTGTTTGATTCCGTTAAATTTCGGAATAGTGTAACTTAGTCGTCTGGCGTGCTTTTGGGGCGATCTTTTTTTTGATAATGCACATTTTCCCGTGGGAAATGTCTTCAAAAGCAATAATTTACGAAAACCTGTGCTAAACGGCCATTGTGACACCTCTCCCTTTTGTGCACATTTTCAAAGGTGTTTGATTCGGTTAAATTTCGGAATAGTGTAACTTAGTCGTCTGGCGTGCTTTTGGGGCGATCTTTTTTTTGATAATGCACATTTTCCCGTGGGAAATGTCTTCAAAAGCAATAATTTACGAAAACCTGTGCTAAACGGCCATTGTGACACCTCTCCCTTCTGTGCTCATTTTCAAAGGTGTTTGATTCCGTTAAATTTCGGAATAGTGTAACTTAGTCGTCTGGCGTGCTTTTGGGGCGATCTTTTTTTTGATAATGCACATTTTCCCGTGGGAAATGTCTTCAAAAGCAATAATTTACGAAAACCTGTGCTAAACGGCCATTGTGACACCTCTCCCTTTTGTGCACATTTTCAAAGGTGTTTGATTCCGTTAAATTTCGGAATAGTGTAACTTAGTCGTCTGGCGTGCTTTTGGGGCGATCTTTTTTTTGATAATGCACATTTTCCAGTGGGAAATGTCTTCAAAAGCAATAATTTACGAAAACCTGTGCTAAACGGCCATTGTGACACCTCTCCCTTCTGTGCTCATTTTCAAAGGTGTTTGATTCGGTTAAATTTCGGAATAGTGTAACTTAGTCGTCTGGCGTGCTTTTGGGGCGATCTTTTTTTTGATAATGCACATTTTCCCGTGGGAAATGTCTTCAAAAGCAATAATTTACGAAAACCTGTGCTAAACGGCCATTGTGACACCTCTCCCTTTTGTGCACATTTTCAAAGGTGTTTGATTCCGTTAAATTTCGGAATAGTGTAACTTAGTCGTCTGGCGTGCTTTTGGGGCGATCTTTTTTTTGATAATGCACATTTTCCCGTGGGAAATGTCTTCAAAAGCAATAATTTACGAAAACCTGTGCTAAACGGCCATTGTGACACCTCTCCCTTCTGTGCTCATTTTCAAAGGTGTTTGATTCGGTTAAATTTCGGAATAGTGTAACTTAGTCGTCTGGCGTGCTTTTGGGGCGATCTTTTTTTTGATAATGCACATTTTCCCGTGGGAAATGTCTTCAAAAGCAATAATTTACGAAAACCTGTGCTAAACGGCCATTGTGACACCTCTCCCTTTTGTGCACATTTTCAAAGGTGTTTGATTCGGTTAAATTTCGGAATAGTGTAACTTAGTCGTCTGGCGTGCTTTTGGGGCGATCTTTTTTTTGATAATGCACATTTTCCCGTAGGAAATGTCTTCAAAAGCAATAATTTACGAAAACCTGTGCTAAACGGCCATTGTGACACCTCTCCCTTTTGTGCACATTTTCAAAGGTGTTTGATTCGGTTAAATTTCGGAATAGTGTAACTTAGTCGTCTGGCGTGCTTTTGGGGCGATCTTTTTTTTGATAATGCACATTTTCCCGTGGGAAATGTCTTCAAAAGCAATAATTTACGAAAACCTGTGCTAAACGGCCATTGTGACACCTCTCCCTTTTGTGCACATTTTCAAAGGTGTTTGATTCCGTTAAATTTCGGAATAGTGTAACTTAGTCGTCTGGCGTGCTTTTGGGGCGATCTTTTTTTTGATAATGCACATTTTCCCGTGGGAAATGTCTTCAAAAGCAATAATTTACGAAAACCTGTGCTAAACGGCCATTGTGACACCTCTCCCTTTTGTGCACATTTTCAAAGGTGTTTGATTCCGTTAAATTTCGGAATAGTGTAACTTAGTCGTCTGGCGTGCTTTTGGGGCGATCTTTTTTTTGATAATGCACATTTTCCCGTGGGAAATGTCTTCAAAAGCAATAATTTACGAAAACCTGTGCTAAACGGCCATTGTGACACCTCTCCCTTCTGTGCTCATTTTCAAAGGTGTTTGATTCGGTTAAATTTCGGAATAGTGTAACTTAGTCGTCTGGCGTGCTTTTGGGGCGATCTTTTTTTTGATAATGCACATTTTCCCGTGGGAAATGTCTTCAAAAGCAATAATTTACGAAAACCTGTGCTAAACGGCCATTGTGACACCTCTCCCTTCTGTGCTCATTTTCAAAGGTGTTTGATTCCGTTAAATTTCGGAATAGTGTAACTTAGTCGTCTGGCGTGCTTTTGGGGCGATCTTTTTTTTGATAATGCACATTTTCCCGTGGGAAATGTCTTCAAAAGCAATAATTTACGAAAACCTGTGCTAAACGGCCATTGTGACACCTCTCCCTTTTGTGCACATTTTCAAAGGTGTTTGATTCGGTTAAATTTCGGAATAGTGTAACTTAGTCGTCTGGCGTGCTTTTGGGGCGATCTTTTTTTTGATAATGCACATTTTCCCGTGGGAAATGTCTTCAAAAGCAATAATTTACGAAAACCTGTGCTAAACGGCCATTGTGACACCTCTCCCTTTTGTGCACATTTTCAAAGGTGTTTGATTCCGTTAAATTTCGGAATAGTGTAACTTAGTCGTCTGGCGTGCTTTTGGGGCGATCTTTTTTTTGATAATGCACATTTTCCCGTGGGAAATGTCTTCAAAAGCAATAATTTACGAAAACCTGTGCTAAACGGCCATTGTGACACCTCTCCCTTCTGTGCTCATTTTCAAAGGTGTTTGATTCCGTTAAATTTCGGAATAGTGTAACTTAGTCGTCTGGCGTGCTTTTGGGGCGATCTTTTTTTTGATAATGCACATTTTCCCGTGGGAAATGTCTTCAAAAGCAATAATTTACGAAAACCTGTGCTAAACGGCCATTGTGACACCTCTCCCTTCTGTGCTCATTTTCAAAGGTGTTTGATTCGGTTAAATTTCGGAATAGTGTAACTTAGTCGTCTGGCGTGCTTTTGGGGCGATCTTTTTTTTGATAATGCACATTTTCCCGTGGGAAATGTCTTCAAAAGCAATAATTTACGAAAACCTGTGCTAAACGGCCATTGTGACACCTCTCCCTTCTGTGCTCATTTTCAAAGGTGTTTGATTCGGTTAAATTTCGGAATAGTGTAACTTAGTCGTCTGGCGTGCTTTTGGGGCGATCTTTTTTTTGATAATGCACATTTTCCCGTGGGAAATGTCTTCAAAAGCAATAATTTACGAAAACCTGTGCTAAACGGCCATTGTGACACCTCTCCCTTTTGTGCACATTTTCAAAGGTGTTTGATTCGGTTAAATTTCGGAATAGTGTAACTTAGTCGTCTGGCGTGCTTTTGGGGCGATCTTTTTTTTGATAATGCACATTTTCCCGTGGGAAATGTCTTCAAAAGCAATAATTTACGAAAACCTGTGCTAAACGGCCATTGTGACACCTCTCCCTTCTGTGCTCATTTTCAAAGGTGTTTGATTCCGTTAAATTTCGGAATAGTGTAACTTAGTCGTCTGGCGTGCTTTTGGGGCGATCTTTTTTTTGATAATGCACATTTTCCCGTGGGAAATGTCTTCAAAAGCAATAATTTACGAAAACCTGTGCTAAACGGCCATTGTGACACCTCTCCCTTCTGTGCACATTTTCAAAGGTGTTTGATTCGGTTAAATTTCGGAATAGTGTAACTTAGTCGTCTGGCGTGCTTTTGGGGCGATCTTTTTTTTGATAATGCACATTTTCCCGTGGGAAATGTCTTCAAAAGCAATAATTTACGAAAACCTGTGCTAAACGGCCATTGTGACACCTCTCCCTTTTGTGCACATTTTCAAAGGTGTTTGATTCCGTTAAATTTCGGAATAGTGTAACTTAGTCGTCTGGCGTGCTTTTGGGGCGATCTTTTTTTTGATAATGCACATTTTCCCGTGGGAAATGTCTTCAAAAGCAATAATTTACGAAAACCTGTGCTAAACGGCCATTGTGACACCTCTCCCTTTTGTGCTCATTTTCAAAGGTGTTTGATTCCGTTAAATTTCGGAATAGTGTAACTTAGTCGTCTGGCGTGCTTTTGGGGCGATCTTTTTTTTGATAATGCACATTTTCCCGTGGGAAATGTCTTCAAAAGCAATAATTTACGAAAACCTGTGCTAAACGGCCATTGTGACACCTCTCCCTTCTGTGCTCATTTTCAAAGGTGTTTGATTCCGTTAAATTTCGGAATAGTGTAACTTAGTCGTCTGGCGTGCTTTTGGGGCGATCTTTTTTTTGATAATGCACATTTTCCCGTGGGAAATGTCTTCAAAAGCAATAATTTACGAAAACCTGTGCTAAACGGCCATTGTGACACCTCTCCCTTTTGTGCACATTTTCAAAGGTGTTTGATTCGGTTAAATTTCGGAATAGTGTAACTTAGTCGTCTGGCGTGCTTTTGGGGCGATCTTTTTTTTGATAATGCACATTTTCCCGTGGGAAATGTCTTCAAAAGCAATAATTTACGAAAACCTGTGCTAAACGGCCATTGTGACACCTCTCCCTTTTGTGCACATTTTCAAAGGTGTTTGATTCGGTTAAATTTCGGAATAGTGTAACTTAGTCGTCTGGCGTGCTTTTGGGGCGATCTTTTTTTTGATAATGCACATTTTCCCGTGGGAAATGTCTTCAAAAGCAATAATTTACGAAAACCTGTGCTAAACGGCCATTGTGACACCTCTCCCTTCTGTGCTCATTTTCAAAGGTGTTTGATTCCGTTAAATTTCGGAATAGTGTAACTTAGTCGTCTGGCGTGCTTTTGGGGCGATCTTTTTTTTGATAATGCACATTTTCCCGTGGGAAATGTCTTCAAAAGCAATAATTTACGAAAACCTGTGCTAAACGGCCATTGTGACACCTCTCCCTTCTGTGCTCATTTTCAAAGGTGTTTGATTCCGTTAAATTTCGGAATAGTGTAACTTAGTCGTCTGGCGTGCTTTTGGGGCGATCTTTTTTTTGATAATGCACATTTTCCCGTGGGAAATGTCTTCAAAAGCAATAATTTATGAAAACCTGTGCTAAACGGCCATTGTGACACCTCTCCCTTTTGTGCACATTTTCAAAGGTGTTTGATTCGGTTAAATTTCGGAATAGTGTAACTTAGTCGTCTGGCGTGCTTTTGGGGCGATCTTTTTTTTGATAATGCACATTTTCCCGTGGGAAATGTCTTCAAAAGCAATAATTTACGAAAACCTGTGCTAAACGGCCATTGTGACACCTCTCCCTTCTGTGCTCATTTTCAAAGGTGTTTGATTCCGTTAAATTTCGGAATAGTGTAACTTAGTCGTCTGGCGTGCTTTTGGGGCGATCTTTTTTTTGATAATGCACATTTTCCCGTGGGAAATGTCTTCAAAAGCAATAATTTACGAAAACCTGTGCTAAACGGCCATTGTGACACCTCTCCCTTTTGTGCACATTTTCAAAGGTGTTTGATTCCGTTAAATTTCGGAATAGTGTAACTTAGTCGTCTGGCGTGCTTTTGGGGCGATCTTTTTTTTGATAATGCACATTTTCCCGTGGGAAATGTCTTCAAAAGCAATAATTTACGAAAACCTGTGCTAAACGGCCATTGTGACACCTCTCCCTTTTGTGCACATTTTCAAAGGTGTTTGATTCGGTTAAATTTCGGAATAGTGTAACTTAGTCGTCTGGCGTGCTTTTGGGGCGATCTTTTTTTTGATAATGCACATTTTCCCGTGGGAAATGTCTTCAAAAGCAATAATTTACGAAAACCTGTGCTAAACGGCCATTGTGACACCTCTCCCTTCTGTGCTCATTTTCAAAGGTGTTTGATTCCGTTAAATTTCGGAATAGTGTAACTTAGTCGTCTGGCGTGCTTTTGGGGCGATCTTTTTTTTGATAATGCACATTTTCCCGTGGGAAATGTCTTCAAAAGCAATAATTTACGAAAACCTGTGCTAAACGGCCATTGTGACACCTCTCCCTTTTGTGCACATTTTCAAAGGTGTTTGATTCGGTTAAATTTCGGAATAGTGTAACTTAGTCGTCTGGCGTGCTTTTGGGGCGATCTTTTTTTTGATAATGCACATTTTCCCGTGGGAAATGTCTTCAAAAGCAATAATTTACGAAAACCTGTGCTAAACGGCCATTGTGACACCTCTCCCTTTTGTGCTCATTTTCAAAGGTGTTTGATTCGGTTAAATTTCGGAATAGTGTAACTTAGTCGTCTGGCGTGCTTTTGGGGCGATCTTTTTTTTGATAATGCACATTTTCCCGTGGGAAATGTCTTCAAAAGCAATAATTTACGAAAACCTGTGCTAAACGGCCATTGTGACACCTCTCCCTTTTGTGCACATTTTCAAAGGTGTTTGATTCCGTTAAATTTCGGAATAGTGTAACTTAGTCGTCTGGCGTGCTTTTGGGGCGATCTTTTTTTTGATAATGCACATTTTCCCGTGGGAAATGTCTTCAAAAGCAATAATTTACGAAAACCTGTGCTAAACGGCCATTGTGACACCTCTCCCTTTTGTGCACATTTTCAAAGGTGTTTGATTCCGTTAAATTTCGGAATAGTGTAACTTAGTCGTCTGGCGTGCTTTTGGGGCGATCTTTTTTTTGATAATGCACATTTTCCCGTGGGAAATGTCTTCAAAAGCAATAATTTACGAAAACCTGTGCTAAACGGCCATTGTGACACCTCTCCCTTTTGTGCACATTTTCAAAGGTGTTTGATTCGGTTAAATTTCGGAATAGTGTAACTTAGTCGTCTGGCGTGCTTTTGGGGCGATCTTTTTTTTGATAATGCACATTTTCCCGTGGGAAATGTCTTCAAAAGCAATAATTTACGAAAACCTGTGCTAAACGGCCATTGTGACACCTCTCCCTTTTGTGCACATTTTCAAAGGTGTTTGATTCGGTTAAATTTCGGAATAGTGTAACTTAGTCGTCTGGCGTGCTTTTGGGGCGATCTTTTTTTTGATAATGCACATTTTCCCGTGGGAAATGTCTTCAAAAGCAATAATTTACGAAAACCTGTGCTAAACGGCCATTGTGACACCTCTCCCTTTTGTGCACATTTTCAAAGGTGTTTGATTCGGTTAAATTTCGGAATAGTGTAACTTAGTCGTCTGGCGTGCTTTTGGGGCGATCTTTTTTTTGATAATGCACATTTTCCCGTGGGAAATGTCTTCAAAAGCAATAATTTACGAAAACCTGTGCTAAACGGCCATTGTGACACCTCTCCCTTTTGTGCACATTTTCAAAGGTGTTTGATTCCGTTAAATTTCGGAATAGTGTAACTTAGTCGTCTGGCGTGCTTTTGGGGCGATCTTTTTTTTGATAATGCACATTTTCCCGTGGGAAATGTCTTCAAAAGCAATAATTTACGAAAACCTGTGCTAAACGGCCATTGTGACACCTCTCCCTTTTGTGCACATTTTCAAAGGTGTTTGATTCCGTTAAATTTCGGAATAGTGTAACTTAGTCGTCTGGCGTGCTTTTGGGGCGATCTTTTTTTTGATAATGCACATTTTCCCGTGGGAAATGTCTTCAAAAGCAATAATTTACGAAAACCTGTGCTAAACGGCCATTGTGACACCTCTCCCTTTTGTGCACATTTTCAAAGGTGTTTGATTCGGTTAAATTTCGGAATAGTGTAACTTAGTCGTCTGGCGTGCTTTTGGGGCGATCTTTTTTTTGATAATGCACATTTTCCCGTGGGAAATGTCTTCAAAAGCAATAATTTACGAAAACCTGTGCTAAACGGCCATTGTGACACCTCTCCCTTTTGTGCACATTTTCAAAGGTGTTTGATTCCGTTAAATTTCGGAATAGTGTAACTTAGTCGTCTGGCGTGCTTTTGGGGCGATCTTTTTTTTGGTAATGCACATTTTCCCGTGGGAAATGTCTTCAAAAGCAATAATTTACGAAAACCTGTGCTAAACGGCCATTGTGACACCTCTCCCTTTTGTGCACATTTTCAAAGGTGTTTGATTCGGTTAAATTTCGGAATAGTGTAACTTAGTCGTCTGGCGTGCTTTTGGGGCGATCTTTTTTTTGATAATGCACATTTTTCCGTGGGAAATGTCTTCAAAAGCAATAATTTACGAAAACCTGTGCTAAACGGCCATTGTGACACCTCTCCCTTTTGTGCACATTTTCAAAGGTGTTTGATTCCGTTAAATTTCGGAATAGTGTAACTTAGTCGTCTGGCGTGCTTTTGGGGCGATCTTTTTTTTGATAATGCACATTTTCCCGTGGGAAATGTCTTCAAAAGCAATAATTTACGAAAACCTGTGCTAAACGGCCATTGTGACACCTCTCCCTTTTGTGCACGTTTTCAAAGGTGTTTGATTCGGTTAAATTTCGGAATAGTGTAACTTAGTCGTCTGGCGTGCTTTTGGGGCGATCTTTTTTTTGATAATGCACATTTTCCCGTGGGAAATGTCTTCAAAAGCAATAATTTACGAAAACCTGTGCTAAACGGCCATTGTGACACCTCTCCCTTTTGTGCACATTTTCAAAGGTGTTTGATTCGGTTAAATTTCGGAATAGTGTAACTTAGTCGTCTGGCGTGCTTTTGGGGCGATCTTTTTTTTGATAATGCACATTTTCCCGTGGGAAATGTCTTCAAAAGCAATAATTTACGAAAACCTGTGCTAAACGGCCATTGTGACACCTCTCCCTTTTGTGCACATTTTCAAAGGTGTTTGATTCCGTTAAATTTCGGAATAGTGTAACTTAGTCGTCTGGCGTGCTTTTGGGGCGATCTTTTTTTTGATAATGCACATTTTCCCGTGGAAAATGTCTTCAAAAGCAATAATTTACGAAAACCTGTGCTAAACGGCCATTGTGACACCTCTCCCTTCTGTGCTCATTTTCAAAGGTGTTTGATTCCGTTAAATTTCGGAATAGTGTAACTTAGTCGTCTGGCGTGCTTTTGGGGCGATCTTTTTTTTGATAATGCACATTTTCCCGTGGAAAATGTCTTCAAAAGCAATAATTTACGAAAACCTGTGCTAAACGGCCATTGTGACACCTCTCCCTTTTGTGCACATTTTCAAAGGTGTTTGATTCGGTTAAATTTCGGAATAGTGTAACTTAGTCGTCTGGCGTGCTTTTGGGGCGATCTTTTTTTTGATAATGCACATTTTCCCGTGGGAAATGTCTTCAAAAGCAATAATTTACGAAAACCTGTGCTAAACGGCCATTGTGACACCTCTCCCTTTTGTGCACATTTTCAAAGGTGTTTGATTCGGTTAAATTTCGGAATAGTGTAACTTAGTCGTCTGGCGTGCTTTTGGGGCGATCTTTTTTTTGATAATGCACATTTTCCCGTGGGAAATGTCTTCAAAAGCAATAATTTACGAAAACCTGTGCTAAACGGCCATTGTGACACCTCTCCCTTTTGTGCACATTTTCAAAGGTGTTTGATTCCGTTAAATTTCGGAATAGTGTAACTTAGTCGTGTGGCGTGCTTTTGGGGCGATCTTTTTTTTGATAATGCACATTTTCCCGTGGAAAATGTCTTCAAAAGCAATAATTTACGAAAACCTGTGCTAAACGGCCATTGTGACACCTCTCCCTTCTGTGCTCATTTTCAAAGGTGTTTGATTCCGTTAAATTTCGGAATAGTGTAACTTAGTCGTCTGGCGTGCTTTTGGGGCGATCTTTTTGTTGATAATGCACATTTTCCCGTGGAAAATGTCTTCAAAAGCAATAATTTACGAAAACCTGTGCTAAACGGCCATTGTGACACCTCTCCCTTTTGTGCACATTTTCAAAGGTGTTTGATTCGGTTAAATTTCGGAATAGTGTAACTTCGTCGTCTGGCGTGCTTTTGGGGCGATCTTTTTTTTGGTAATGCACATTTTCCCGTGGGAAATGTCTTCAAAAGCAATAATTTACGAAAACCTGTGCTAAACGGCCATTGTGACACCTCTCCCTTTTGTGCACATTTTCAAAGGTGTTTGATTCGGTTAAATTTCGGAATAGTGTAACTTAGTCGTCTGGCGTGCTTTTGGGGCGACCTTTTTTTTGGTAATGCACATTTTCCCGTGGGAAATGTCTTCAAAAGCAATAATTTACGAAAACCTGTGCTAAACGGCCATTGTGACACCTCTCCCTTTTGTGCACATTTTCAAAGGTGTTTGATTCCGTTAAATTTCGGAATAGTGTAACTTAGTCGTGTTGCGTGCTTTTGGGGCGACCTTTTTTTTGGTAATGTACATTTTCCCGTGGGAAATGTCTTCAAAAGCAATAATTTATGAAAACCTGTGCTAAACGGCCATTGTGACACCTCTCCCTTTTGTGCACATTTTCAAAGGTGTTTGATTCGGTTAAATTTCGGAATAGTGTAACTTAGTCGTCTGGCGTGCTTTTGGGGCGATCTTTTTTTTGATAATGCACATTTTCCCGTGGGAAATGTCTTCAAAAGCAATAATTTACGAAAACCTGTGCTAAACGGCCATTGTGACACCTCTCCCTTTTGTGCACGTTTTCAAAGGTGTTTGATTCCGTTAAATTTCGGAATAGTGTAACTTAGTCGTCTGGCGTGCTTTTGGGGCGATCTTTTTTTTGATAATGCACATTTTCCCGTGGGAAATGTCTTCAAAAGCAATAATTTATGAAAACCTGTGCTAAACGGCCATTGTGACACCTCTCCCTTTTGTGCACGTTTTCAAAGGTGTTTGATTCGGTTAAATTTCGGAATAGTGTAACTTAGTCGTCTGGCGTGCTTTTGGGGCGATCTTTTTTTTGATAATGCACATTTTCCCGTGGGAAATGTCTTCAAAAGCAATAATTTACGAAAACCTGTGCTAAACGGCCATTGTGACGCCTCTCCCTTTTGTGCACATTTTCAAAGGTGTTTGATTCGGTTAAATTTCGGAATAGTGTAACTTACTCGTCTGGCGTGCTTTTGGGGCGATCTTTTTTTTGATAATGCACATTTTCCCGTGGGAAATGTCTTCAAAAGCAATAATTTATGAAAACCTGTGCTAAACGGCCATTGTGACGCCTCTCCCTTTTGTGCACATTTTCAAAGGTGTTTGATTCGGTTAAATTTCGGAATAGTGTAACTTAGTCGTCTGGCGTGCTTTTGGGGCGATCTTTTTTTTGATAATGCACATTTTCCCGTGGGAAATGTCTTCAAAAGCAATAATTTACGAAAACCTGTGCTAAACGGCCATTGTGACACCTCTCCCTTTTGTGCACATTTTCAAAGGTGTTTGATTCCGTTAAATTTCGGAATAGTGTAACTTAGTCGTCTGGCGTGCTTTTGGGGCGATCTTTTTTTTGATAATGCACATTTTCCCGTGGGAAATGTCTTCAAAAGCAATAATTTACGAAAACCTGTGCTAAACGGCCATTGTGACACCTCTCCCTTTTGTGCACATTTTCAAAGGTGTTTGATTCCGTTAAATTTCGGAATAGTGTAACTTAGTCGTCTGGCGTGCTTTTGGGGCGATCTTTTTTTTGATAATGCACATTTTCCCGTGGGAAATGTCTTCAAAAGCAATAATTTACGAAAACCTGTGCTAAACGGCCATTGTGACACCTCTCCCTTTTGTGCACATTTTCAAAGGTGTTTGATTCCGTTAAATTTCGGAATAGTGTAACTTAGTCGTCTGGCGTGCTTTTGGGGCGATCTTTTTTTTGATAATGCACATTTTCCCGTGGGAAATGTCTTCAAAAGCAATAATTTACGAAAACCTGTGCTAAACGGCCATTGTGACACCTCTCCCTTTTGTGCACGTTTTCAAAGGTGTTTGATTCGGTTAAATTTCGGAATAGTGTAACTTAGTCGTCTGGCGTGCTTTTGGGGCGATCTTTTTTTTGATAATGCACATTTTCCCGTGGAAAATGTCTTCAAAAGCAATAATTTACGAAAACCTGTGCTAAACGGCCATTGTGACACCTCTCCCGTTTGTGCACATTTTCAAAGGTGTTTGATTCGGTTAAATTTCGGAATAGTGTAACTTAGTCGTCTGGCGTGCTTTTGGGGCGATCTTTTTTTTGATAATGCACATTTTCCCGTGGGAAATGTCTTCAAAAGCAATAATTTACGAAAACCTGTGCTAAACGGCCATTGTGACACCTCTCCCTTTTGTGCACATTTTCAAAGGTGTTTGATTCCGTTAAATTTCGAAATAGTGTAACTTAGTCGTGTTGCGTGCTTTTGGGGCGATCTTTTTTTTGATAATGCACATTTTCCCGTGGAAAATGTCTTCAAAAGCAATAATTTATGAAAACCCGTGCTAAACGGCCATTGTGACACCTCTCCCTTCTCTGCTCATTTTCAAAGGTGTTTGAATCCGTTAAATTTCGGAATAGTGTAACTTAGTCGTCTGGCGTGCTTTTGGGGCGATCTTTTTGTTGATAATGCACATTTTCCCGTGGGAAATGTCTTCAAAAGCAATAATTTATGAAAACCTGTGCTAAACGGCCATTGTGACACCTCTCCCTTTTGTGCACATTTTCAAAGGTGTTTGATTCGGTTAAATTTCGGAATAGTGTAACTTAGTCGTCTGGCGTGCTTTTGGGGCGATCTTTTTTTTGATAATGCACATTTTCCCGTGGGAAATGTCTTCAAAAGCAATAATTTACGAAAACCTGTGCTAAACGGCCATTGTGACACCTCTCCCTTTTGTGCACATTTTCAAAGGTGTTTGATTCCGTTAAATTTCGGAATAGTGTAACTTAGTCGTCTGGCGTGCTTTTGGGGCGACCTTTTTTTTGGTAATGTACATTTTCCCGTGGGAAATGTCTTCAAAAGCAATAATTTATGAAAACCTGTGCTAAACGGCCATTGTGACACCTCTCCCGTTTGTGCACATTTTCAGAGGTGTTTGATTCGGTTAAATTTCGGAATAGTGTAACTTAGTCGTCTGGCGTGCTTTTGGGGCGATCTTTTTTTTGATAATGCACATTTTTCCGTGGGAAATGTCTTCAAAAGCAATAATTTAGGAAAATCTGTGCTAAACGGCCATTGTGACACCTCTCCCTTTTGTGCACGTTTTAAAAGGTGTTTGATTCCGTTAAATTTCGGAATAGTGTAACTTAGTCGTCTGGCGTGCTTTTTGGGCGATCTTTTTTTTGATAATGCACATTTTCCCGTGGAAAATGTCTTCAAAAGCAATAATTTATGAAAACCTGTGCTAAACGGCCATAGTGACGCCTCTCCCTTTTGTGCACGTTTTCAAAGGTGTTTGATTCGGTTAAATTTCGGAATAGTGTAACTTAGTCGTCTGGCGTGCTTTTGGGGCGATCTTTTTTTTGATAATGCATATTTTCCCGTGGGAAATGTCTTCAAAAGGAATAATTTACGAAAACCTGTGCTAAACGGCCATTGTGACACCTCTCCCTTTTGTGCACATTTTCAAAGGTGTTTGATTCGGTTAAATTTCGGAATAGTGTAACTTACTCGTCTGGCGTGCTTTTTGGGCGATCTTTTTTTTGATAATGCACATTTTCCCGTGGAAAATGTCTTCAAAAGCAATAATTTATGAAAACCTGTGCTAAACGGCCATTGTGACACCTCTCCCTTTTGTGCACGTTTTCAAAGGTGTTTGATTCCGTTAAATTTCGGAATAGTGTAACTTAGTCGTGTTGCGTGCTTTTGGGGCGACCTTTTTTTTGGTAATGTACATTTTCCTGTGGGAAATGTCTTCAAAAGCAATAATTTACGAAAACCTGTGCTAAACGGCCATTGTGACACCTCTCCCTTCTGTGCCCATTTTCAAAGGTGTTTGATTCGGTTAAATTTCGGAATAGTGTAACTTAGTCGTCTGGCGTGCCTTTGGGGCAATCTTTTTTTTGATAATGTCGCGACCTAAAAAATTTCCTTTCTCAGGCTAATGGATTATTAGGACTAAACCTAACTCGGGCCCTCCCAAGCCCTACCAATTCGCAACTTAGGGTTTAAGTTTTTAACATGCAAATATTTTCATGCTTGGAGTCGCCACTAATCTATTTGTGGTAGGTCGATTAGAAACCTAAATAAAACATAGGGAGGTATGTTTTATTCCTACGAACCAGAGATTCTAAGCCCGGGGACTTGATTACGCTAGATCTAGTCTAACGCCCTTTCGGTACCTTTTCTTTTCAAAATTATTTTGGCAAGCAGTCTGGATCCATTTTAACTTAGTCACTAACATGTGAGGTGTTCATGCGGGTGCGCAAACCACCAAAGTAACACCCAATAAAGCATTGAATAAATTGCAAGTTTGGAAAAATTACTTACCTCGAAGCAACGTAAGCATCTGCATTGTTAGCTAGAAAATCACATCAACAACCTAATATGATTTCTAATTAACAAGGAATTCACTCAATTTTTGGATTTTCGCTTATTTAAATGAAAGCTAATCTACATGCAATGACGTGCAAAAATGACATGCAAGTAATGCAACCTAGCATGCAAACTATATGTCATGCGACGACGTGACCTAATTCTGATGACGGGCAAATGGTTTATTTTTGGTATTTTCTGATGAAATTCGGAATAAAAATATGCCTAAATTAACATGCAACCTATAATGACTTAACATATCCTAACATGACTTATTTTTGAGGTTTTTGTTAAAATTCGAAATAATAAATTACTTAAATTAAGAATGCAATATATCCTAATCTACCATAAAACAATTCATTCTTTTTTGGGGTTTTCATGAAAATTCGGAATTAAAAAATAACCTAAATAATCTATTAAGATTAGAAAATTACTTAATTTAAACTAGGAAATAGATTATCTCAAGTCCTAATTTAAATTAAATAATTACTCTATCGTCTAGATACATTTAGGATTCCTAAACATGCAAAATTCAAATTCAAATCCTAACTGATATTTTTTGAATTTTCTTTTTTATTTGAAAAGGAAAGACAATTTAAACAGAGATAACATCCACATTTAAAACAACCACGCAATCCGCAAAATTCGTTTCAAACTTGGATTAGGCACAAAAATCGAACTATCGGTCATATCTATAGGGTCATAGATATTGACAGAAAGTCGATCATTCAAATTTGGAAAGCAGATAAAAATCATCATCGTACCCAAGTGATTATGGATAGGATAATGATTTTCCGTATCGCCACGTATCATACCTTAGGGATAAGGTCGGATAGTTGTCCAGATACGTTGCTGAATTAGGAAAGTTTCCTAATTTTGAATATTTTAAAAATATTGCAGATATCAGATAATTATCCTAATATATCTAATATTCCACACGATATTCACGAAATATTCAAACACACAAATTAGTAAATTAAATATTCTGAAAAATATCAGATAATATCTAATTACCTAATTTGCAGATAATTCCCAAATTCGAACTTGCGGATCGGGATGAACGGCGAACGGTGGACCGGTGATGCGGTGTCGGGGCGACGGCGGCTCGCGGTGGCGCACGGCGGGAGGCAGCAGCACGCGTCGGGGCGTGGTGGCTCGCGGCAGGGAGCGGCGGCAGCGGCAACAGGGCGTGATGGCGCGCGACAGGGAGCGGCGGTGCGGAGCGGCAGCGGTGGCGACGCGCGGCCAGGAGCGGCGCACGGCGGACGCGGCAAGGAGCGACGGCAGGCGCGGCAGGGAGCAGTGCACGGCAAGCACGGCGGGCACGGCGGCAGCAGGCACGTAGGTGGACTGCGGACGGGGCAGCAACAGCAGCGAGCGGCGGCAGGCAGTGGCAGCGGCAGCAGCGGCAGCACACGGCGCGAGCGCCGGCAGCGGCACGGCGCGGCGTGAGCAGCGGCAGCGGCGCGGCAGCAGGCGCGGCGGCAGCAGGCGCACGGCAGGCGGCGGTGCAGCGGCGGCAGCAGGCGCGGCGGGAGCGGCGGCAGCGGCGGAGCAGCGGCACGAGGCGGCGGCGGCAGGCGCGGCGGGCAGCAGCGGCGCGGCAGCAGCGGCACCGGCGGGAAGCAGTAGCGACTGGCGCGGGACGCGGCGGCGGCGTCGCACGGTTCTGGCCGTGAGGGGGGTGTTCCGGCCGGTCTCCCTCTCTCCCTCTCTTTCTCCCTCTCACACTCTCTAAAAATTCTGATCTGAAAAATTGTGTGTCCTTCTCTAAAATTCTGACCTAATAATGTATATATAGTATTAATCTAGGTCAATTAGATGGGCTTTCTAGTCTTAATGGGCTTAGGCTTGGGCTTTAATTTAAATGGGCTGAATTAATTAAGGATAAATGGGCTGAATTAAGCTCAAATTAAAACAACCAAGCCCGTTTGACTTGTAATTCCCGGCCCGTGCATTTCAAGCGAGCCGAGTCCCGTTTGATGAAATTTAAGCTCGTTCGTCACCGCCAGTCCGATGCAAAATGCAATTAATCTAAAATGAATTTAAACTATATGTTATGCAATTTAAATATTTTTTGTTTAGGGGTTAAAAATTTAATCCCTAATTTTCTATGTAAATTACACTAAATGATGCGCCAAAATTTAGGTGTCAACAGCTGCCCCTCTTTGAAGGTGAGCTCGTAGAGGTTGCATTCAAAGACTAAATGATACCTAAATTTCAACCATGCAAATGCAATGAATGTTGTTTTTGTCGGGATTATGAGTCCCATTTTACAATGCATTAAGAAATGATGCAATGCTGACCTGAATAGAAAACATACCTGGAATTACTTACCTGACGATAGCGCAATTCGAGGCACAACCTTAACTTGTATGTTGTTTTGGCAAATGTATGGGCTTAGTCCCATAGGTCTTGCCTGACATACGTTGATGAACTTCGGTGATCTGCAGTTAAGTCAAAACACACGAAGAAAGCTCGACGTATCCAATCATCATCTGGATTCGTGAGAACAGTTCCGATCTTTACGAACTACCTATACATCTCTATAGGTGTTTACAAAGATTTGGCCGCTTCACTTATACCTGCTCATAAGTGAATTGCGGGGGAAACTTTTGAAATCAAGAGGATATTCCGACCTTTACATATACCTGCTCATATGCAAAGATTTGGCCGCTTCACCTATACCTGCTCATAGGTGAACTGCGGGGGAACACCTGGGGTTGAGAGAATATTCCGATCTTTACATATACCTGCTCATATGCAAAGATTTGGCCGCTTCACCTATACCTGCTCATAGGTGAGTAGCGGGGGAACATCTGAGATAATGAGAGTATTCCGACCTTTACATATACCTGCTCATATGCAAAGATTTGGCCGCTTCACCTATACCTGCTCATAGGTGAGTAGCGGGGGAATACCTGAAATTTGGGGAGAATATTCCGACCTTTACATATACCTGCTCATATGCAAAGATTTGGCCGCCATGCCTATACCTGCTCATAGTCATGTAACGGGGGAATCTTCTCGAGATTGTATGAAAATTTGTGATTTGATGAACAAAAGGGGCTAGCCCAAGTGTTCAAGAGTTCCTTGACAAAGTACCTGGATATCATCAGAAGTACCTGAAAAGGTTTGATCAATAGACACCTGAACATAATCAAAGGCATTTAGAGATCGCAAAAATGATCAAATGTGGGACCTGACAATTGCTTGAACAGGTTAGGGATACCTAGATAGTCATAGATATCCTAGGGATAGAGATATACTTACCTGGTGACATCTCCAACTCTGAAGGTGTGTCTCCTGTTAGACACAATTTTAAGTAACATGTAATATGCATTCGCACACTGTCAAGAATACATATGCACATGAACTATAATTTCAACTGATTTTCATGCACGATGGTTTTGTCAAATCAGCATTACAAACTTCGCTGGGGAAAAATCATGACAAGACAATCCGAACTCACAAGCGGGTATCTTGAAAATGTCGAATGAGGGACTTCCGGTCCAAAAGGGCTTTCTCTCATTCTCATCGAGAAGTGGCTAATTTATGAAAATCACTCTATCTCACCATCATCATGTCGACAAAGGTCCGAGTATTCTCGCAAACGGTACGACTTTACCAATCTGAGAGGTCTTTATTAGGACCGTAACATGGGTTTGGTCAATGGCTTAGCAAAAGAGACTCTTCGAGTCGAGGCTATTGAAAGAAAATACTCTGCAATTGTCTCCGGGTTTACAAGTCAAGAACCTGCAAAAATGAGATAGAAATGGACTTGCTCGCACTTCTTCGAGCTAAGCTTATAAACATCAGAAACTCTACGTTAGTTCAAGTGCCATAATCTGAAGAGACTTTGCAAGGGACGTAACGCAGGCTAGGCTCATGGGTTGAGAAATGAATGGATCATAAGGCTCAAAATGTGTATAATTGGGGTGAGAGTTGGTGATCATCTCGGCATTGTCACCGGTCTTCTTCTTCACCAGGGATTGTCTTCTCGGTAAATGCTCCATTGGCTTCGAGAATTCATCACTTGATTCTTTAAGACTCTGGATATTTTTGTGACTTTGACACATCTCAACATTTTCTAATCTAAAGTCGTCACTTTTTCTCCATTTTTTTCTTTTTCTTTTCTTTTTCTTTTCTTTTCTTTCACGGGCATTGGCCTTGCTTTTACCAGGCACACTGCTTTTTCATGCCCTCTAGTTTTTTTTTTTTTTTTTGACACACACTGTCTACAATGTATACATTGGCCAGTCACACTTTGGCTTGTTTCGACCGAATGACTAACATTTGGACTCTCAGGGTCTTCGTCTTTTACCGGCGCTCCGGATATGCTGCCTGAACAATGATGACTTTTGCCTTGCCCCAGTGTGGGGGATGATCACCAACTGGGTTTAAGAAATGAATTTGCAGGCTCAATTGGGCTTAGCAAAGGATAAAGTGTGTATAGGATAGAGAAAGAAATGCTCTTCGTCATCCTAAGGCACTTGAACTTCACGTGAATTCATCTGAAAAAGCAACACTCGAAGATTGATGCAAGTGAGAGCATGAAAATTTCTACTCATTTTTCACCTTATGACGTTGACTTACCTCCAGTTTGCCCCGATGTGGGGTGGTTCTTGACAGGGGTAATTTGAATGAATTTCTCCAAGTGTTTAGGCTCAAAGTGGCGAAACAATGGATAACCTGTAGTGTTTGGGATAGAGAAATGAACTGCCTCTCGTCATTTCAGTTGCCGTACCTTTTGCGAGATAACCCTTTACCTTGCAGACATGGAATTTTTCCACTCAACTCACTGGGGATTAGTGCACGGGACTGTGTATAGGATATGGCTTGCCTTTCATCATCCCGATGTACCTCATTCAACACATTCAATTCATTCCACGTGAATTATCATATTGTCTAAATAGATTCCCCTTTTGAAATCGATAATGTAGACTGACAAAATGATCAAGCACAATTTAAAGCCAAGGCACACATTCCATCTTTAAATTGATTGAACTCATTTATTCATAAATGAAATGTTTGCAATTCAGAATATAAAACCAAACTTTTGAAAACTTTTGCTGCAAAATGTTAAATCCTATCAGGGATAATATATCTTCACAGCATCAGAATTAACAGGAGTGGAAAACTCACGACCATCCATTTCCGCGAGAATCAGGGCACCTCCGGGAAGCACCTTTTTAACCACGTACGGACCAATGTAGTTTGGGGCAAATTTTTCTCCAGGAACAGGAAAGACTGGCAGTACCTTCCTCAGGACTAGATCATTTACCTTGAAGTGTCATTGATGCACTTTTTGGTTGAAAGACTTACCTACTCATGCGGCAACTGGATTGGGCATTTCGTCTCACCCTCAGGGGGATTTGCCTTTCTCTTCACTTCTCTGGGTTCTTTGGAATCACTCAGGTTAATAGTGAGAGTTTGGTCTACCGTCAGGACTTTAGGTCTTTCATGATGCTCTAGATCACGCTGAAGGTCCGAGGAATCTTCGAGTTCATTGGCGTCATCGAGATCAGGTTCGGTGGCACATAATTCATCAGATTGGACCGTTCCCATACCCTTACGTGTCACAAAATTGCCCCTGAAACATAAAGTAGGAGGTTCAGTAGGACAAACAGGGCTAAACAGTGTATTTTTATTTCTTTTGATGATTTTATTTATTTTGAAATTCTTTTCAAAAAGGTTTTAACACGAGGAAGCATGAAGAAGCCCAGGCCTCAGAATTCTCCTTGGACTATATTTTATTTTATCGGTTGGATATCATCACCGGGCTGGTTTGATGTACCTCAACATGCCCTCAAAACAAAAATAACTTGTAATTTCATTGATCATCACCAAATGAATTACATTTATTGGAATGGAAATTGCAATAATCAAATCCTAGAAATGAAAAGTGCTAAAAAGTAGCTCCCGAGACGGGGCAAGTCCTAAAAAGCAGTAAAAATTCCCGCGCAGGGGAGTGTACGAAAAAAGTAAAGGTGTTACTCTTGCGGGCCAATGCCCATTTCTCCCAACGGTCCTTCCTCGATGGCTCCAACTAAGAAATTATCGAACAGGGCAGTGATTCCCTCCATTGCATCATCAGGATCTTCTGTCACTAGAGGCGTTGGATCATCCATACCTCCCCATCCATCCGGGACAATGTCACGGGGGTCAACATAGAAGCTCGGGGGCGCCGAGTATTTAACATAATAATCGAACTTGCCGCTTGGTTGCCCCAGAGTGTCGATCACTTCCTTCTCTTCATGCATCATTCTTGCAGGGCCTGGGAATGTGGTGCGGAGGTGTGGAAGCAACCTACCATGCCCACGTTCTTCAACATTCGGCTCTTCTTCGGATTGCGATCTGTTCTGTCCATTTCCCCGACTTCGACCTCGAACGCGTCCACGTCCACGTCCACGTGCCCCATTATTTGACTCACTTGACCCCAGGTATCCCAACCCAGTAATGCGGGGCCTCTGAGAAACTTCCACCGGTTGGCGGATACCTTGACCATTTCTACCAAGGCCTTCACCCGGAGTAAAGCCATGAGAGACCATTACCCTTCCAACCATGACTGCAGCATTTGACACCTCGGGAATAGGCGGTGATGATCCTCTAGACGCATGTATGGTTGATACGAGCTCGAGCGACTGATAGCTCGATTCTATTTTGCAATCAGGCTCAACATAGGGGATAGCCGTTGCGTGGTAAATTGGGTGCTCTTCTTCACCGTGAACCGTGACTAACTTTCTCTCCACAACGAACTTCACCATCTGATGTAGACTGGATGGCACAGCTCCGGCAGTATGAATCCATGGACGACCCAACAGAAAATTGAATGCAGTGGGAATGTCCATAACTTGAAATAGGACATTGAACATCGTTGGTCCTATCTGTATGTCAAGGTGGATTTCTCCCATCACTTCTTTCTTCGTTCCGTCAAAGGCTCGAACGGAGGTCTTCGCAGAATTCATCTTAGAAGGATCTATCTTGAGCCGGTGTAAAGTTGCCAGAGGACAGATGTTCAAGGCTGATCCATTATCGATGAGTACCCGAGCTACATGCGAGGCCTTGTATTTGACAGAAATGTAGAGTGCTTTGGTATGCCCCCTCCCTTCTAGAGGGAACTCTTCGTCTGAAAAGGCTATGAGGTCCTTGAGGAGTATAGAACCCACAAATTCCTCTAATTTGTCATGATCGATCGTTTCTGGTACGTGGACTTCACTTAACACCTTCATTAAGGCCTTCTGATGCTTGACAGATGTCTGGAGCAGCTCAAGCAGAGAGATTTGTGCGGGCAGCTTGCGCAATTGTTCAACTATGTTGTACTCGCTAGCCTTAATCACGGCTAGGAATTCTTTGGCTTCCTCATCAGTAACAGGTTTTGCAGGTTGAGCATTAGCTTGGCCATAGGAACGCCCGGATCTGGTAACCAAGTCGACATCGAGACTGTAGGACCAAGGGACTGCCTTATTGCCACTGTACTCATAAGGCTGAGGTATCTCGATCACTATCCCTTCACTAGCTGTAGGCGTGCTTACTACGATCTCTTCGTTATCAGACGCGTCTTCAAGCGGAGGCATGTCTTCAGGCAGAGGGTCGCCCTCGTCGCTCCTGGTGTTCAATGAAGCAAACTCCTCCTCCCAATTAATAACCACTTCAGAGATAGTGGAAATGATGCCAGTGTGGTCAGCATAAACGATCATCCCAGCTTCCACCATTCTTGAGATTCTTTCTCTCATGATGGCAAGGGGAAGGTCCTCATTACTTGGGTAACAACCGGCTTTCACTAACTCACCATAGACGTCGGTGGTATACACCTTAACATTCTTGATTCGACCAGCATCGAAGCTAAATATGGCATTCACATTGCCTGCGTGATCAGGGAGTGGGTTGTTCTGAACATTCGGCTTAGCAGGCTGAAATGAGAAAGCCTTCGTATCTAGGAGGTTCTGGATTCGGTGCCTGAGGGCATAGCAATCATCGGTTGAGTGTCCCAGCTCACCCATGTGATAATCACATTTCTTTGACGGGTCGAAGTTATAGAACCGCTCAGGATTGGGCCGCTTCGGCTCAGTAGTAAGCAAACCTTTCTTCTGGAGCACTGTCAACACTTGAGACAACGATCCGGGGAGGGGAGTGAATTGCCTCTTGTTGTTCCTCCTCTGAAAAGGTTGACGACCCGAGTTTTGTTGCTGAGCTTCTACTACTTGGATTGCTGGGGCGGAGTTAGCATTCCGCCGGCTCGGTTGGTTATAAGCCACATTCACTTCAGCTGCCGGCTCTTTCTCTTTTCTCGCACCAAATCTTCTGGTCGAAGAGGACGGCTCGACAAACCATCCATCTTTCAGCCCTATTTCAATTTGTTCGCCTATGGGGATGAGTTGGTTGAAGTTGTCAGTCGGAATGGCAACCATCCGATTACGGTATTCGAACGGGAGAGTTTTCACGAACATCCTCTTTAACTCACTGTCTATGGGTTCTGGGACAACCTGAGCAGCTAAATTCCTCCATCTGATAGCATAGTCTTTGAAGGACTCAGTCTTTTTCATCTGAGCACGTTCGAGATCATCACGGGTAGGAATGATGTCCGTTATGAATCTGTACTGCTTCAAGAATGCTTCACTGGCTTCTTTCCAAGTTTTGAGGCCATTTATCTTCTTCATGAGATACCAGCTCAAAGCAGGACCCGTCAAACTTGCTTGAAAGGCATGGATCATCAGGAGTTCGTTATCAACGTACGAAGTCATTTGTACGTGATAGAGCTGTAGGTGGGCTTTTGGACATGTGGTGCCATTGTACTTGTCGAAATCCGGCATTTTGAACTTCTTTGGGATTTTGATCTGTGAGTACAGGGACAGATCGATTGAAGGTGAATCCTGCGAACCTTCCAGCTGTTTCACTCTTTCTTCAAGTTTATTGACCCGTTCATCAGGTTTGTCCTTGTTGACGATGATCTGGACGGGGTCATCTTCTAAATCAGGAATATCGTCATCTCCGTCAACATCGACACTTTTTCTGATTTTCTGCTTCGGGACTGACGCTTCGAGGGGTGCCGAAACAGGAACCGACCGGAGAGCTTTGATCTCAGCGGACATTTGTTGCATTGCGATGACAAGTTGCTTGATCTGGTCTTCCACACCAATAACACGTTCTTGCAAGTCGGTTTGATCGGCCATTCTGGCTCTCGACCGTGTACGAATGGGCGACCGTGATCGGTCCGTAGCTACCTGATTTGCGAAACGAAACAGGCATACATGAGCGTGAAGCGAAATGATACGCCAATCCATGACATTGGTCTAACCGCTTTGAATTGAAAGGACCTCTTTATTGAAATGGCGAAAATTTTTACACCAATTAATGACTTGAAATTGAACTGAATATAAAGACAAATGACTCAATTCCTAAACAAATTTTAAAAACTGAAACTGAAATGAGAAAAGAACTTCGAGCTTTTTATTTAGCTTGATCTATAGACATATGGGAGGCGACTTCCTTCTTCAATTGCTCATAAGCTCGAGCTATCTTGGATGCCTTTTCTTCAGCTTCTTCGGCCTTCCTTTTGAGGCGATTGTTCTCTGAGCGATTGGCGGACTTGAGAGGCACCTTGGGTATCTTCGGGAGCAAATCCCGCGGGATTCTGTGCCGACGAATGTACTGGGTCGTCGCGAAATAGGACTTCTGCTCTCCCTTTAGCTCTCCTTCGGGCCGAGCTATCTTCAACACACGACACTTCCTCCACATCTTAATGAGCTGGGCTACGGTTGCTTCGTGGTCTTTATCATCATCGGCGAAGTCAACTTGTAGGAGTTCTGGTTGTAACGCCGGAGGGAGCCCTTGGAGAATCTGATACTGACGAGACACTCTGGCGGGGTAGTATTCAATTGCTCCGGTGAAACCCAACAGTGGAACCGGTCCAATACCGTTACATGTAAGCCGAGCTTCCTCGACTTTGAACCAGTTAGCATGCCATTGGAAACCTTGGGGTCTAGCGTTTTTCATAAAAATGATCCATTCAGAGTAATGATAATCGGGTGCATCCCCTTGTTTTTCTTTATACCTCAAGACAGGATGGCTAGAATCACTAAGCTCGGATATTGTGAGTAAATCGCCACACCCTTTTATATGAGATAAAAACCAAATTTGCAAAAGTTCGAGGGGGGCATGAAACGTTTTGTCAACATGTTGCTTAAATTTAGTGAGGGAAATGAAAGTCTCGGCTAAAACGGTGTTGATAAAATTCTTTTCAAGACAGACCTGTTGGACCAACCATGCGATTGACGGACTACATGCATTCTTACAGTAAGGAAAAATCACGAACCCGAAAAACGCTAGCAAAAAGATTCTGCCTTTTTGAAAAGATGTGGCTTTTTCAAAACACTGACTCAGGAATGAAAATGGACATGTGCCACGATTTGCTTTTAACACTTTTCCCAATTCATCTTTTCCGACATTCAAAAATTCAGCCAACATTAAAGTAGAATCAATTCCCAAAGGTGGTGTGACTAACTCCGACTCCAATGGTTTTCCAATGAGCACGCTATATTCTTCCAAGGTCGGGGTGAGCTCGTGCTTACCGAATATAAAGGTAGAAGTCTCAGGACACCAGAAGTGCGCTAATGCTCGAACGAGGCCGGTACGGACTTTGACCTCCAGTAGGGGGAGGAGCCTCCCGATGTGGCCCTCAACTAGCTTGCGGTTGGTCGGACTGAGTAGATTCCACCAGGCACGGAGCTCGTCCTTAGGAGCATCAAGAATCCGGATGTCTGCCCCTCCCATAGTGTATAGACCAAGACTCGCGACCGACCTAATGTCATGGACCGACCAAAGAAAAAGACGAAACATAAATAAATTGCGAGATAAAGGTTTAGAAATCTTACTTCACCCGGTAGAATGATGGCAATCACATAGACATGCGCATGAAACGTGAGGTTCGATTTCTACCTAGACTCTGGCTTGCAAAATGGAGACACGAGGATTACCGAGCTAAACCAGTCATGGTGGTGGTTAGGCTGGGATTCCCCTGACTCCGGCTTAGTCAAAGAGCCGACCCGGGTTGCAAAGGGTGCAACCGTGGTAGGTATTCAATGACACCATGAAAGAACTTTCGGGACCAAGAAAGGCGACCCATACCACGCGGGTGTGGTTGGGGTGTCCATTTTCTCAGTACCATCCTAAACCTGTGCCGCCCAGGTCCGGCAGCGGGAAGTGTGTGCGGTGTAGTGTAAATGCAGGGCATGCACAACAAGTTATATCATACAGCGCTTCGTGCATAAAATAAACCATACATCCAACACCTCCCTGCAAAACAAGGGTTAACAATCACGCCTCCCCTTATACCTCCCATTCTGCAAAAACATTTAACACCTAAAATGTTAGGGACGTACCTGGGATCCTCGCTGCCAAACAAAAATAATTAATTTTTTTTGAAAAGAAAAACTGGCCTAAGTCCACTAAGAGTTTTAACTCAAGTCCCCAGCGGAGTCGCCAAGCTGTCGCGACCTAAAAATTTTCCTTTCTCAGGCTAATGGATTATTAGGACTAAACCTAACTCGGGCCCTCCCAAGCCCTACCAATTCGCAACTTAGGGTTTAAGTTTTTAACATGCAAATATTTTCATGCTTGGAGTCGCCACTAATCTATTTGTGGTAGGTCGATTAGAAACCTAAATAAAACATAGGGAGGTATGTTTTATTCCTACGAACCAGAGATTCTAAGCCCGGGGACTTGATTACGCTAGATCTAGTCTAACGCCCTTTCGGTACCTTTTCTTTTCAAAATTATTTTGGCAAGCAGTCTGGATCCATTTTAACTTAGTCACTAACATGTGAGGTGTTCATGCGGGTGCACAAACCACCAAAGTAACACCCAATAAAGCATTGAATAAATTGCAAGTTTGGAAAAATTACTTACCTCGAAGCAACGTAAGCATCTGCATTGTTAGCTAGAAAATCACATCAACAACCTAATATGATTTCTAATTAACAAGGAATTCACTCAATTTTTGGATTTTCGCTTATTTAAATGAAAGCTAATCTACATGCAATGACGTGCAAAAATGACATGCAAGTAATGCAACCTAGCATGCAAACTATATGTCATGCGACGACGTGACCTAATTCTGATGACGGGCAAATGGTTTATTTTTGGTATTTTCTGATGAAATTCGGAATAAAAATATGCCTAAATTAACATGCAACCTATAATGACTTAACATATCCTAACATGACTTATTTTTGAGGTTTTTGTTAAAATTCGAAATAATAAATTACTTAAATTAAGAATGCAATCTATCCTAATTTACCATAAAACAATTCATTCTTTTTTGGGGTTTTCATGAAAATTCGGAATAAAAAATAACCTAAATAATCTATTAAGATTAGAAAATTACTTAATTTAAACTAGGAAATAGATTATCTCAAGTCCTAATTTAAATTAAATAATTACTCTATCGTCTAGATACATTTAGGATTCCTAAACATGCAAAATTCAAATTCAAATCCTAACTGATATTTTTTGAATTTTCTTTTTTATTTGAAAAGGAAAGACAATTTAAACAGAGATAACATCCACATTTAAAACAACCACGCAATCCGCAAAATTCGTTTCAAACTTGGATTAGGCACAAAAATCGAACTATCGGTCATATCTATAGGGTCATAGATATTGACAGAAAGTCGATCATTCAAATTTGGAAAGCAGATAAAAATCATCATCGTACCCAAGTGATTATGGATAGGATAATGATTTTCCGTATCGCCACGTATCATACCTTAGGGATAAGGTCGGATAGTTGTCCAGATACGTTGCTGAATTAGGAAAGTTTCCTAATTTTGAATATTTTAAAAATATTGCAGATATCAGATAATTATCCTAATATATCTAATATTCCACACGATATTCACGAAATATTCAAACACACAAATTAGTAAATTAAATATTCTGAAAAATATCAGATAATATCTAATTACCTAATTTGCAGATAATTCCCAAATTCGAACTTGCGGATCGGGATGAACGGCGAACGGTGGACCGGTGATGCGGTGTCGGGGCGACGGCGGCTCGCGGTGGCGCACGGCGGGAGGCAGCAGCACGCGTCGGGGCGTGGTGGCTCGCGGCAGGGAGCGGCGGCAGCGGCAACAGGGCGTGATGGCGCGCGACAGGGAGCGGCGGTGCGGAGCGGCAGCGGTGGCGACGCGCAGCCAGGAGCGGCACACGGCGGACGCGGCAAGGAGCGACGGCAGGCGCGGCAGGGAGCAGTGCACGGCAAGCACGGCGGGCACGGCGGCAGCAGGCACGTAGGTGGACTCCGGATGGGGCGGCAACAGCAGAGAGCAGCGGCAGGCAGGCGAGCGGCAGCAGCGGCGGCAGCACGGCGCGGCGATGGCGGCGGCAGCGGACGCGCGGCGGCAGCAGCGAGCGCGCGGCGAGCGGCGCGGCGGCAGCGGCGCACGGCAGGCGGCGGCGACGGCGCGCGGCTGCAGGCGCGGCGGGGAGCGGCGGCAGCAGGCGAGCAGCGGCGTGAGGCGCGGCGGCAGCAGGCGTCGGTGGGAAGCAGCAGCGGCGCGGCAGCAGCGGCACCGGCGGGAAGCAGCAGCGGCGGTGCGGGAGGCGGCGGCGGCGTCGCACGGTTCTGGCCGTGAGGGGGGTGTTCCGGCCGGTCTCCCTCTCTCCCTCTCTTTCTCACTCTCACACTCTCTAAAAATTCTGATCTGAAAAATTGTGTGTCCCTTCTCTAAAATTCTGACCTAATAATGTATATATAGTATTAATCTAGGTCAATTAGATGGGCTTTCTAGTCTTAATGGGCTTAGGCTTGGGCTTTAATTTAAATGGGCTGAATTAATTAAGGATAAATGGGCTGAATTAAGCTCAAATTAAAACAACCAAGCCCGTTTGACTTGTAATTCCCGGCCCGTGCATTTCAAGCGAGCCGAGTCCCGTTTGATGAAATTTAAGCTCGTTCGTCACCGCCAATCCGATGCAAAATGCAATTAATCTAAAATGAATTTAAACTATATGTTATGCAATTTAAATATTTTTTTGTTTAGGGGTTAAAAATTTAATCCCTAATTTTCTATGTAAATTACACTAAATGATGCGCCAAAATTTAGGTGTCAACAGGTAATGCACATTTTCCCGTGGGAAATGTCTTCAAAAGCAATAATTTACGAAAACCTGTGCTAAACGGCCATTGTGACACCTCTCCCTTTTGTGCACGTTTTCAAAGGTGTTTGATTCGGTTAAATTTCGGAATAGTGTAACTTAGTCGTCTGGCGTGCTTTTGGGGCGATCTTTTTTTTGATAATGCACATTTTCCCGTGGGAAATGTCTTCAAAAGCAATAATTTAGGAAAATCTGTGCTAAACGGCCATTGTGACACCTCTCCCTTTTGTGCACGTTTTAAAAGGTGTTTGATTCGGTTAAATTTCGGAATAGTGTAACTTACTCGTCTGGCGTGCTTTTTGGGCGATCTTTTTTTTGATAATGCACATTTTCCCGTGGAAAATGTCTTCAAAAGCAATAATTTATGAAAACCTGTGCTAAACGGCCATAGTGACGCCTCTCCCTTTTGTGCACATTTTCAAAGGTGTTTGATTCGGTTAAATTTCGGAATAGTGTAACTTAGTCGTGTTGCGTGCTTTTGGGGCGACCTTTTTTTTGGTAATGTACATTTTCCCGTGGAAAATGTCTTCAAAAGCAATAATTTACGAAAACCTGTGCTAACGGCCATTGTGACACCTCTCCCTTTTGTGCACATTTTCAAAGGTGTTTGCTTCGGTTAAAATTCGGAATAGTGTAACTTAGTCGTCTGGCGTGCTTTTGGGGCGACCTTTTTTTTGGTAATGTACATTTTCCCGTGGGAAATGTCTTCAAAAGCAATAATTTACGAAAGCCTGTGCTAACGGCCATTGTGACACCTCTCCCTTTTGTGCACATTTTCAAAGGTGTTTGCTTCGGTTAAATTTCGGAATAGTGTAACTTAGTCGTCTGGCGTGCTTTTGGGGCGACCTTTTTTTTGGTAATGTACATTTTCCCGTGGGAAATGTCTTCAAAAGCAATAATTTACGAAAGCCTGTGCTCATGGCCATTGTGACACCTCTCCCTTTTGGTAATGCACATTTTCCTGTGGGAAATGTCTTCAAAAGCAATAATTTACGAAAGCCTGTGCTAACGGCCATTGTGACACCTCTCCCTTTTGTGCACGTTTTTAAAGGTGTTTGATTCGGTTAAATTTCGGAATAGTGTAACTTAGTCGTCTGGCGTGCTTTTGGGGCGATCTTTTTTTTGATAATGCACATTTTCCCGTGGGAAATGTCTTCAAAAGCAATAATTTACGAAAGCCTGTGCTAAACGGCCATTGTGACACCTCTCCCTTTTGTGCATATTTTCAAAGGTGTTTGATTCGGTTAAATTTCGGAATAGTGTAACTTAGTCGTCTGGCGTGCTTTTGGGGCGATCTTTTTTTTGATAATGCACATTTTTCCGTGGGAAATGTCTTCAAAAGCAATAATTTACGAAAACCTGTGCTAAACGGCCATTGTGACACCTCTCCCTTTTGTGCACGTTTTCAAAGGTGTTTGATTCGGTTAAAATTCGGAATAGTGTAACTTAGTCGTCTGGCGTGCTTTTGGGGCGACCTTTTTTTTGGTAATGTACATTTTCCCGTGGGAAATGTCTTCAAAAGCAATAATTTACGAAAACCTGTGCTAAACGGCCATTGTGACACCTCTCCCTTTTGTGCACATTTTCAAAGGTGTTTGATTCCGTTAAATTTCGGAATAGTGTAACTTAGTCGTGTTGCGTGCTTTTGGGGCGACCTTTTTTTTGGTAATGTACATTTTCCTGTGGGAAATGTCTTCAAAAGCAATAATTTACGAAAGCCTGTGCTAAACGGCCATTGTGACACCTCTCCCTTTTGTGCACGTTTTCAAAGGTGTTTGATTCGGTTAAATTTCGGAATAGTGTAACTTAGTCGTCTGGCGTGCTTTTGGGGCGATCTTTTTTTTGATAATGCACATTTTTCCGTGGGAAATGTCTTCAAAAGCAATAATTTACGAAAACCTGTGCTAAACGGCCATTGTGACACCTCTCCCTTTTGTGCACGTTTTTAAAGGTGTTTGATTCGGTTAAATTTCGGAATAGTGTAACTTAGTCGTCTGGCGTGCTTTTGGGGCGATCTTTTTTTTGATAATGCACATTTTCCCGTGGGAAATGTCTTCAAAAGCAATAATTTACGAAAGCCTATGCTAACGGCCATTGTGGCACCTCTCCCTTTTGTGCACATTTTCAAAGGTGTTTGATTCGGTTAAATTTCGGAATAGTGTAACTTAGTCGTCTGGCGTGCTTTTGGGGCGATCTTTTTTTTGATAATGCACATTTTCCCGTGGGAAATGTCTTCAAAAGCAATAATTTATGAAAACCTGTGCTAAACGGCCATTGTGACACCTCTCCCTTTTGTGCACATTTTCAAAGGTGTTTGCTTCGGTTAAAATTCGGAATAGTGTAACTTAGTCGTCTGGCGTGCTTTTGGGGCGACCTTTTTTTTGGTAATGTACATTTTCCCGTGGGAAATGTCTTCAAAAGCAATAATTTACGAAAGCCTGTGCTAACGGCCATTGTGACACCTCTCCCTTTTGTGCACATTTTCAAAGGTGTTTGCTTCGGTTAAAATTCGGAATAGTGTAACTTAGTCGTCTGGCGTGCTTTTGGGGCGACCTTTTTTTTGGTAATGTACATTTTCCCGTGGGAAATGTCTTCAAAAGCAATAATTTACGAAAGCCTGTGCTAACGGCCATTGTGACACCTCTCCCTTTTTTGGTAATGTACATTTTCCTGTGGGAAATGTCTTCAAAAGCAATAATTTACGAAAGCCTGTGCTAACGGCCATTGTGACACCTCTCCCTTTTGTGCACGTTTTGAAAGGTGTTTGATTCGGTAAAATTTCGGAATAGTGTAACTTAGTCGTCTGGCGTGCTTTTGGGGCGATCTTTTTTTTGATATTGCACATTTTCCCGTGGAAAATGTCTTCGAAAGCAATAATTTACGAAAACCTATGCTAAACGGCCATTGTGGCACCTCTCCCTTTTGTGCACATTTTCAAAGGTGTTTGATTCGGTTAAATTTCGGAATAGTATAACTTAGTCGTCTGGCGTGCTTTTGGGGCGATCTTTTTTTTGATAATGCACATTTTTCCGTGGGAAATGTCTTCAAAAGCAATAATTTACGAAAACCTGTGCTAAACGGCCATTGTGACACCTCTCCCTTTTGTGCACATTTTCAAAGGTGTTTGCTTCGGTTAAAATTCGGAATAGTGTAACTTAGTCGTCTGGCGTGCTTTTGGGGCGACCTTTTTTTTGGTAATGTACATTTTCCCGTGGGAAATGTCTTCAAAAGCAATAATTTACGAAAACCTGTGCTAACGGCCATTGTGACACCTCTCCCTTTTGTGCACATTTTCAAAGGTGTTTGCTTCGGTTAAAATTCGGAATAGTGTAACTTAGTCGTCTGGCGTGCTTTTGGGGCGACCTTTTTTTTGGTAATGTACATTTTCCCGTGGGAAATGTCTTCAAAAGCAATAATTTACGAAAGCCTGTGCTAACGGCCATTGTGACACCTCTCCCTTTTTTGGTAATGTACATTTTCCTGTGGGAAATATCTTCAAAAGCAATAATTTACGAAAGCCTGTGCTAACGGCCATTGTGACACCTCTCCCTTTTGTGCACGTTTTGAAAGGTGTTTGATTCGGTAAAATTTCGGAATAGTGTAACTTAGTCGTCTGGCGTGCTTTTGGGGCGATCTTTTTTTTGATATTGCACATTTTCCCGTGGAAAATGTCTTCAAAAGCAATAATTTACGAAAACCTGTGCTAAACGGCCATTGTGGCACCTCTCCCTTTTGTGCACATTTTCAAAGGTGTTTGATTCGGTTAAATTTCGGAATAGTATAACTTAGTCGTCTGGCGTGCTTTTGGGGCGATCTTTTTTTTGATAATGCACATTTTTCCGTGGGAAATGTCTTCAAAAGCAATAATTTACGAAAACCTGTGCTAAACGGCCATTGTGACACCTCTCCCTTTTGTGCACATTTTCAAAGGTGTTTGATTCCGTTAAATTTCGGAATAGTGTAACTTAGTCGTCTGGCGTGCTTTTTGGGGGACCTTTTTTTTGGTAATGTACATTTTCCCGTGGGAAATGTCTTCAAAAGCAATAATTTACCAAAACCTGTGCTAAATGGCCATTGTGACACCTCTCCCTTCTGTGCTCATTTTCAAAGGTGTTTGATTCCGTTAAATTTCGGAAGAGTGTAACTTAGTCGTCTGGCGTGCTTTTGGGGCGATCTTTTTTTTGATAATGCACATTTTCCCGTGGGAAATATCTTCAAAAGCAATAATTTATGAAAACCTGTGCTAAACGGCCATTGTGACACCTCTCCCTTTTGTGCACATTTTCAAAGGTGTTTGATTCGGTTAAATTTCGGAATAGTGTAACTTAGTCGTCTGGCGTGCTTTTTGGGCGATCTTTTTTTTGATAATGCACATTTTCCCGTGGAAAATGTCTTCAAAAGCAATAATTTATGAAAACCTGTGCTAAACGGCCATTGTGACGCCTCTCCCTTTTGTGCACATTTTCAAAGGTGTTTGATTCGGTTAAATTTCGGAATAGTGTAACTTAGTCGTGTTGCGTGCTTTTGGGGCGACCTTTTTTTTGGTAATGTACATTTTCCTGTGGGAAATGTCTTCAAAAGCAATAATTTACGAAAGCCTGTGCTAAACGGCCATTGTGACACCTCTCCCTTTTGTGCACGTTTTTAAAGGTGTTTGATTCGGTTAAATTTCGGAATAGTGTAACTTAGTCGTCTGGCGTGCTTTTGGGGCGATCTTTTTTTTGATAATGCACATTTTTCCGTGGGAAATGTCTTCAAAAGCAATAATTTACCAAAACCTGTGCTAAACGGCCATTGTGACACCTCTCCCTTTTGTGCACGTTTTCAAAGGTGTTTGATTCGGTTAAATTTCGGAATAGTGTAACTTAGCCGTCTGGCGTGCTTTTGGGGCGATCTTTTTTTTGATAATGCACATTTTCCCGTGGGAAATGTCTTCAAAAGCAATAATTTACGAAAACCTATGCTAAACGGCCATTGTGGCACCTCTCCCTTTTGTGCACATTTTCAAAGGTGTTTGATTCGGTTAAATTTCGGAATAGTGTAACTTAGTCGTCTGGCGTGCTTTTGGGGCGATCTTTTTTTTGATAATGCACATTTTCCCGTGGGAAATGTCTTCAAAAGCAATAATTTATGAAAACCTGTGCTAAACGGCCATTGTGACACCTCTCCCTTTTGTGCACATTTTCAAAGGTGTTTGATTCGGTTAAATTTCGGAATAGTGTAACTTACTCGTCTGGCGTGCTTTTTGGGCGATCTTTTTTTTGATAATGCACATTTTCCCGTGGAAAATGTCTTCAAAAGCAATAATTTATGAAAACCTATGCTAAACGGCCATAGTGACGCCTCTCCCTTTTGTGCACATTTTCAAAGGTGTTTGATTCGGTTAAATTTCGGAATAGTGTAACTTAGTCGTGTTGCGTGCTTTTGGGGCGACCTTTTTTTTGGTAATGTACATTTTCCTGTGGGAAATGTCTTCAAAAGCAATAATTTACGAAAACCTGTGCTAAACGGCCATTGTGACACCTCTCCCTTTTGTGCACATTTTCAAAGGTGTTTGCTTCGGTTAAAATTCGGAATAGTGTAACTTAGTCGTCTGGCGTGCTTTTGGGGCGACCTTTTTTTTGGTAATGTACATTTTCCCGTGGGAAATGTCTTCAAAAGCAATAATTTACGAAAACCTGTGCTAAACGGCCATTGTGACACCTCTCCCTTTTGTGCACATTTTCAAAGGTGTTTGATTCCGTTAAATTTCGGAATAGTGTAACTTAGTCGTGTTGCGTGCTTTTGGGGCGACCTTTTTTTTGGTAATGTACATTTTCCTGTGGGAAATGTCTTCAAAAGCAATAATTTACGAAAGCCTGTGCTAACGGCCATTGTGACACCTCTCCCTTTTGTGCACGTTTTCAAAGGTGTTTGATTCGGTTAAATTTCGGAATAGTGTAACTTAGTCGTCTGGCGTGCTTTTGGGGCGATCTTTTTTTTGATAATGCACATTTTCCCGTGGGAAATGTCTTCAAAAGCAATAATTTACGAAAACCTGTGCTAAACGGCCATTGTGGCACCTCTCCCTTTTGTGCACATTTTAAAAGGTGTTTGATTCGGTTAAATTTCGGAATAGTGTACCTTAGTCGTCTGGCGTGCTTTTGGGGCGATCTTTTTTTTGATAATGCACATTTTTCCGTGGGAAATGTCTTCAAAAGCAATAATTTACGAAAATCTGTGCTAAACGGCCATTGTGACACCTCTCCCTTTTGTGCACATTTTCAAAGGTGTTTGATTCCGTTAAATTTCGGAATAGTGTAACTTAGTCGTCTGGCGTGCTTTTGGGGCGACCTTTTTTTTGGTAATGTACATTTTCCCGTGGGAAATGTCTTCAAAAGCAATAATTTACCAAAACCTGTGCTAAATGGCCATTGTGACACCTCTCCCTTCTGTGCTCATTTTCAAAGGTGTTTGATTCCGTTAAATTTCGGAAGAGTGTAACTTAGTCGTCTGGCGTGCTTTTGGGGCGATCTTTTTTTTGATAATGCACATTTTCCCGTGGGAAATATCTTCAAAAGCAATAATTTATGAAAACCTGTGCTAAACGGCCATTGTGACACCTCTCCCTTTTGTGCACATTTTCAAAGGTGTTTGATTCGGTTAAATTTCGGAATAGTGTAACTTACTCGTCTGGCGTGCTTTTTGGGCGATCTTTTTTTTGATAATGCACATTTTCCCGTGGAAAATGTCTTCAAAAGCAATAATTTATGAAAACCTGTGCTAAACGGCCATAGTGACGCCTCTCCCTTTTGTGCACATTTTCAAAGGTGTTTGATTCGGTTAAATTTCGGAATAGTGTAACTTAGTCGTGTTGCGTGCTTTTGGGGCGACCTTTTTTTTGGTAATGTACATTTTCCTGTGGGAAATGTCTTCAAAAGCAATAATTTACGAAAGCCTGTGCTAACGGCCATTGTGACACCTCTCCCTTTTGTGCACGTTTTTAAAGGTGTTTGATTCGGTTAAATTTCGGAATAGTGTAACTTAGTCGTCTGGCGTGCTTTTGGGGCGATCTTTTTTTTGATAATGCACATTTTTCCGTGGGAAATGTCTTCAAAAGCAATAATTTACCAAAACCTGTGCTAAACGGCCATTGTGACACCTCTCCCTTTTGTGCACGTTTTTAAAGGTGTTTGATTCGGTTAAATTTCGGAATAGTGTAACTTAGTCGTCTGGCGTGCTTTTGGGGCGATCTTTTTTTTGATAATGCACATTTTTCCGTGGGAAATGTCTTCAAAAGCAATAATTTACGAAAGCCTGTGCTAAACGGCCATTGTGACACCTCTCCCTTTTGTGCACGTTTTTAAAGGTGTTTGATTCGGTTAAATTTCGGAATAGTGTAACTTAGTCGTCTGGCGTGCTTTTGGGGCGATCTTTTTTTTGATAATGCACATTTTTCCGTGGGAAATGTCTTCAAAAGCAATAATTTACGAAAACCTGTGCTAAACGGCCATTGTGACACCTCTCCCTTTTGTGCACGTTTTCAAAGGTGTTTGATTCGGTTAAATTTCGGAATAGTGTAACTTAGCCGTCTGGCGTGCTTTTGGGGCGATCTTTTTTTTGATAATGCACATTTTCCCGTGGGAAATGTCTTCAAAAGCAATAATTTACGAAAACCTGTGCTAAACGGCCATTGTGGCACCTCTCCCTTTTGTGCACATTTTCAAAGGTGTTTGATTCGGTTAAATTTCGGAATAGTGTAACTTAGTCGTCTGGCGTGCTTTTGGGGCGATCTTTTTTTTGATAATGCACATTTTCCCGTGGGAAATGTCTTCAAAAGCAATAATTTATGAAAACCTGTGCTAAACGGCCATTGTGACACCTCTCCCTTTTGTGCACATTTTCAAAGGTGTTTGATTCGGTTAAATTTCGGAATAGTGTAACTTAGTCGTCTGGCGTGCTTTTTGGGCGATCTTTTTTTTGATAATGCACATTTTCCCGTGGAAAATGTCTTCAAAAGCAATAATTTATGAAAACCTATGCTAAACGGCCATAGTGACGCCTCTCCCTTTTGTGCACATTTTCAAAGGTGTTTGATTCGGTTAAATTTCGGAATAGTGTAACTTAGTCGTGTTGCGTGCTTTTGGGGCGACCTTTTTTTTGGTAATGTACATTTTCCTGTGGGAAATGTCTTCAAAAGCAATAATTTACGAAAACCTGTGCTAAACGGCCATTGTGACACCTCTCCCTTTTGTGCACATTTTCAAAGGTGTTTGCTTCGGTTAAAATTCGGAATAGTGTAACTTAGTCGTCTGGCGTGCTTTTGGGGCGACCTTTTTTTTGGTAATGTACATTTTCCCGTGGGAAATGTCTTCAAAAGCAATAATTTACGAAAACCTGTGCTAAACGGCCATTGTGACACCTCTCCCTTTTGTGCACATTTTCAAAGGTGTTTGATTCCGTTAAATTTCGGAATAGTGTAACTTAGTCGTGTTGCGTGCTTTTGGGGCGACCTTTTTTTTGGTAATGTACATTTTCCTGTGGGAAATGTCTTCAAAAGCAATAATTTACGAAAGCCTGTGCTAACGGCCATTGTGACACCTCTCCCTTTTGTGCACGTTTTCAAAGGTGTTTGATTCGGTAAAATTTCGGAATAGTGTAACTTAGTCGTCTGGCGTGCTTTTGGGGCGATCTTTTTTTTGATAATGCACATTTTCCCGTGGGAAATGTCTTCAAAAGCAATAATTTACGAAAGCCTATGCTAACGGCCATTGTGGCACCTCTCCCTTTTGTGCACATTTTAAAAGGTGTTTGATTCGGTTAAATTTCGGAATAGTGTACCTTAGTCGTCTGGCGTGCTTTTGGGGCGATCTTTTTTTTGATAATGCACATTTTTCCGTGGGAAATGTCTTCAAAAGCAATAATTTACGAAAATCTGTGCTAAACGGCCATTGTGACACCTCTCCCTTTTGTGCACATTTTCAAAGGTGTTTGCTTCGGTTAAAATTCGGAATAGTGTAACTTAGTCGTCTGGCGTGCTTTTGGGGCGACCTTTTTTTTGGTAATGCACATTTTCCCGTGAAAAATGTCTTCAAAAGCAATAATTTATGAAAACCTGTGCTAAACGGCCATTGTGACACCTCTCCCTTTTGTGCACATTTTCAAAGGTGTTTGATTCGGTTAAATTTCGGAATAGTGTAACTTAGTCGTCTGGCGTGCTTTTGGGGCGACCTTTTTTTTGGTAATGTACATTTTCCCGTGGGAAATGTCTTCAAAAGCAATAATTTACGAAAACCTGTGCTAAATGGCCATTGTGACACCTCTCCCTTCTGTGCTCATTTTCAAAGGTGTTTGATTCCGTTAAATTTCGGAAGAGTGTAACTTAGTCGTCTGGCGTGCTTTTGGGGCGATCTTTTTTTTGATAATGCACATTTTCCCGTGGGAAATGTCTTCAAAAGCAATAATTTATGAAAACCTGTGCTAAACGGCCATTGTGACACCTCTCCCTTTTGTGCACATTTTCAAATGTGTTTGATTCGGTTAAATTTCGGAATAGTGTAACTTAGTCGTCTGGCGTGCTTTTGGGGCGATCTTTTTTTTGATAATGCACATTTTCCCGTGGGAAATGTCTTCAAAAGCAATAATTTACGAAAGCCTGTGCTAACGGCCATTGTGACACCTCACCCTTTTGTGCACGTTTTCAAAGGTGTTTGATTCGGTTAAATTTCGGAATAGTGTAACTTAGTCATCTGGCGTGCTTTTGGGGCGATCTTTTTTTTGATAATGCACATTTTCCCGTGGAAAATGTCTTCAAAAGCAATAATTTATGAAAACCTGTGCTAAACGGCCATTGTGACACCTCTCCCGTTTGTGCACATTTTCAAAGGTGTTTGATTCGGTTAAATTTCGGAATAGTGTAACTTAGTCGTCTGGCGTGCTTTTGGGGCGATCTTTTTTTTGATAATGCACATTTTCCCGTGGGAAATGTCTTCAAAAGCAATAATTTAGGAAAATCTGTGCTAAACGGCCATTGTGACACCTCTCCCTTTTGTGCACGTTTTAAAAGGTGTTTGATTCGGTTAAATTTCGGAATAGTGTAACTTACTCGTCTGGCGTGCTTTTTGGGCGATCTTTTTTTTGATAATGCACATTTTCCCGTGGAAAATGTCTTCAAAAGCAATAATTTATGAAAACCTGTGCTAAACGGCCATAGTGACGCCTCTCCCTTTTGTGCAAATTTTCAAAGGTGTTTGATTCGGTTAAATTTCGGAATAGTGTAACTTAGTCGTCTGGCGTGCTTTTGGGGCGATCTTTTTTTTGATAATGCACATTTTCCCGTGGAAAATGTCTTCAAAAGCAATAATTTATGAAAACCTGTGCTAAACGGCCATTGTGACACCTCTCCCGTTTGTGCACATTTTCAAAGGTGTTTGATTCGGTTAAATTTCGGAATAGTGTAACTTAGTCGTCTGGCGTGCTTTTGGGGCGATCTTTTTTTTGATAATGCACATTTTCCCGTGGGAAATGTCTTCAAAAGCAATAATTTAGGAAAATCTGTGCTAAACGGCCATTGTGACACCTCTCCCTTTTGTGCACGTTTTAAAAGGTGTTTGATTCGGTTAAATTTCGGAATAGTGTAACTTACTCGTCTGGCGTGCTTTTGGGGCGATCTTTTTTTTGATAATGCACATTTTCCCGTGGGAAATGTCTTCAAAAGCAATAATTTACGAAAACCTGTGCTAAACGGCCATTGTGACACCTCTCCCTTTTGTGCACATTTTCAAAGGTGTTTGATTCGGTTAAATTTCGGAATAGTGTAACTTAGTCGTCTGGCGTGCTTTTGGGGCGATCTTTTTTTTGATAATGCACATTTTCCCGTGGGAAATGTCTTCAAAAGCAATAATTTACGAAAACCTGTGCTAAACGGCCATTGTGACACCTCTCCCTTTTGTGCACATTTTCAAAGGTGTTTGATTCGGTTAAATTTCGGAATAGTGTAACTTAGTCGTCTGGCGTGCTTTTGGGGCGATCTTTTTTTTGATAATGCACATTTTTCCGTGGGAAATGTCTTCAAAAGCAATAATTTACGAAAACCTGCGCTAAACGGCCATTGTGACACCTCTCCCTTTTGTGCACATTTTCAAAGGTGTTTGCTTCGGTTAAAATTCGGAATAGTGTAACTTAGTCGTCTGGCGTGCTTTTGGGGCGACCTTTTTTTTGGTAATGTACATTTTCCCGTGGGAAATGTCTTCAAAAGCAATAATTTACGAAAACATGTGCTAAACGGCCATTGTGACACCTCTCCCTTTTGTGCACATTTTCAAAGGTGTTTGATTCCGTTAAATTTCGGAATAGTGTAACTTAGTCGTGTTGCGTGCTTTTGGGGCGACCTTTTTTTTGGTAATGTACATTTTCCCGTGGGAAATGTCTTCAAAAGCAATAATTTACGAAAGCCTGTGCTAACGGCCATTGTGACACCTCTCCCTTTTGTGCACGTTTTCAAAGGTGTTTGATTCGGTTAAATTTCGGAATAGTGTAACTTAGTCGTCTGGCGTGCTTTTGGGGCGATCTTTTTTTTGATAATGCACATTTTTCCGTGGGAAATGTCTTCAAAAGCAATAATTTACGAAAACCTGTGCTAAACGGCCATTGTGACACCTCTCCCTTTTGTGCACATTTTCAAAGGTGTTTGATTCCGTTAAATTTCGGAATAGTGTAACTTAGTCGTCTGGCGTGCTTTTGGGGGGATCTTTTTTTTGGTAATGCACATTTTCCCGTGGGAAATGTCTTCAAAAGCAATAATTTACGAAAACCTGTGCTAAACGGCCATTGTGACACCTCTCCCTTTTGTGCACATTTTCAAAGGTGTTTGATTCGGTTAAAATTCGGAATAGTGTAACTTAGTCGTCTGGCGTGCTTTTGGGGCGATCTTTTTTTTGGTAATGCACATTTTCCCGTGGGAAATGTCTTCAAAAGCAATAATTTACGAAAACCTGTGCTAAACGGCCATTGTGACACCTCTCCCTTCTGTGCTCATTTTCAAAGGTGTTTGATTCCGTTAAATTTCGGAATAGTGTAACTTAGTCGTCTGGCGTGCTTTTGGGGCGATCTTTTTTTTGATAATGTACATTTTCCCGTGGAAAATGTCTTCAAAAGCAATAATTTACGAAAACCTGTGCTAAACGGCCATTGTGACACCTCTCCCTTCTGTGCACATTTTCAAAGGTGTTTGATTCGGTTAAATTTCGGAATAGTGTAACTTAGTCATCTGGCGTGCTTTTGGGGCGATCTTTTTTTTGGTAATGCACATTTTCCCGTGGGAAATGTCTTCAAAAGCAATAATTTACGAAAACCTGTGCTAAACGGCCATTGTGACACCTCTCCCTTTTGTGCACATTTTCAAAGGTGTTTGATTCCGTTAAATTTCGGAATAGTGTAACTTAGTCGTGTTGCGTGCTTTTGGGGCGACCTTTTTTTTGGTAATGTACATTTTCCCGTGGGAAATGTCTTCAAAAGCAATAATTTACGAAAGCCTGTGCTAACGGCCATTGTGACACCTCTCCCTTTTGTGCACGTTTTCAAAGGTGTTTGATTCGGTTAAATTTCGGAATAGTGTAACTTAGTCGTCTGGCGTGCTTTTGGGGCGATCTTTTTTTTGATAATGCACATTTTCCCGTGGGAAATGTCTTCAAAAGCAATAATTTACGAAAACCTGTGCTAAACGGCCATTGTGACACCTCTCCCTTTTGTGCACATTTTCAAAGGTGTTTGATTCCGTTAAATTTCGGAATAGTGTAACTTAGTCGTCTGGCGTGCTTTTGGGGCGATCTTTTTTTTGATAATGCACATTTTCCCGTGGGAAATGTCTTCAAAAGCAATAATTTATGAAAACCTGTGCTAAACGGCCATTGTGACACCTCTCCCTTTTGTGCACATTTTCAAAGGTGTTTGATTCGGTTAAATTTCGGAATAGTGTAATTTAGTCGTCTGGCGTGCTTTTGGGGCGATCTTTTTTTTGATAATGCACATTTTCCCGTGGGAAATGTCTTCAAAAGCAATAATTTACGAAAGCCTGTGCTAACGGCCATTGTGACACCTCACCCTTTTGTGCACGTTTTCAAAGGTGTTTGATTCGGTTAAATTTCGGAATAGTGTAACTTAGTCGTCTGGCGTGCTTTTGGGGCGATCTTTTTTTTGATAATGCACATTTTCCCGTGGAAAATGTCTTCAAAAGCAATAATTTATGAAAACCTGTGCTAAACGGCCATTGTGACACCTCTCCCGTTTGTGCACATTTTCAAAGGTGTTTGATTCGGTTAAATTTCGGAATAGTGTAACTTAGTCGTCTGGCGTGCTTTTGGGGCGACCTTTTTTTTGGTAATGCACATTTTCCCGTGGGAAATGTCTTCAAAAGTAATAATTTACGAAAACCTGTGCTAAACGGCCATTGTGACACCTCTCCCTTCTGTGCTCATTTTCAAAGGTGTTTGATTCGGTTAAATTTCGGAATAGTGTAACTTAGTCGTCTGGCGTGCTTTTGGGGCGATCTTTTTTTTGATAATGCACATTTTCCCGTGGGAAATGTCTTCAAAAGCAATAATTTACGAAAACCTGTGCTAAACGGCCATTGTGACACCTCTCCCTTTTGTGCACATTTTCAAAGGTGTTTGATTCGGTTAAATTTCGGAATAGTGTAATTTAGTCGTCTGGCGTGCTTTTGGGGCGATCTTTTTTTTGATAATGCACATTTTCCCGTGGGAAATGTCTTCAAAAGCAATAATTTACGAAAGCCTATGCTAACGGCCATTGTGGCACCTCTCCCTTTTGTGCACATTTTAAAAGGTGTTTGATTCGGTTAAATTTCGGAATAGTGTACCTTAGTCGTCTGGCGTGCTTTTGGGGCGATCTTTTTTTTGATAATGCACATTTTTCCGTGGGAAATGTCTTCAAAAGCAATAATTTACGAAAATCTGTGCTAAACGGCCATTGTGACACCTCTCCCTTTTGTGCACATTTTCAAAGGTGTTTGCTTCGGTTAAAATTCGGAATAGTGTAACTTAGTCGTCTGGCGTGCTTTTGGGGCGACCTTTTTTTTGGTAATGCACATTTTCCCGTGAAAAATGTCTTCAAAAGCAATAATTTATGAAAACCTGTGCTAAACGGCCATTGTGACACCTCTCCCTTTTGTGCACATTTTCAAAGGTGTTTGATTCGGTTAAATTTCGGAATAGTGTAACTTAGTCGTCTGGCGTGCTTTTGGGGGGACCTTTTTTTTGGTAATGTACATTTTCCCGTGGGAAATGTCTTCAAAAGCAATAATTTACGAAAACCTGTGCTAAACGGCCATTGTGACACCTCTCCCTTCTGTGCTCATTTTCAAAGGTGTTTGATTCCGTTAAATTTCGGAAGAGTGTAACTTAGTCGTCTGGCGTGCTTTTGGGGCGATCTTTTTTTTGATAATGCACATTTTCCCGTGGGAAATGTCTTCAAAAGCAATAATTTATGAAAACCTGTGCTAAACGGCCATTGTGACACCTCTCCCTTTTGTGCACATTTTCAAATGTGTTTGATTCGGTTAAATTTCGGAATAGTGTAACTTAGTCGTCTGGCGTGCTTTTGGGGCGATCTTTTTTTTGATAATGCACATTTTCCCGTGGGAAATGTCTTCAAAAGCAATAATTTACGAAAGCCTGTGCTAACGGCCATTGTGACACCTCACCCTTTTGTGCACGTTTTCAAAGGTGTTTGATTCGGTTAAATTTCGGAATAGTGTAACTTAGTCATCTGGCGTGCTTTTGGGGCGATCTTTTTTTTGATAATGCACATTTTCCCGTGGAAAATGTCTTCAAAAGCAATAATTTATGAAAACCTGTGCTAAACGGCCATTGTGACACCTCTCCCGTTTGTGCACATTTTCAAAGGTGTTTGATTCGGTTAAATTTCGGAATAGTGTAACTTAGTCGTCTGGCGTGCTTTTGGGGCGATCTTTTTTTTGATAATGCACATTTTCCCGTGGGAAATGTCTTCAAAAGCAATAATTTAGGAAAACCTGTGCTAAACGGCCATTGTGACACCTCTCCCTTTTGTGCACGTTTTAAAAGGTGTTTGATTCGGTTAAATTTCGGAATAGTGTAACTTACTCGTCTGGCGTGCTTTTTGGGCGATCTTTTTTTTGATAATGCACATTTTCCCGTGGAAAATGTCTTCAAAAGCAATAATTTATGAAAACCTGTGCTAAACGGCCATAGTGACGCCTCTCCCTTTTGTGCAAATTTTCAAAGGTGTTTGATTCGGTTAAATTTCGGAATAGTGTAACTTAGTCGTCTGGCGTGCTTTTGGGGCGATCTTTTTTTTGATAATGCACATTTTCCCGTGGAAAATGTCTTCAAAAGCAATAATTTATGAAAACCTGTGCTAAACGGCCATTGTGACACCTCTCCCGTTTGTGCACATTTTCAAAGGTGTTTGATTCGGTTAAATTTCGGAATAGTGTAACTTAGTCGTCTGGCGTGCTTTTGGGGCGATCTTTTTTTTGATAATGCACATTTTCCCGTGGGAAATGTCTTCAAAAGCAATAATTTAGGAAAATCTGTGCTAAACGGCCATTGTGACACCTCTCCCTTTTGTGCACGTTTTAAAAGGTGTTTGATTCGGTTAAATTTCGGAATAGTGTAACTTACTCGTCTGGCGTGCTTTTTGGGCGATCTTTTTTTTGATAATGCACATTTTCCCGTGGAAAATGTCTTCAAAAGCAATAATTTATGAAAACCTGTGCTAAACGGCCATAGTGACGCCTCTCCCTTTTGTGCACATTTTCAAAGGTGTTTGATTCGGTTAAATTTCGGAATAGTGTAACTTAGTCGTCTGGCGTGCTTTTGGGCCGATCTTTTTTTTGATAATGCACATTTTTCCGTGGGAAATGTCTTCAAAAGCAATAATTTACGAAAACCTCTGCTAAACGGCCATTGTGACACCTCTCCCTTTTGTGCACATTTTCAAAGGTGTTTGCTTCGGTTAAATTTCGGAATAGTGTAACTTAGTCGTCTGGCGTGCTTTTGGGGCGATCTTTTTTTTGATAATGCACATTTTCCCGTGGGAAATGTCTTCAAAAGCAATAATTTACGAAAACCTGTGCTAAACGGCCATTGTGACACCTCTCCCTTTTGTGCACATTTTCAAAGGTGTTTGATTCGGTTAAATTTCGGAATAGTGTAACTTAGTCGTCTGTCGTGCTTTTGGGGCGATCTTTTTTTTGATAATGCACATTTTCCCGTGGGAAATGTCTTCAAAAGCAATAATTTACGAAAACCTGTGCTAAACGGCCATTGTGACACCTCTCCCTTTTGTGCACATTTTCAAAGGTGTTTGCTTCGGTTAAAATTCGGAATAGTGTAACTTAGTCGTCTGGCGTGCTTTTGGGGCGACCTTTTTTTTGGTAATGTACATTTTCCCGTGGGAAATGTCTTCAAAAGCAATAATTTACGAAAACATGTGCTAAACGGCCATTGTGACACCTCTCCCTTTTGTGCACATTTTCAAAGGTGTTTGATTCCGTTAAATTTCGGAATAGTGTAACTTAGTCGTGTTGCGTGCTTTTGGGGCGACCTTTTTTTTGGTAATGTACATTTTCCTGTGGGAAATGTCTTCAAAAGCAATAATTTACGAAAGCCTGTGCTAACGGCCATTGTGACACCTCTCCCTTTTGTGCACGTTTTCAAAGGTGTTTGATTCGGTTAAATTTCGGAATAGTGTAACTTAGTCGTCTGGCGTGCTTTTGGGGCGATCTTTTTTTTGATAATGCACATTTTCCCGTGGGAAATGTCTTCAAAAGCAATAATTTACGAAAACCTGTGCTAAACGGCCATTGTGACACCTCTCCCTTTTGTGCACATTTTCAAAGGTGTTTGATTCCGTTAAATTTCGGAATAGTGTAACTTAGTCGTCTGGCGTGCTTTTGGGGCGATCTTTTTTTTGATAATGCACATTTTCCCGTGGGAAATGTCTTCAAAAGCAATAATTTACGAAAACCTGTGCTAAACGGCCATTGTGACACCTCTCCCTTTTGTGCACATTTTCAAAGGTGTTTGATTCGGTTAAAATTCGGAATAGTGTAACTTAGTCGTCTGGCGTGCTTTTGGGGGGATCTTTTTTTTGGTAATGCACATTTTCCCGTGGGAAATGTCTTCAAAAGCAATAATTTACGAAAACCTGTGCTAAACGGCCATTGTGACACCTCTCCCTTCTGTGCTCATTTTCAAAGGTGTTTGATTCCGTTAAATTTCGGAATAGTGTAACTTAGTCGTCTGGCGTGCTTTTGGGGCGATCTTTTTTTTGATAATGCACATTTTCCCGTGGAAAATGTCTTCAAAAGCAATAATTTACGAAAACCTGTGCTAAACGGCCATTGTGACACCTCTCCCTTCTGTGCACATTTTCAAAGGTGTTTGATTCGGTTAAATTTCGGAATAGTGTAACTTAGTCATCTGGCGTGCTTTTGGGGCGATCTTTTTTTTGATAATGCACATTTTCCCGTGGGAAATGTCTTCAAAAGCAATAATTTACGAAAACCTGTGCTAAACGGCCATTGTGACACCTCTCCCTTTTGTGCACATTTTCAAAGGTGTTTGATTCCGTTAAATTTCGGAATAGTGTAACTTAGTCGTGTTGCGTGCTTTTGGGGCGACCTTTTTTTTGGTAATGTACATTTTCCTGTGGGAAATGTCTTCAAAAGCAATAATTTACGAAAGCCTGTGCTAACGGCCATTGTGACACCTCTCCCTTTTGTGCACGTTTTCAAAGGTGTTTGATTCGGTTAAATTTCGGAATAGTGTAACTTAGTCGTCTGGCGTGCTTTTGGGGCGATCTTTTTTTTGATAATGCACATTTTCCCGTGGGAAATATCTTCAAAAGCAATAATTTACGAAAACCTGTGCTAAACGGCCATTGTGACACCTCTCCCTTTTGTGCACATTTTCAAAGGTGTTTGATTCCGTTAAATTTCGGAATAGTGTAACTTAGTCGTCTGGCGTGCTTTTGGGGCGATCTTTTTTTTGATAATGCACATTTTCCCGTGGGAAATGTCTTCAAAAGCAATAATTTATGAAAACCTGTGCTAAACGGCCATTGTGACACCTCTCCCTTTTGTGCACATTTTCAAAGGTGTTTGATTCGGTTAAATTTCGGAATAGTGTAATTTAGTCGTCTGGCGTGCTTTTGGGGCGATCTTTTTTTTGATAATGCACATTTTCCCGTGGGAAATGTCTTCAAAAGCAATAATTTACGAAAGCCTGTGCTAACGGCCATTGTGACACCTCACCCTTTTGTGCACGTTTTCAAAGGTGTTTGATTCGGTTAAATTTCGGAATAGTGTAACTTAGTCGTCTGGCGTGCTTTTGGGGCGATCTATTTTTTGATAATGCACATTTTCCCGTGGAAAATGTCTTCAAAAGCAATAATTTATGAAAACCTGTGCTAAACGGCCATTGTGACACCTCTCCCGTTTGTGCACATTTTCAAAGGTGTTTGATTCGGTTAAATTTCGGAATAGTGTAACTTAGTCGTCTGGCGTGCTTTTGGGGCGACCTTTTTTTTGGTAATGTACATTTTCCCGTGGGAAATGTCTTCAAAAATAATAATTTACGAAAACCTGTGCTAAACGGCCATTGTGACACCTCTCCCTTCTGTGCTCATTTTCAAAGGTGTTTGATTCGGTTAAATTTCGGAATAGTGTAACTTAGTCGTCTGGCGTGCTTTTGGGGCGATCTTTTTTTTGATAATGCACATTTTCCCGTGGGAAATGTCTTCAAAAGCAATAATTTACGAAAACCTGTGCTAAACGGCCATTGTGACACCTCTCCCTTTTGTGCACATTTTCAAAGGTGTTTGATTCGGTTAAATTTCGGAATAGTGTAATTTAGTCGTCTGGCGTGCTTTTGGGGCGATCTTTTTTTTGATAATGCACATTTTCCCGTGGGAAATGTCTTCAAAAGCAATAATTTACGAAAGCCTGTGCTAACGGCCATTGTGACACCTCACCCTTTTGTGCACGTTTTCAAAGGTGTTTGATTCGGTTAAATTTCGGAATAGTGTAACTTAGTCGTCTGGCGTGCTTTTGGGGCGATCTTTTTTTTGATAATGCACATTTTCCCGTGGAAAATGTCTTCAAAAGCAATAATTTATGAAAACCTGTGCTAAACGGCCATTGTGACACCTCTCCCGTTTGTGCACATTTTCAAAGGTGTTTGATTCGGTTAAATTTCGGAATAGTGTAACTTAGTCGTCTGGCGTGCTTTTGGGGCGACCTTTTTTTTGGTAATGTACATTTTCCCGTGGGAAATATCTTCAAAAATAATAATTTACGAAAACCTGTGCTAAACGGCCATTGTGACACCTCTCCCTTCTGTGCTCATTTTCAAAGGTGTTTGATTCCGTTAAATTTCGGAATAGTGTAACTTAGTCGTCTGGCGTGCTTTTGGGGCGATCTTTTTTTTGATAATGCACATTTTCCCGTGGGAAATGTCTTCAAAAGCAATAATTTACGAAAACCTGTGCTAAACGGCCATTGTGACACCTCTCCCTTTTGTGCATATTTTCAAAGGTGTTTGATTCGGTTAAATTTAGGAATAGTGTAACTTAGTCGTCTGGCGTACTTTTGGGGCGATCTTTTTTTTGATAATGCACATTTTCCCGTGGGAAATGTCTTCAAAAGCAATAATTTACGAAAACCTGTGCTAAATGGCCATTGTGACACCTCTCCCTTTTGTGCACATTTTTAAAGGTGTTTGATTCGGTTAAATTTCGGAATAGTGTAACTTAGTCGTCTGGCGTGCTTTTGGGGCGATCTTTTTTTTGATAATGCACATTTTCCCGTGGGAAATGTCTTCAAAAGCAATAATTTATGAAAACCTGTGCTAAACGGCCATTGTGACACCTCTCCCTTTTGTGCACATTTTCAAAGGTGTTTGCTTCGGTTAAAATTCGGAATAGTGTAACTTAGTCGTCTGGCGTGCTTTTGGGGCGATCTTTTTTTTGGTAATGCACATTTTCCCGTGGAAAATGTCTTCAAAAGCAATAATTTGCGAAAACCTGTGCTAAACGGCCATTGTGACACCTCTCCCTTCTGTGCTCATTTTCAAAGGTGTTTGATTCCGTTAAATTTCGGAATAGTGTAACTTAGTCGTCTGGCGTGCTTTTGGGGCGTTCTTTTTTTTGATAATGCACATTTTCCCGTGGAAAATGTCTTCAAAAGCAATAATTTACGAAAACCTGTGCTAAACGGCCATTGTGACACCTCTCCCTTCTGTGCACATTTTCAAAGGTGTTTGATTCGGTTAAATTTCGGAATAGTGTAACTTAGTCGTCTGGCGTGCTTTTGGGGCGATCTTTTTTTTGATAATGCACATTTTCCCATGGGAAATGTCTTCAAAAGCAATAATTTACGAAAACCTGTGCTAAACGGCCATTGTGACACCTCTCCCTTTTGTGCACATTTTCAAAGGTGTTTGATTCGGTTAAATTTCGGAATAGTGTAACTTAGTCGTCTGGCGTGCTTTTGGGGCGACCTTTTTTTTGGTAATGTACATTTTCCCGTGGGAAATGTCTTCAAAAGCAATAATTTACGAAAACCTGTGCTAAATGGCCATTGTGACACCTCTCCCTTCTGTGCTCATTTTCAAAGGTGTTTGATTCGGTTAAATTTCGGAATAGTGTAACTTAGTCGTCTGGCGTGCTTTTGGGGCGATCTTTTTTTTGATAATGCACATTTTCCCGTGGGAAATGTCTTCAAAAGCAATAATTTACGAAAACCTGTGCTAAACGGTCATTGTGACACCTCTCCCTTTTGTGCACATTTTCAAAGGTGTTTGCTTCGGTTAAAATTCGGAATAGTGTAACTTAGTCGTCTGGCGTGCTTTTGGGGCGATCTTTTTTTTGATAATGCACATTTTCCCGTGGGAAATGTCTTCAAAATCAATAATTTACGAAAACCTGTGCTAAACGGCCATTGTGACACCTCTCCCTTTTGTGCACATTTTCAAAGTTGTTTGATTCGGTTAAATTTCGGAATAGTGTAACTTAGTCGTCTGGCATGCTTTTGGGGGGACCTTTTTTTTGGTAATGTACATTTTCCCGTGGGAAATGTCTTCAAAATCAATAATTTACGAAAACCTGTGCTAAACGGCCATTGTGACACCTCTCCCTTTTGTGCACATTTTCAAAGGTGTTTGATTCGGTTAAATTTCGGAATAGTGTAACTTAGTCGTCTGGCGTGCTTTTGGGGCGATCTTTTTTTTGATAATGCACATTTTCCTGTGGGAAATGTCTTCAAAAGCAATAATTTACGAAAACCTGTGCTAAACGGCCATTGTGACACCTCTCCCTTCTGTGCTCATTTTCAAAGGTGTTTGATTCGGTTAAATTTCGGAATAGTGTAACTTAGTCGTCTGGCGTTCTTTTGGGGCGATCTTTTTTTTGATAATGCACATTATCCCGTGGGAAATGTCTTCAAAAGCAATAATTTACGAAAACCTGTGCTAAACGGCCATTGTGACACCTCTCCCTTCTGTGCTCATTTTCAAGGGTGTTTGATTCCGTTAAATTTCGGAATAGTGTAACTTAGTCGTCTGGCGTTCTTTTGGGGCGATCTTTTTTTTGATAATGCACATTTTCCCGTGGGAAATGTCTTCAAAAGCAATAATTTACGAAAACCTGTGCTAAACGGCCATTGTGACACCTCTCCCTTTTGTGCATATTTTCAAAGGTGTTTGATTCGGTTAAATTTAGGAATAGTGTAACTTAGTCGTATGGCGTGCTGTCGCGACCTAAAGTTTTTCCTCTCAGGCTAATGGATTATTAGGACTAAACCTAACTCGAGCCCTCCCAAGCCCTACCAATTCGCAACTTAGGGTTTAAATTTTTTAACATGCAAATGTTTTCATGCTCGGAGTCGCCACTAATCTATTTGTGGTAGGTCGATTAGAAACCTAAATAAAACATAGGGAGATATGTTTTATTCCTACGAACCAGAGATTCTAAGCCCGGGGACTTGATTACGCTAGATCTAGTCTAACGCCCTTTCGGTACCTTTTCTTTTCAAAAATGTTTTGGCAAGCAATCTGGATCCATTTTAACTTAGTCACTAACATGTGAGGTGTTCATGCGGGTACGCAAACCACCAATTTAACACCCAAGAAAGCATTAAATAAATTGCAAGTTGGAAAAATTACTTACCTCGGAGCAACGTAAGCATCTGCATTGTTAGCTAGAAAATCACATCAACAACCTAATATGATTTCTAATTAACAAGCAGTTCACTCAATATTTTTTGGATTTTCGCTTATTTAAATGAAAGCTAATCTACATGCAATGACGTGCAAAAATGACATGCAAGTAATGCAACCTAGCATGCAAACTATATGTCATGCGACGACGTGACCTAATTTTGATGACGGGCAAATGGTTTATTTTTGGTATTTTCTGATGAAATTCGGAATAAAAATATGCCTAAATTAACATGCAACCTATGATGACTTAACATATCTTAACATGACTTATTTTTGGGATTTTTGTTAAAATTCGAAATAATAAATTGCTTAAATTAAGAATGCAATCTATCCTAATCTACCATAAAACAATTCATTCTTTTTTGGGATTTTCATGAAAATTCGGAATTAAAAAATAACCTAAATAATCTATTAAGATTAGAATATTATTTAATTTAAACTAGGAAATAGATTATCTCAAGTCCTAATTTAAATTAAATAATTACTCTATCGTCTAGATATATTTAGGATTCCCTAAACATGCAAAACTCAAATTCAAATCCTAACTGATTTTTTTGAATTTTCTTTTTATTTGAAAAGGAAAAAAAACAATTTAAATAGAGATAACATCCACATTTAACACAACCACGCGATCCGCAAAATTCGTTTCGAACTCGGATTAGGCACAAAAATCGAACTATCGGTCATATCTATAGGGTTATAGATATTAATGGAAAGTCGATCATTCAAATTTGGAAAGCAGATAAAAATCATTATCGTACCCAAGTGATTATGGATAGGATAATGATTTTCCGTATCGCCACGTATCATACCTTAGGGATAAGGTCGGATAGTTGTCCAGATACGTTACTGAATTAGGAAAGATTCCTAATTTTGAATATTTTCAAATATTGCGAACAAGGCAAACATTATCCTAAGATATCTAGCAATCCACGCAATATTCACAGAATATTCAAACATCCAAAAATTAAGAAACGAAATATTCTAAAAATATTGGATAATGTTCAATTACCTAATTTGCGGATAATTTCCAAATTCGAACTTGCGGATCGGGATGAGCGACGAACGGTGGATTCGGCGGCGCGGTGTCGGGATGACGGCGGGGCAACGGCGTGATCGTTCGGACTGCGGCGGTGGCGCACGGCGGGAGGAGCGGCAGCAGCGTTGGCGGCGTGCGTCAGCTCCGGCGGCGGCAGGGACGGCGGCAGGGAACGGCGACGGAACAGCAAGGCAGCGCCGGCGTGCGACGGCTCCGGCGAGGACGGCAGCAGCAGCGTCGGGCTCGGCGGGGACAGCGGCGGGGACGTCGGCAGGGCGCGGCGACGGGCAGCAGGCGCGGCGGGGCGCGACGACGGGCGGCAGCGCGCGGCAGCAGCGGCGGCGTCGCGCGGCGGCAGCGGCGGCGGCAGCGGCTGTGTCGCGCGGCAGGCGCGGCTGTGTCGCGCGGCAGGGACGGCGGCAGGGCACGGCGACGGACAGCAAGGCAGCGGCGGCGCGGCGACGGGCGGCAGGCGCGGCAGGCGTGGCGCGCGGCAGGCGGGGCGTGCAGCAGGCACGGCAGGGCGGCGGCGGCGGCGGGCAGCGGCGCGCGGCAGGCGGGGCGCGCGGCGGGCGTGGCGCGCGACTTCTTCCTCTCTCTCTCTTTCTCACTCTCACACTCTCAAAATTCTGATCTGAAAATTATGGCCTCCCCCTAAAACCCTGACCTAATAATGTATATATAGTATTAATCTAGGTCAATTAAATGGGCTTTCTAGTCCTAATGGGCTTAGGCTTGGGCTTTAATTTAAATGGGCTGAATTAATTAATGATAATGGGCTGAATTAATTAATGAGAATGGGCTAAATTAATTAATGAGAATGGGCTGAATTAAGTTCAAATTAAAACGACCGAGCCCGTTTGACTTGTAATTCCCGGCCCTTGCATTCCAAGCGAGCCGAGTCCCATTCGATGAAATTTAAGCTCGTTCGTCACTGCCAGTCCGATGCAAAATGCAATTAATCTAAAATGAATTTAAACTATATGTTATGCAACCTAAATATTTTTGTTTAGGGGTTAAAAATTTAATCCCTAATTTTCTATGCAAATTACACTAAGTGATGCGCCAAAATTTAGGTGTCAACAGCTGCCCCTCTTTGAAGGTGAGCTCGTAGAGGTTGCATTCAAAGACTAAATGATACCTAAATTTCAACCATGCAAATGCAATGAATGTTGTTTTTGTCGGGATTATGAGTCCCTTTTACAATGCATTAAGAAATGATGCATGCTGACCTGAATAGAAAACATACCTGGAATCACTTACCTGACAGGAGCGAGATAATGCAATTCGAGGCACAACTATAACTTGTATGTTGTTTTGGCAAATGTATGGGCTCAGTCCCCATCGGTATTGCCTGATATATGTTGATGAACTTCGGTGATCTGTAGTTAAGTCAAAACACACGAAGAAAGCTCAACGTATCCAATCATCATTTGGATTCGTGAGAATAGTTCCGATCTTTACGAACTACCTATACATTTCATAGGTGTTTGCAAAGACTTGGTCGCTTCACTTATACCTGCTCATAAGTGAATTGCGGGGAAACTTTTGAAATCAAGAGGATATTCTGACCTTTACATATACCTGCTCATATGCAAAGATTTGGCCGCCTCACTTATACCTGCTCATAAGTGAACTGCGGGGGAACACCTGGGGTTGAGAGAATATTCTGACCTTTACATATACCTGCTCATATGCAAAGATTTGGCCGCTTCACCTATATCTGCTCATAGGCGAGTAGCGGGGGAACATCTGAGATAATGAGAGAATATTCCGACCTTTACATATACCTGCTCATATGCAAAGATTTGGCCGCTTCACCTATATCTGCTCATAGGTGAGTAGCGGGGGAATACCTGAGATTTGGGAAGAATATTCCGACCTTTACATATACCTGCTCATATGTAAAGATTTGGCCGCTTCACCTATACCTGCTCATAGGTGAGTAGCGGGGGAATACCTGAGATTTGGGAAGAATATTCCGACCTTTACATATACCTGCTCATATGTAAAGATTTGGCCGCTTCACCTATACCTGCTCATAGGTGAGTAGCGGGGGAATCTTCTCGAGATTGTATGAAAATCTGTGATTTGATGAACAAAGGGGCTAGCCCAAGTGTTCAAGAGTTCTTTGACAAAGTACCTGGATATTATCAGAAGTACCTGAAAAGGTTTGATCAATAGACACCTGAACACAATCAAAGGCATCTAGAGATTGCAAAAAATGATCAAATGTGGGACCTGACAATTGCTTGAACAGGTTAGGGATACCTAGATAGTCATAGACATTCTAGGGATAGAGATATACTTACCTGGTGATATCTCCAACTCTGAAGGTGTGTCTCCTGTTAGACACGATTTTATGTAATATGCATTCGCACACTGTCAAGAATACATATACACATGAACTATGATTTCAACTGATTTTCATGCATGATGGTTTTGTCAAATCAGCATTACAAACTTCGCTGGGGAGAAATCATGACAAGACAATCCGAACTCACAAGCGGATATCTTGAAAATGTCGAATGAGGGACTTCCGGTCCAAAAGGGCTTTCTCTCATTCTCATCGAAAGGCTGATTTATGGAGAATCGCTCCATCTCACCATCATCATGTTGACAAGGGTCCGAGTATTCTCGCAAGCAGTACGACTTTACCAATCTGAGAGGTCTTTGTTAGGACCGTAACATGGGCTTGGTCAATGGCTTAGCAAAAGAGACTCTTCGAGTCGAGGCTATTGAAAGAAAATACTCTGCAATTGTCTCCGGGTTTACAAGTCAAGAACCTGCAAAATGAGATAGAAATGGACTTGCTCGCACTTCTTCGAGCTAAGCTTATAAACATCAGAAACTCTACGTTAGTTCAAGTGCCCTAATCTGAAGAGACTTTGCAAGGGACGTAACGCAGGCTAGGCTCATGGGTTGAGAAATGAATGGATCATTAGGCTCAAAATGTGTATAATTGGGGTGAGAGTTGGTGATCATCTAGGCATTATCACCGGTGCTCTTTTCCGTCAGGGATTGTCTTCTTGGTAGATGTTCCATCGACTTTGAGAATTCATCACTTGATTCCTTAAAACTCTGGATATTTTTGTGACTTTGACACATCTCAATATTTTCTAATCTAAAGTCGTCACTTTTTCTCCATTTTTTTTCTTCTTCTTTTCTTTTCTTTCACGGGCATTGGCCTTGCTTTTACCAGGCACACTGCTTTTTCATGCCCTCTAGTTTTTTTTTTTGACACACACTGTCTACAATGCATACATTGGCCAGTCACACTTTGGCTTGTTTTGACCGAATGACTAACATTTGGACTCTCAGGGTCTTCGTCTTTTATCGGCGCTTCGGATATGCTGCTTGAACAATGATGACTTTTGCCTTGCCCCAGTGTGGGGGATGATCACCAACTGGGTTTAAGAAATGAATTTGTAGGCTCAATTGGGCTTAGCAAAGGATAAAGTGTGTATAGGATAGAGAAAGAAATGCTCTTCGTCATCCTAAGGCACTTGAACTTCACGTGAATTCATCTGAAAAAGCAACACTTGAAGATTGATGCAAGTGAGAGCATGAAAATTTCTATTCATTTTTCACCTTATGACGCTGACTTACCTCCAGTTTGCCCCGATGTGGGGTGGTTCTTGACAGGGGTAATTTGAATGAATTTCTCCAAGTGTTTAGGCTCAAAGTGGCAAAACAATGGATAAACTGTAGTGTTTGGGATAGAGAAATGAACCGCCTCTCGTCATTTCAGTTGCCGTACCTTTTGCGAGATAACCCTTTGCCTTGCAGACATGGAATTTTTCCACTCAACTCACTGGGGATTAGTGCATGGGACTGTGTATAGGATATGGCTTGCCTTTCATCATCCCGACGTACCTCATTCAACACATTCAATTCATTCCACATGAATTATCATATTGTCTAAATAGATTCCCCCTTTGAGGTCAATGATACAGGTTGACAAATAACCATGCAGAAATTAAAGCCAATGCAAACATCTTAACTTGAAATTGATTGAAACCATTTATTCATAAATGCAATGTTTGCAATTCAGAGTATAAAACCAAACTTTTGAAAACTTTTGCTGCAAAATGTTAAATTCCATCAGGGATAATAGATCTTCACAGCATCAGAATTAACAGGAGTGGAGAACTCACGACCATCCATTTCTGCGAGGATCAGGGCACCTCCGGGAAGCACCTTTTTAACCACATACGGACCAATGTAGTTTGGGGCAAATTTTCCTCCAGGAACAGGAAAGACTGGCAGTACCTTCCTTAGGACTAGATCATTTACCTCGAAGTGTCTTGGACGCACCTTTTGATTGAAGGATCTAGCTATCCTCTGCTGATAGGTTTGACCGTGGCAAATGGCTCTCAATCGCTTCTCATCAATTAGGTTCAACTGCTCATGCCTTTGTCGCATCCATTCCGCCTCGGACAACTCCACTCGAGACAAGACTCGCAAGGAAGGGATCTCTACTTCGACGGGTAGGACTGCTTCCATGCCATACACCAAGGAAAAAGGAGTTGCTCCGACAGAGGTTCGGATCGAAGTTCGATACGCCATTAGTGCAAATGGCAACCTTTCATGCCAGTCACGATAGTTTTCAGCCGTTTTGGCCAAGATCTTCTTGATGTTCTTGTTAGCGGCTTCAACTGCTCCATTCATCTGTGGACGGTAAGGAGATGAATTCAGGTGCCGGATTTTGAACTCGTTGAACAACTGATCAATGAACTTGTTGTTCAAATTTGTCCCGTTGTCAGTGACGATAGCCTCAGGGACACCATAACGAGCAACTATGTCTCGTCTGATGAATTTTACAACATTCTTCGCGGTGACGTTTGCATAAGATGACGCCTCAATCCACTTAGAGAAATAGTCAATCGCGACCAGGATAAATCGGTGTCCATTCGATGCCTTAGGATTAATTGGGCCAATCACATCGATGCCCCACATTGAAAAAGGCCATGGCTCAGACGACTGATGTAATTCCGTCGGGGGAACATTTATTTTATCCCCATGAACCTGACAGCGATGACATCTTCGAACATGTTGGATGCAGTCACTCTCAAGACTGAGCCAATAATAACCCAACCTCATGATCTTCTTAGCTAACATATGGCCATTCATGTGTGGACCACATATCCCCTCGTGTACTTCTTGCATGATTCTGGTAGCTTCAGCCGCATCCACACACCTCAATAGGATCGAATCATATGATCTTTTGTACAGCTTCTCACCACTAACAAAGAATTTCGAAGCCATTTTCATTATGTACTTCCTGTCAGCCGGGGTGCTTCCCTCAGGAAATTCTTGTTTCTGAATATAACTCATGATATCATAATACCATGGCTTTTCATCAGGTTCTCCGGTCACAACCATACAGTAGGCCGGTTTTGTCAGGACTTCAATCTTCAAGGGTTCTACCTCTAACCCATCAATCACTTGCAACATGGATGATAACGTAGCTAGCGCATCAGCAAACTGATTATGAGACCTCGATAAGTACTCAAAAGAGATGTCTTCGAATTCCTTTATGATTTCTTCGAGGTATTCATGGTACGGCACTAGTTTGGTGTCTCTCGTCTTCCACTCTCCCACAGTTTGAAGAATAATCAAAGCAGAATCACCAAACACTTTCAACTTGGTTATCCTCATTTCCACTGCGGCTTGGAGTCCGAGGATGCAAGCTTCGTACTCGGCTATGTTGTTGGTACAGGGGAACACCAACTTTGCTGCTACTGGATAATGTTGCCCATCTAGGGATATTAAAACTGCCCCAGTGCCGGAACCGGCCAGGTTTACAGCTCCATCGAAAAACATGGTCCACGTGTCTTCCTTTATTACCAAAATGCGATCTTCTGGAGAATATCTATCATCATCAGGGACTCCAGGATTTTCAGCTAACACATCAGTAATTACTCGACCTTTAACTGACTTTTGCGGCTTCATCTGGACATCAAACTCTGAAATTAAAATCTGCCACTTGGCTAATTTCCCTACCAAAGCTGGCTGATCAAGTAAATACTTAATGGGATCGTTCTCAGTTACAAGCAAAGTCTGGTGATGCAGTGTATATTGTCGCAGCCTATGGAGCACCCATACTAGCGCAGCGCAAGTCTTCTCGGCTTCAGAATAATTCAACTCCGAGACGGTGAACTTCTTGCTTAGGTAATAAATGGCTCGCTCTTTTCCATCTTCAGGACTTTTCTAGGCTAGCATTGCACCTAAAGACTCACTATGAATCGTGAGGTAAAGGATCAAAGGCTGGCCCGGCATTGGTGGAACTAACACTGGTGGTTCCATCAGGTACCGCTTTAGTTCGTTAAACGCTTCCCGACAATCATCGTCCCATTTCACTTGAGCATTCTTCCTTAAAAGTTTGAAGAATGGCTTAGCAGTTGCGGAGAGCTGAGAAATAAAACGGGCTATGTAGTTCAATCTACCCAGGAGGCTCCGGACTTCTTTTACGGTCGACGGGGGTTGCAACTCACATATAGCCTTCACCTTGGAGGGGTCAATTTCAATGCCTTTACTGCTTACTATGAACCCAAGTAATTTACCCGAGGTTGCTCCGAATACGCACTTTGCTGGATTGAGACGGAGCTTAAACTCACGGAGCCTCTCGAATAATTTCTTCAAAGTATCGACGTGATTCTTCCCAGGTCGAGACTTGGCGATCATGTCATCGACATAGACCTCAATCTCCTTATGCATCATATCATGGAAAAGCGTCACCATTGCCCGTTGATATGTTGCCCCGGCATTTTTAAGGCCGAAGGGCATGACCTTATAGTGGAATGTCCCCCAAGGAGTGATGAACGCCGTTTTTTCCTTATCATCGTCCTTCATTTTTATCTGATTATAGCCCGAAAAACCATCCATGAAGGAAAACAGCTCAAACCCTGCAGTACTGTCCACCAAAACGTCTATATGTGGCAACGGGAAATCGTCCTTAGGACTAGCCTTGTTTAAATCACGATAGTCGATGCAAACCCGAACTCGACCATCTTTCTTCATGACTGGCACAATATTAGCCACCCAACTGGGGTATCGGGTGACTTCAATAAACCCTACTTTTAAAAGCTTCATGACCTCCTCCTCTATCTTCTTCGAAAGTTCAGGTTTGGTTCTTCGCAGCTTCTGTTTCTTGGGCGGCATGTCTGGATTAGTAGGTAGACTATGCTCTACGATAGAAGGGTCTAAACCCGGCATATCGACATACGACCAGGCAAAGATATCCTGGTAATCCTTCAGCAGTTGGATCAGGCGTTTCGCTTCACCTTCGGGAAGGGTTGCCCCTATCTTCACCTCCTTGGGTTCTCCAGAATCACTCAAGTTGATGGTGATAGTTTGGTCTACCGTTAGGACTTTAGGTCTTTCATGATGCTCTAGATCGCGCTGAAGGTCCGAGGAATCTTCGAGTTTATCGGTGTCATCGAGATCAGGTTCGGTAGCACATAATTCATCAGATTGGACCGTTCCCATACCCTTACGTGTCACAAAATTGCCCCTGAAACATAAAGTAGGGGGTTCAGTAGGACAAATAGGGCTAAACAGTGTATTTTTTATTTCTTTTGATTTTGATTTTTTTTGAAATTCTTTTCAAAAAGGTTTTAACACGAGGAAACATGAAGAAGCCCAGGCCTCAGAATTCTCCTTGGACTATATTTTATTTTATCGGTTGGATATCATCACCGGGCTGGTTTGATGTACCTCAACATGCCCTCAAAACAAAAATAACTTGTAATTTCATTGATCATCACCAAATGAATTACATTTATTGGAATGGAAATTGCAATAATCAAATCCTAGAAATGAAAAGTGCTAAAAAGTAGCTCCCGAGACGGGGCAAGTCCTAAAAAGCAGTAAAAATTCCCGCGCAGGGGAGTGTACGAAAAAAGTAAAGGTGTTACTCTTGCGGGCCAATGCCCATTTCTCCCAACGGTCCTTCCTCGATGGCTCCAACTAAGAAATTATCGAACAGGGCAGTGATTCCCTCCATTGCATCATCAGGATCTTCTGTCACTAGAGGCGTTGGATCATCCATACCTCCCCATCCATCCGGGACAATGTCACGGGGGTCGACATAGAAGCTCGGGGGTGCTGAGTATTTCACATAATAATCGAACTTGCCGCTTGGTTGCCCCAGAGTGTCGATCACCTCTTTCTCTTCATGCATCATTCTCGCAGGGCCCGGGAATGTGGTACGGAGGTGTGGAAGCAACCTACCACGCCTACGTTCTTCAACATTCGGCTCTTCTTCGGATTGCGATCTGTTCTGTCCACTTCCCCGACTTCGACCTTGAACGCGTCCACGTCCACGTCTACGTGCCCCATTATTTGACTCACTTGACCCCAGGTATCCCAACCCAGTAATGCGGGGCCTCTGAGAAACTTCCACCGGTTGGCGGATACCTTGACCATCCCTACCAAGGCCTTCACCTGGAGTAAAGCCATGGGACATCATTACTTTGCCAACCATGACTGCAGCATTTGACACCTCGGGAATAGGCGGTGACGATCCTCTAGAAGCATGTATGGTTGATACGAGCTCGAGCGACTGATAGCTCGATTCTATTTTGCAATCAGGCTCAACATAGGGGATAGCCGTTGCGTGGTAAATCGGGTGCTCTTCTTCACCGTGAACTGTAATTAACTTTCTCTCCACGATGAACTTTACCATCTGATGTAGACTGGATGGCACAGCTCCGGCTGTATGAATCCATGGACGACCCAACAGAAAATTGAATGCAGTGGGAATGTCCATAACTTGGAATAGGACATTGAACATCGTTGGTCCTATCTGTATATCAAGGTGGATTTCTCCCATCACTTCTTTCTTCGTTCCGTCAAAGGCTCGAACGGAGGTCTTCGCAGAATTCATCTTAGAAGGATCTATCTTGAGCCGGTGTAAAGTTGCCAGAGGACAGATGTTCAAGGCTGATCCATTATCGATGAGTACCCGAGCTACATGCGAGGCCTTGTATTTGACAGAAATGTAGAGTGCTTTGGTATGCCCCCTCCCTTCTAGAGGGAACTCTTCATCTGAAAAGGCTATGAGGTCCTTGAGGAGTATAGAACCCACAAATTCCTCTAATTTGTCATGATCGATCGTCTCTGGCACGTGGACTTCACTTAACACCTTCATTAAGGCCTTCTGATGCTTGACAGATGTCTGGAGCAGCTCAAGCAGAGAGATTTGCGCGGGCAGCTTGCGCAATTGTTCAACTATGTTGTATTCGCTAGCCTTAATCACAGCTAGAAATTCCTTGGCTTCTTCATCAGTAACAGGTTTTGCAGGTTGAGCATTAGCTTGGCCGTAGGAACGCCCAGATCTGGTAACTAAGTCGACATCGAGACTGTAGGACCAAGGAACCGCCTTGTTATCACTGTACTCATACGGTTGAGGTATCTCGATCACTATCCCTTCGTCAGTTGTAGGCGTGCTTACAATGATCTCTTCATTATCGGACGCGTCTTCAAGCGGAGGCATGTCTTCAGGCAGAGGGTCGCCCTTGTCGCTCCTGGTGTTCAATGAAGCAAACTCCTCCTCCCAATTAATAACCACTTCAGAGATAGTGGAAATGATGCCAGTGTGGTCAGCATAAACGATCATCCCAGCTTCTACCATTCTTGAGATTCTTTCTCTCATGATGGCAAGGGGAAGGTCCTCATTACTCGGGTAACAACCGGCTTTCACTAACTCACCGTAGACGTCAGTAGTATACACCTTAACATTCTTGATTCGACCAGCATCGAAGCTAAATATGGCATTCACATCGCCTGCGTGATCAGGGAGTGGGTTACTCTGAACATTCGGCTTAGCAGGTTGAAATGAGAAAGCCTTCGTGTCTAGGAGGTTTTGGACTCGGTGCTTGAGGGCATAGCAATCATCGGTTGAGTGTCCCAGCTCACCCATGTGATAATCACATTTCTTTGAAGGGTCGAAGTTATAGAACCGCTCAGGATTGGGCCGCTTTGGCTCAGTGGTAAGCAAGCCTTTCTTCTGGAGCACTGCCAGTACTTGAGACAACGACCCGGGGAGGGGGGTGAATTGCCTCCTGTTGTTCCTCCTCTGAAAAGGTTGACGACCCGAGTTTTGTTGCTGAGTTTCTACTACTTGGATTGCTGGGGCGGAGTTAGCATTCCGCCGGCTTGGCTGGTTATAAGCCATATTCACTTCAGCTGCCGGTTCTTTCTCCTTTCTCGCACCAAATCTTCTGGTCGAGGAGGACGGTTCGACAAACCATCCATCTTTCAGTCCTATTTCGATTTGTTCGCCCATGGGGATGAGTTGGTTGAAGTTGTCAGCCGGAATGGCAACCATCCGATTACGGTATTCGAACGGGAGAGTTTTCACGAACATCCTCTTTAACTCACTGTCTATGGGTTCTGGGACAACCTGAGCAGCTAAATTCCTCCATCTAATAGCATAGTCTTTGAAAGACTCAGTCTTTTTCATCTGAGCACGTTCGAGATCATCACGGGTAGGAATGATGTCCGTTATGAATCTGTACTGCTTCAAGAATGCTTCACTGGCTTCTTTCCAAGTTTTGAGGCCATTTATCTTCTTCATGAGATACCAGCTCAAAGCAGGACCTGTCAAACTTGCTTGAAAGGCGTGGATCATCAGGAGTTCGTTATCAACGTACGAAGTCATTTGTACGTGATAGAGCTGTAGGTGGGCTTTTGGACATGTGGTGCCATTGTACTTGTCGAAATTCGGCATTTTGAACTTCTTTGGGATTTTGATTTGTGAGTACAGGGACAGATCGATCGAAGGTGAATCCTGTGAACCTTCCAGCTGCTTCACTCTTTCTTCAAGTTTATTGACCCGTTCATCAGGTTTGTCCTTGTTGAAGATGATCTGGACGGGGTCATCTTCCAAATCAGGAATATCGTCATCTCCGTCAACCTCGACACTCTTTCTAATTTTCTGCTTTGGGATTGATGCTTCGAGGGATGGCGAAACGGGAACCGACCGGAGAGCTTTGATCTCAGCGGACATTTGTTGCATCGCGATGACAAGTTGCTTGATCTGGTCTTCCACACCAACAACACGCTCTTGCAAGTCGGTTTGATCGGCCATTCTGGCTCTCGACCGTGTACGAATGGGCGATCGTGATCGGTCCGTAGCTACCTAATTTTGGAACGAAACAGGCATACATAAGTATCAAGCAAAATCATACGCCAATCCATGACATTGGTCTAACCGCTTTGAATTGAAAGGACCCCTTTATTGAAATGGCAAAAAATTTTTACACCAATTAATGACTTGAAATTGAACTGAATATAAAGACAAATGACTCAATTCCTAAACAAATTTTAAAAACTGAAACTGAAATGAGAAAAGAACTTCGAGCTTTTTATTTAGCTTGATCTATAGACATATGGGAGGCGACTTCCTTCTTCAATTGCTCATAAGCTCGAGCTATCTTGGATGCCTTTTCTTCAGCTTCTTCGGCCTTCCTTTTGAGACGATTGTTCTCTGAGCGATTGGCGGACTTGAGAGGCACCTTGGGTATCTTCGGGAGCAAATCCCGCGGGATTCTGTGCCGACGAATGTACTGGGTCGTCGCGAAATAGGACTTCTGCTCTCCCTTTAGTTCTCCTTCGGGCCGAGCTATCTTTAACACACGGCACTTCCTCCACATCTTATTGAGCTGAGCTACGGTCGCTTCGTGATCTTTATCATCATCGGCGAAGTCGACTTGGAGGAGTTCTGGTTGTAACGCTGGAGGGAGCCCTTGGAGAATCTGATATTGACGAGACACTCTGGCGGGGTAGTATTCAATTGCGCCAGTGAAACCCAATAGTGGAACCGGCCCAATACCGTTACACGTAAGCCGAGCTTCCTCGACTTTGAACCAGTTAGCATGCCATTGGAAACCTTGGGGTCTAGCGTTTTTCATGAAAATGATCCATTCAGAGTAATGATAATCGGGTGCACCCCCTTGTTTTTCTTTATACCTCAAGACGGGATGGCTAGAATCACTAAGCTCAGATATTGTGAGTAAATCGCCGCACCCTTTTATGTGAGACAAAAACCAGATTTGCAAAAGTTCGAGGGGGGCATGAAAAGTTTTGTCAACATGTTGCTTAAATTTAGTGAGGGAAATGAAAGTCTCGGCTAAAATGGTGTTGATAAAATTCTTTTCAAGACAGACCTGTTGGACCAACCATGCAATTGACGGACTACATGCATTCTTACAGTAAGGAAAAATCACGAACCCGAAAAATGCTAGCAAAAAGATTCTGCCTTTTTGAAAAGGTGTGGCTTTTTCAAAACATTGACTCAAGAACGAAAAAGGACATGTCCCACGATTTGCTTTCAAAACTTTTCCCAATTCATCTTTTCCGACACCCAAAAATTCAGACAACATTAAGGTGGAATCGATTCCCAGAGGTGGTGTTATTAATTCCGACCCTAAAGGTTTTCCAATGAGCACGCTATATTCTTCCAACGTCGGGGTGAGCTCGTGCTTACCGAATATAAAGGTAGAGGTCTCGGGACACCAGAAGTGCGCCAATGCTCGAACGAGGCCGGTACGGACTTTGACCTCCAGTAGGGGGAGCAGCCTCCCGATGTGGCCCTCAACTAGCTTGCGGTTGGTCGGACTGAGTAGATTCCACCAGGCACGGAGCTCGTCCTTAGGAGCATCAAGAATCCGGATGTCTGCCCCTCCCATAGTGTATAGACCAAGACTCACGACCGACCTAATGTCATGGACCGACCAAAGAAAAAGACGAAACATAAATAAATTGCGAGATAAAGGTTTAGAAATCTTACTTCACCGGGTAGAATGATGGCAATCACATAGACATGCGCATGAAACGTGAGGTTCGATTTCTAACTAGACTCTGGCTTGCAAAATGGAGACATGAGGATTACCGAGCTAAACCAGTCATGGTGGTGGTTAGGCTGGGATTCCCCTGACTCCGGCTTAGTCAAAGAGCCGACCCGGGTTTGCAAAGGGTGCAACCGTGGTAGGTATTCAATGACCCCTTGAAAAAAACTTTCGGGACCAAGAAAGGCGACCCATACCACACGGGTGTGGTCGGGGTGTCCATTTTCTCAGTACCATCCTAAACCTGTGCCGCCCAGGTCCGGCAGCGGGAAGTGTGTGCGGTGTAGTGTAAATGCAAGGCATGCACAACAAGTTATATCATACAGCGCTTCGTGCATAAAATAAACCATTCATTCAAACACCTCCCTGCAAAACAAGGGTTAACAATCACGCCTCCCCTTATACCTCCCATTCTGCAAAAATATTTAACACCTAAAATGTTAGGGACGTACCTGGGATCCTCGCTGCCAAGCAAAAAATATTTTTTAAAAAGAAAAACTGGCCTAAGTCCACTAAGAGTTTTAACTCAAGTCCCCAGCGGAGTCGCCAAGCTGTCGCGACCTAAAGTTTTTCCTCTCAGGCTAATGGATTATTAGGACTAAACCTAACTCGAGCCCTCCCAAGCCCTACCAATTCGCAACTTAGGGTTTAAGTTTTTTAACATGCAAATGTTTTCATGCTCGGAGTCGCCACTAATCTATTTGTGGTAGGTCGATTAGAAACCTAAATAAAACATAGGGAGATATGTTTTATTCCTACGAACCAGAGATTCTAAGCCCGGGGACTTGATTACGCTAGATCTAGTCTAACGCCCTTTCGGTACCTTTTCTTTTCAAAAATGTTTTGGCAGGCAATCTGGATCCATTTTAACTTAGTCACTAACATGTGAGGTGTTCATGCGGGTACGCAAACCACCAATTTAACACCCAAGAAAGCATTAAATAAATTGCAAGTTGGAAGAATTACTTACCTCGGAGCAACGTAAGCATCTGCATTGTTAGCTAGAAAATCACATCAACAACCTAATATGATTTCTAATTAACAAGCAGTTCACTCAATATTTTTTGGATTTTCGCTTATTTAAATGAAAGCTAATCTACATGCAATGACGTGCAAAAATGACATGCAAGTAATGCAACCTAGCATGCAAACTATATGTCATGCGACGACGTGACCTAATTCTGATGACGGGCAAATGGTTTATTTTTGGTATTTTCTGATGAAATTCGGAATAAAAATATGCCTAAATTAACATGCAACCTATGATGACTTAACATATCTTAACATGACTTATTTTTGGGATTTTTGTTAAAATTCGAAATAATAAATTGCTTAAATTAAGAATGCAATCTATCCTAATCTACCATAAAATAATTCATTCTTTTTTGGGATTTTCATGAAAATTCGGAATTAAAAAATAACCTAAATAATCTATTAAGATTAGAATATTATTTAATTTAAACTAGGAAATAGATTATCTCAAGTCCTAATTTAAATTAAATAATTACTCTATCGTCTAGATATATTTAGGATTCCCTAAACATGCGAAACTCAAATTCAAATCCTAACTGATTTTTTTGAATTTTCTTTTTATTTGAAAAGGAAAAAAAAACAATTTAAATAGAGATAACATCCACATTTAACACAACCACGCGATCCGCAAAATTCGTTTCGAACTCGGATTAGGCACAAAAATCGAACTATCGGTCATATCTATAGGGTTATAGATATTAATGGAAAGTCGATCATTCAAATTTGGAAAGCAGATAAAAATCATTATCGTACCCAAGTGATTATGGATAGGATAATGATTTTCCGTATCGCCACGTATCATACCTTAGGGATAAGGTCGGATAGTTGTCCAGATACGTTGCTGAATTAGGAAAGATTCCTAATTTTGAATATTTTCAAATATTGCGAACAAGGCAAACATTATCCTAAGATATCTAGCAATCCACGCAATATTCACAGAATATTCAAACATCCAAAAATTAAGAAACGAAATATTCTAAAAATATTGGATAATGTTCAATTACCTAATTTGCGGATAATTTCCAAATTCGAACTTGCGGATCGGGATGAGCGACGAACGGTGGATTCGGCGGCGCGGTGTCGGGATGACGGCGGGGCAACGGCGTGATCGTTCGGACTGCGGCGGTGGCGCACGGCGGGAGGAGCGGCAGCAGCGTTGGCGGCGTGCGTCAGCTCCGGCGGCGGCAGGGACGGCGGCAGGGAACGGCGACGGAACAGCAAGGCAGCGCCGGCGTGCGACGGCTCCGGCGAGGACGGCAGCAGCAGCGTCGGGCTCGGCGGGGACAGCGGCGGGGACGTCGGCAGGGCGCGGCGACGGGCAGCAGGCGCGGCGGGGCGCGGCGACGGGCGGCAGGCGCGGCAGGCGCGGCTGTGTCGCGCGGCAGGGACGGCGGCAGGCGCGGCTGTGTCGCGCGGCAGGGACGGCGGCAGGGCGCGGCGACGGGCAGCAGGCGCGGCGGGGCGCGGCGACGGGCGGCAGGCGCGGCAGGCGTGGCGCGCGGCAGGCGGGGCGTGCAGCAGGCACGGCAGGGCGGCGGCGGCGGCGGGCGTGGCGCGCGGCAGGCGGGGCGCGCGGCGGGCGTGGCGCGCGACTTCTTTCTCTCTCTCTCTTTCTCACTCTCACACTCTCAAAATTCTGATCTGAAAATTATGGCCTCCCCCTAAAACCCTGACCTAATAATGTATATATAGTATTAATCTAGGTCAATTAAATGGGCTTTCTAGTCCTAATGGGCTTAGGCTTGGGCTTTAATTTAAATGGGCTGAATTAATTAATGATAATGGGCTGAATTAATTAATGAGAATGGGCTAAATTAATTAATGAGAATGGGCTGAATTAAGTTCAAATTAAAACGACCGAGCCCGTTTGACTTGTAATTCCCGGCCCTTGCATTCCAAGCGAGCCGAGTCCCATTCGATGAAATTCAAGCTCGTTCGTCACTGCCAGTCCGATGCAAAATGCAATTAATCTAAAATGAATATGCAACCTAAATATTTTTGTTTAGGGGTTAAAAATTTAATCCCTAATTTTCTATGCAAATAACACTAAGTGATGCGCCAAAATTTAGGTGTCAACAGCGTACTTTTGGGGCGACCTTTTTTTTGATAATGCGCATTTTCCCGTGGAAAATGTCTTCAAAAGAAATAATTGAGGAAAACCTGTGCTAAATGACCATTGTGACACCTCTCCCTTCTGTGCCCATTTTCAAAGGTGTTTGATTCGGTTAAATTTCGGAATAGTGTAACTTAGTCGTCTGGCGTGCTTTTGGGGCGATCTTTTTTTTGATAATGCACATTTTCCCGTGGAAAATGTCTTCAAAAGTAATAATTTACGAAAACCTGTGCTAAACGGCCATTGTGACACCTCTCCCTTTTGTGCACATTTTCAAAGGTGTTTGCTTCGGTTAAAATTCGGAATAGTGTAACTTAGTCGTCTGGCGTGCTTTTGGGGCGACCTTTTTTTTGGTAATGTACATTTTCCCGTGGGAAATGTCTTCAAAATCAATAATTTACGAAAACCTGTGCTAAACGGCCATTGTGACACCTCTCCCTTTTGTGCACATTTTCAAAGGTGTTTGATTCGGTTAAATTTCGGAATAGTGTAACTTAGTCGTCTGGCGTGCTTTTGGGGCGATCTTTTTTTTGATAATGCACATTTTCCCGTGAGAAATGTCTTCAAAAGCAATAATTTACGAAAACCTGTGCTAAACGGCCATTGTGACACCTCTCCCTTTTGTGCACATTTTCAAAAGTGTTTGATTCGGTTAAATTTAGGAATAGTGTAACTTAGTCGTCTGGCGTGCTTTTGGGGCGACCTTTTTTTTGGTAATGCATATTTTCCCGTGAGAAATGTCTTCAAAAGCAATAATTTACGAAAACCTATGCTAAACGGCCATTGTAACGCCTCTCCCTTTTGTGCACATTTTCAAAAGTGTTTGATTCGGTTAAATTTAGGAATAGTGTAACTTAGTCGTCTGGTGTGCTTTTGGGGCGATCTTTTTTTTGGTAATGCACATTTTCCCGTGGGAAATGTTTTCAAAAGCAATAATTTACGAAAACCTATGCTAAACGGCCATTGTGACACCTCTCCCTTTTGTGCACATTTTCAAAGGTGTTTGATTCGGTTAAATTTCGGAATAGTGTAACTTAGTCGTCTGGCGTGCTTTTGGGGCGATCTTTTTTTTGATAATGCACATTTTCCCGTGGAAAATGTCTTCAAAAGCAATAATTTACGAAAACCTGTGCTAAACGGTCATTGTGACACCTCTCCCTTTTGTGCACATTTTCAAAAGTGTTTGCTTCGGTTAAATTTCGGAATAGTGTAACTTAGGCGTCTGGCGTGCTTTTGGGGCGATCTTTTTTTTATAATGCACATTTTCCCGTGGAAAATGTCTTCAAAAGCAATAATTTACGAAAGCCTGTGCTAACGGCCATTGTGACACCTCTCCCTTTTGTGCACGTTTTCAAAGGTGTTTGATTCGGTTAAATTTCGGAATAGTGTAACTTAGTCGTCTGGCGTGCTTTTGGGGCGACCTTTTTTTTGGTAATGTACATTTTCCTATGGGAAATGTCTTCAAAAGCAATAATTTACGAAAACCTGTGCTAAACGGCCATTGTGACACCTCTCCCTTCTGTGCTCATTTTCGAAGGTGTTTGATTCTGTTAAATTTCGGAATAGTGCAACTTAGTCGTCTAGCGTGCTTTTGGGGCGATCTTTTTTTTGATAATGCACATTTTCCCGTGGGAAATCTCTTCAAAAGCAATAATTTACGAAAACCTGTGCTAAACGGCCATTGTGACACCTCTCCCTTTTGTGCATATTTTCAAAGGTGTTTGATTCGGTTAAATTTAGGAATAGTGTAACTTAGTCGTCTGGCGTTCTTTTGGGGCGATCTTTTTTTTGATAATGCACATTTTCCCGTGAGAAATGTCTTCAAAAGCAATAATTTACGAAAACCTGTGCTAAACAGCCATTGTGCCACCTCTCCGTTTTGTGAATATTTTCAAAGGTGTTTGATTCGGTTAAATTTAGGAATAGTGTAACTTAGTCGTCTTGCGTACTTTTGGGGCGACCTTTTTTTTGGTAATGCACATTTTCCCGTGGGAAATGTCTTCAAAAGCAATAATTAAGGAAAACCTGTGCTAAACGACCATTGTGACACCTCTGCCTTCTGTGCACATTTTCAAAGGTGTTTGATTCGGTTAAATTTCGGAATAGTGTAACTTAGTCGTCTGGCATGCTTTTGGGGCGACCTTTTTTTTGGTAATGCACATTTTCCCGTGGGAAATGTCTTCAAAAGCAATAATTTACGAAAACCTGTGCTAAACGGCCATTGTGACACCTCTCCCTTTTGTGCATATTTTCAAAGGTGTTTGATTCGGTTAAATTTAGGAATAGTGTAACTTAGTCGTTTGGCGTGCTTTTGGGGTGATCTTTTTTTTAATAATGCATATTTTCCCGTGGGACATGTTTTCAAAAGCAATAATTTACGAAAACCTGTGCTAAACGGCCATTGTGACACTCTCCCTTCTGTGCCCATTTTCAAAGGTGTTTGATTCGGTTAAATTTCGGAATAGTGTAACTTAGTCGTCTGGCGTTCTTTTGGGGCGATCTTTTTTTTGATAATGCACATTTTCCCGTGAGAAATGTCTTCAAAAGCAATAATTTACGAAAACCTGTGCTAAACGGCCATTGTGCCACCTCTCCGTTTTGTGAATATTTTCAAAGGTGTTTGATTCGGTTAAATTTAGGAATAGTGTAACTTAGTCGTCTGGCGTACTTTTGGGGCGACCTTTTTTTTGGTAATGCACATTTTCCCGTGAGAAATGTCTTCAAAAGCAATAATTAAGGAAAACCTGTGCTAAACGACCATTGTGACACCTCTGCCTTCTGTGCACATTTTCAAAGGTGTTTGATTCGGTTAAATTTTGGAATAGTGTAACTTAGTCGTCTGGCATGCTTTTGGGGCGACCTTTTTTTTGGTAACGCACATTTTCCCGTGGAAAATGTCTTGAAAAGCAATAATTTATGAAAACCTGTGCTAAACGGCCATTGTAACACCTCTCCCTTTTGTGTATATTTTCAAAGATGTTTGATTCGGTTAAATTTCGGAATAGTGTAACTTAGTCGTCTGGCGTGCTTTTGGGGCGATCTTTTTTTTGGTAATGCACATTTTCCCGTGGGAAATGTCTTCAAAAGCAATAATTTACGAAAACCTGTGCTAAACGGCCATTGTGACACCTCTCCCTTCTGTGCTCATTTTCAAAGGTGTTTGATTCGGTTAAATTTCGGAATAGTGTAACTTAGTCGTCTGGCGTGCTTTTGGGGCGATCTTTTTTTTGATAATGCACATTTTCCGGTGGGAAATGTCTTCAAAAGCAATAATTTACGAAAATTGTGACACCTCTCCCCTTTGTGCACATTTTCAAAGGTGTTTGATTCTGTTAAATTTAGGAATAGTGTAACTTAGTCGTTTGGCGTGCTTTTGGGGCGATCTTTTTTTTAATAATGCATATTTTCCCGTGGGACATATTTTCAAAAGCAATAATTTACGAAAACCTGTGCTAAACGGCCATTGTGACACCTCTTCCTTCTGTGCCCATTTTCAAAGGTGTTTGATTCGGTTAAATTTCGGAATAGTGTAACTTAGTCGTCTGGCGTGCTTTTGGGGCGATTTTTGTTTTGATAATGCACATTTTCCCGTGGCAAATGTCTTCAAAAGCAATAATTTACGAAAACATGTGCTAAACGGCCATTGTGACACCTCTCCCTTTTGTGCATATTTTCAAAGGTGTTTGATTCGGTTAAATTTCGGAATAGTGTAACTTAGTCGTCTGGCGTGCTTTTGAGGGGACCTTTTTTTTGGTCATGTACATTTTCCCGTGGGAAATGTCTTCAAAAGCAATAATTTACGAAAACCTGTGCTAAACGGCCATTGTGACACCTCTCCCTTTTGTGCACATTTTCAAAGATGTTTGATTCGGTTAAATTTCGGAATAGTGTAACTTAGTCGTCTGGCGTGCTTTTGAGGGGACCTTTTTTTTGGTCATGTACATTTTCCCGTGGGAAATGTCTTCAAAAGCAATAATTTACGAAAACCTGTGCTAAACGGCCATTGTGACACCTCTCCCTTCTGTGCTCATTTTCAAAGGTGTTTGATTCGGTTAAATTTCGGAATAGTGTAACTTAGTCGTCTGGCGTGCTTTTGGGGCGATCTTTTTTTTGATAATGCACATTTTCCGGTGGGAAATGTCTTCAAAAGCAATAATTTACGAAAATTGTGACACCTCTCCCCTTTGTGCACATTTTCAAAGGTGTTTGATTCTGTTAAATTTAGGAATAGTGTAACTTAGTCGTTTGGCGTGCTTTTGGGGCGATCTTTTTTTTAATAATGCATATTTTCCCGTGGGACATATTTTCAAAAGCAATAATTTACGAAAACCTGTGCTAAACGGCCATTGTGACACCTCTCCCTTCTGTGCCCATTTTCAAAGGTGTTTGATTCGGTTAAATTTCGGAATAGTGTAACTTAGTCGTCTGGCGTTCTTTTGGGGCGATCTTTTTTTTGATAATGCACATTTTCCCGTGAGAAATGTCTTCAAAAGCAATAATTTACGAAAACCTGTGCTAAACGGCCATTGTGACACCTCTCCCTTTTGTGTATATTTTCAAAGGTGTTTGATTCGGTTAAATTTCGGAATAGTGTAACTTAGTCGTCTGGCGTGCTTTTGAGGGGACCTTTTTTTTGGTCATGTACATTTTCCCGTGGGAAATGTCTTCAAAAGCAATAATTTACGAAAACCTGTGCTAAACGGCCATTGTGACACCTCTCCCTTCTGTGCTCATTTTCAAAGGTGTTTGATTCGGTTAAATTTCGGAATAGTGTAACTTAGTCGTCTGGCGTGCTTTTGGGGCGATCTTTTTTTTGATAATGCACATTTTCCGGTGGGAAATGTCTTCAAAAGAAATAATTTACGAAAATTGTGACACCTCTCCCCTTTGTGCACATTTTCAAAGGTGTTTGATTCTGTTAAATTTAGGAATAGTGTAACTTAGTCGTTTGGCGTGCTTTTGGGGCGATCTTTTTTTTAATAATGCATATTTTCCCGTGGGACATATTTTCAAAAGCAATAATTTACGAAAACCTGTGCTAAACGGCCATTGTGACACCTCTCCCTTCTGTGCCCATTTTCAAAGGTGTTTGATTCGGTTAAATTTCGGAATAGTGTAACTTAGTCGTCTGGCGTTCTTTTGGGGCGATCTTTTTTTTGGTAATGCACATTTTCCCGTGGGAAATGTCTTCAAAAGCAATAATTAAAGAAAACCTGTGCTAAACGACCATTGTGACACCTCTGCCTTCTGTGCACATTTTCAAAGGTGTTTGATTCGGTTAAATTTCGGAATAGTGTAACTTAGTCGTCTGGCGTTCTTTTGGGGCGACCTTTTTTTTGGTAATGCACATTTTCCCGTGGGAAATGTCTTCAATAGCAATAATTAAGGAAAACCTGTGCTAAACGACCATTGTGACACCTCTGCCTTCTGTGCACATTTTCAAAGGTGTTTGATTCGGTTAAATTTCGGAATAGTATAACTTAGTCGTCTGGCGTGCTTTTGGGGCGATCTTTTTTTTGGTAATGCACATTTTCCCGTGGGAAATGTCTTCAAAAGCAATAATTAAGGAAAACCTGTGCTAAACGACCATTGTGACACCTCTGCCTTCTGTGCACATTTTCAAAGGTGTTTGATTCGGTTAAATTTCGGAATAATGTAACTTAGTCGTCTGGCGTACTTTTGGGGCGACCTTTTTTTTGGTAATGCACATTTTCCCGTGGGAAATGTCTTCAATAGCAATAATTAAGGAAAACCTGTGCTAAACGACCATTGTGACACCTCTGCCTTCTGTGCACATTTTCAAAGGTGTTTGATTCGGTTAAATTTCGGAATAGTGTAACTTAGTCGTCTGGCGTGCTTTTGGGGCGACCTTTTTTTTGGTAATGTGCATTTTCCTATGGGAAAAGTCTTCAAAAGCAATAATTTACGAAAACCTGTGCTAAACGGCCATTGTGACACCTCTCCCTTCTGTGCTCATTTTCGAAGGTGTTTGATTCTGTTAAATTTCGGAATAGTGTAACTTAGTCGTCTGGCGTGCTTTTGGGGCGATTTTTGTTTCGATAATGCACATTTTCCCGTGGCAAATGTCTTCAAAAGCAATAATTTACGAAAACATGTGCTAAACGGCCATTGTGACACCTCTCCCTTTTGTGCATATTTTCAAAGGTGTTTGATTCGGTTAAATTTAGGAATAGTGTAACTTAGTCGTTTGGCGTGCTTTTGGGGTGATCTTTTTTTTAATAATGCATATTTTCCCGTGGGACATGTTTTCAAAAGCAATAATTTACGAAAACCTGTGCTAAACGGCCATTGTGACACTCTCCCTTCTGTGCTCATTTTCAAAGGTGTTTGATTATGTTAAATTTCGGAATAGTGTAACTTAGTCGTCTGGCGTTCTTTTGGGGCGACCTTTTTTTTGGTAATGCACATTTTCCCGTGGGAAATGTCTTCAATAGCAATAATTTACGAAAACCTGTGCTAAACGACCATTGTGACACCTCTGCCTTCTGTGCACATTTTCAAAGGTGTTTGATTCGGTTAAATTTCGGAATAGTATAACTTAGTCGTCTGGCATGCTTTTGGGGCGACCTTTTTTTTGGTAATGCACATTTTCCCGTGGAAAATGTCTTCAAAAGCAATAATTTACGAAAGCCTGTGCTAACGGCCATTGTGACACCTCTCCCTTTTGTGCACGTTTTCAAAGGTGTTTGATTCGGTGAAATTTGGGAATAGTGTAACTTAGTCGTCTGGCGTACTTTTGGGGCGACCTTTTTTTTGGTAATGCACATTTTCCCGTGAGAAATGTCTTCAAAAGCAATAATTAAGGAAAACCTGTGCTAAACGACCATTGTGACACCTCTGCCTTCTGTGCACATTTTCAAAGGTGTTTGATTCGGTTAAATTTTGGAATAGTGTAACTTAGTCGTCTGGCATGCTTTTGGGGCGATCTTTTTTTTGATAATGCACATTTTCCGGTGGGAAATGTCTTCAAAAGCAATAATTTACGAAAATTGTGACACCTCTCCCCTTTGTGCACATTTTCAAAGGTGTTTGATTCTGTTAAATTTAGGAATAGTGTAACTTAGTCGTTTGGCGTGCTTTTGGGGCGATCTTTTTTTTAATAATGCATATTTTCCCGTGGGACATATTTTCAAAAGCAATAATTTACGAAAACCTGTGCTAAACGGCCATTGTGACACCTCTTCCTTCTGTGCCCATTTTCAAAGGTGTTTGATTCGGTTAAATTTCGGAATAGTGTAACTTAGTCGTCTGGCGTGCTTTTGGGGCGATTTTTGTTTCGATAATGCACATTTTCCCGTGGCAAATGTCTTCAAAAGCAATAATTTACGAAAACATGTGCTAAACGGCCATTGTGACACCTCTCCCTTTTGTGCATATTTTCAAAGGTGTTTGATTCGGTTAAATTTAGGAATAGTGTAACTTAGTCGTTTGGCATGCTTTTGGGGTGATCTTTTTTTTAATAATGCATATTTTCCCGTGGGACATGTTTTCAAAAGCAATAATTTACGAAAACCTGTGCTAAACGGCCATTGTGACACTCTCCCTTCTGTGCCCATTTTCAAAGGTGTTTGATTCGGTTAAATTTCGGAATAGTGTAACTTAGTCGTCTGGCGTTCTTTTGGGGCGATCTTTTTTTTGATAATGCACATTTTCCCGTGAGAAATGTCTTCAAAAGCAATAATTTACGAAAACCTGTGCTAAACGGCCATTGTGCCACCTCTCCGTTTTGTGAATATTTTCAAAGGTGTTTGATTCGGTTAAATTTAGGAATAGTGTAACTTAGTCGTCTGGCGTACTTTTGGGGCGACCTTTTTTTTGGTAATGCACATTTTCCCGTGGGAAATGTCTTCAAAAGCAATAATTTACGAAAACCTGTGCTAAACGGCCATTGTGACACCTCTCCCTTCTGTGCTCATTTTCGAAGGTGTTTGATTCTGTTAAATTTCGGAATAGTGTAACTTAGTCGTCTGGCGTGCTTTTGGGGCGATTTTTGTTTCGATAATGCACATTTTCCCGTGGCAAATGTCTTCAAAAGCAATAATTTACGAAAACATGTGCTAAATGGCCATTGTGACACCTCTCCCTTTTGTGCATATTTTCAAAGGTGTTTGATTCGGTTAAATTTAGGAATAGTGTAACTTAGTCGTTTGGCGTGCTTTTGGGGTGATCTTTTTTTTAATAATGCATATTTTCCCGTGGGACATGTTTTCAAAAGCAATAATTTACGAAAACCTGTGCTAAACGGCCATTGTGACACTCTCCCTTCTGTGCCCATTTTCAAAGGTGTTTGATTCGGTTAAATTTCGGAATAGTGTAACTTAGTCGTCTTGCGTTCTTTTGGGGCGATCTTTTTTTTGATAATGCACATTTTCCCGTGAGAAATGTCTTCAAAAGCAATAATTTACGAAAACCTGTGCTAAACGGCCATTGTGCCACCTCTCCGTTTTGTGAATATTTTCAAAGGTGTTTGATTCGGTTAAATTTAGGAATAGTGTAACTTAGTCGTCTTGCGTACTTTTGGGGCGACCTTTTTTTTGGTAATGCACATTTTCCCGTGGGAAATGTCTTCAAAAGCAATAATTAAGGAAAACCTGTGCTAAACGACCATTGTGACACCTCTGCCTTCTGTGCACATTTTTAAAGGTGTTTGATTCGGTTAAATTTAGGAATAGTGTAACTTAGTCGTCTGGCGTACTTTTGGGGCGACCTTTTTTTTGGTAATGCACATTTTCCCGTGAGAAATGTCTTCAAAAGCAATAATTAAGGAAAACCTGTGCTAAACGACCATTGTGACACCTCTGCCTTCTGTGCACATTTTCAAAGGTGTTTGATTCGGTTAAATTTTGGAATAGTGTAACTTAGTCGTCTGGCATGCTTTTGGGGCGATCTTTTTTTTGATAATGCACATTTTCCGGTGGGAAATGTCTTCAAAAGCAATAATTTACGAAAATTGTAACACCTCTCCCCTTTGTGCACATTTTCAAAGGTGTTTGATTCTGTTAAATTTAGGAATAGTGTAACTTAGTCGTTTGGCGTGCTTTTGGGGCGATCTTTTTTTTAATAATGCATATTTTCCCGTGGGACATATTTTCAAAAGCAATAATTTACGACAACCTGTGCTAAACGGCCATTGTGACACCTCTCCCTTCTGTGCCCATTTTCAAAGGTGTTTGATTCGGTTAAATTTCGGAATAGTGTAACTTAGTCGTCTTGCGTGCTTTTGGGGCGATCTTTTTTTTGATAATGCACATTTTCCCGTGAGAAATGTCTTCAAAAGCAATAATTTACGAAAACCTGTGCTAAATGGCCATTGTGACACCTCTCCGTTTTGTGTATATTTTCAAAGGTGTTTGATTCGGTTAAATTTAGGAATAGTGTAACTTAGTCGTCTGGCGTACTTTTGGGGCGACCTTTTTTTTGGTAATGCACATTTTCCCGTGGGAAATGTCTTCAAAAGCAATAATTAAGGAAAACCTGTGCTAAACGACCATTGTGACACCTCTGCCTTCTGTGCACATTTTCAAAGGTGTTTGATTCGGTTAAATTTTGGAATAGTGTAACTTAGTCGTCTGGCATGCTTTTGGGGCGATCTTTTTTTTGATAATGCACATTTTCCGGTGGGAAATGTCTTCAAAAGCAATAATTTACGAAAATTGTGACACCTCTCCCCTTTGTGCACATTTTCAAAGGTGTTTGATTCTGTTAAATTTAGGAATAGTGTAACTTAGTCGTTTGGCGTGCTTTTGGGGCGATCTTTTTTTTAATAATGCATATTTTCCCGTGGGACATATTTTCAAAAGCAATAATTTACGACAACCTGTGCTAAACGGCCATTGTGACACCTCTCCCTTCTGTGCCCATTTTCAAAGGTGTTTGATTCGGTTAAATTTCGGAATAGTGTAACTTAGTCGTCTTGCGTTCTTTTGGGGCGATCTTTTTTTTGATAATGCACATTTTCCGGTGGGAAATGTCTTCAAAAGCAATAATTTACGAAAATTGTGACACCTCTCCCCTTTGTGCACATTTTCAAAGGTGTTTGATTCTGTTAAATTTAGGAATAGTGTAACTTAGTCGTTTGGCGTGCTTTTGGGGCGATCTTTTTTTTAATAATGCATATTTTCCCGTGGGACATATTTTCAAAAGCAATAATTTACGACAACCTGTGCTAAACGGCCATTGTGACACCTCTCCCTTCTGTGCCCATTTTCAAAGGTGTTTGATTCGGTTAAATTTAGGAATAGTGTAACTTAGTCGTCTTGCGTACTTTTGGGGCGACCTTTTTTTTGGTAATGCACATTTTCCCGTGGGAAATGTCTTCAAAAGCAATAATTAAGGAAAACCTGTGCTAAACGACCATTGTGACACCTCTGCCTTCTGTGCACATTTTTAAAGGTGTTTGATTCGGTTAAATTTAGGAATAGTGTAACTTAGTCGTCTGGCGTACTTTTGGGGCGACCTTTTTTTTGGTAATGCACATTTTCCCGTGAGAAATGTCTTCAAAAGCAATAATTAAGGAAAACCTGTGCTAAACGACCATTGTGACACCTCTGCCTTCTGTGCACATTTTCAAAGGTGTTTGATTCGGTTAAATTTTGGAATAGTGTAACTTAGTCGTCTGGCATGCTTTTGGGGCGATCTTTTTTTTGATAATGCACATTTTCCGGTGGGAAATGTCTTCAAAAGCAATAATTTACGAAAATTGTGACACCTCTCCCCTTTGTGCACATTTTCAAAGGTGTTTGATTCTGTTAAATTTAGGAATAGTGTAACTTAGTCGTTTGGCGTGCTTTTGGGGCGATCTTTTTTTTAATAATGCATATTTTCCCGTGGGACATATTTTCAAAAGCAATAATTTACGACAACCTGTGCTAAACGGCCATTGTGACACCTCTCCCTTCTGTGCCCATTTTCAAAGGTGTTTGATTCGGTTAAATTTCGGAATAGTGTAACTTAGTCGTCTGGCGTTCTTTTGGGGCGATCTTTTTTTTGATAATGCACATTTTCCCGTGAGAAATGTCTTCAAAAGCAATAATTTACGAAAACCTGTGCTAAACGGCCATTGTGACACCTCTCCCTTCTGTGCTCATTTTCAAAGGTGTTTGATTCCGTTAAATTTCGGAATAGTGTAACTTAGTCGTCTGGCGTGCTTTTGGGGCGATCTTTTTTTTGATAATGCACATTTTCCGGTGGGAAATGTCTTCAAAAGCAATAATTTACGAAAACCTGTGCTAACCGGTCATTGTGACACCTCTCCCTTTTGTGCACATTTTCAAAGGTGTTTGCTTCGGTTAAATTTCGGAATAGCGTAACTTAGGCGTCTGGCGTGCTTTTTGGGCGATCTTTTTTTTGATAATGCACATTTTCACGTGAAAAATGTCTTCAAAAGCAATAATTTACGAAAACCTGTGCTAAACGGCCATTGTGACACCTCTCCCTTCTGTGCCCATTTTCAAAGGTGTTTGATTCGGTTAAATTTCAGAATAGTGTAACTTAGTCGTCTGGCGTGCTTTTGGGGCGATCTTTTTTTTGATAATGCACATTTTCCCGTGAGAAATGTCTTCAAAAGCAATAATTTACGAAAACCTGTGCTAAACGGCCATTGTGCCACCTCTCCGTTTTGTGAATATTTTCAAAGGCGTTTGATTCGGTTAAATTTAGGAATAGTGTAACTTAGTCGTCTTGCGTACTTTTGGGGCGACCTTTTTTTTGGTAATGCACATTTTCCCGTGGGAAATGTCTTCAAAAGCAATAATTAAGGAAAACCTGTGCTAAACGACCATTGTGACACCTCTGCCTTCTGTGCACATTTTCAAAGGTGTTTGATTCGGTTAAATTTCGGAATAGTGTAACTTAGTCGTCTGGCATGCTTTTGGGGCGACCTTTTTTTTGGTAATGCACATTTTCCCGTGGGAAATGTCTTCAAAAGCAATAATTTACGAAAACCTGTGCTAAACGGCCATTGTGACACCTCTCCCTTTTGTGCACATTTTCAAAGGTGTTTCATTCGGTTAAATTTCGGAATAGTGTAACTTAGTCGTCTGGCGTGCTTTTGGGGCGATCTTTTTTTTGATAATGCACATTTTCCGGTGGGAAATGTCTTCAAAAGCAATAATTTACGAAAACCTGTGCTAACCGGTCATTGTGACACCTCTCCCTTTTGTGCACATTTTCAAAGGTGTTTGCTTCGGTTAAATTTCGGAATAGCGTAACTTAGGCGTCTGGCGTGCTTTTTGGGCGATCTTTTTTTTGATAATGCACATTTTCCCGTGGAAAATATCTTCAAAAGCAATAATTTACGAAAGCCTGTGCTAACGGCCATTGTGACACCTCTCCCTTTTGTGCACGTTTTCAAAGGTGTTTGATTCGGTTAAATTTCGGAATAGTGAAACTTAGTCGTCTGGCGTGCTTTTGGGGCGATCTTTTTTTTGATAATGCACATTTTCCCGTGGAAAATGTCTTGAAAAGCAATAATTTACGAAAACCTGTGCTAAACGGCCATCGTGACACCTCTCCTATTTGTGCACATTTTCAAAAGTGTTTGATTCGGTAAAATTTCGGAATAGTGTAACTTAGTCGTCTGGTGTGCTTTTGGGGCGATCTTTTTTTTGGTAATGCACATTTTCCCGTGGGAAATGTTTTCAAAAGCAATAATTTAGGAAAACCTGTGCTAAACGGCCATTGTGACACCTCTTCCTTTTGTGCACATTTTCAAAGGTGTTTGATTCGGTTAAATTTCGGAATAGTGTAACTTAGTCGTCTGGCGTGCTTTTGGGGCGATCTTTTTTTTGATAATGCACATTTTCCTATGGGAAATGTCTTCAAAAGCAATAATTTACCAAAACCTGTGCTAAACGGCCATTGTGACACCTCTCCCTTCTGTGCTCATTTTCGAAGGTGTTTGATTCTGTTAAATTTCGGAATAGTGTAACTTAGTCGTCTGGCGTGCTTTTGGGGCGATTTTTGTTTTGATAATGCACATTTTCCCGTGGCAAATGTCTTCAAAAGCAATAATTTACGAAAACATGTGCTAAACGGCCATTGTGACACCTCTCCCTTTTGTGCATATTTTCAAAGGTGTTTGATTCGGTTAAATTTAGGAATAGTGTAACTTAGTCGTTTGGCGTGCTTTTGGGGTGATCTTTTTTTTAATAATGCATATTTTCCCGTGGGACATGTTTTCAAAAGCAATAATTTACGAAAACCTGTGCTAAACGGCCATTGTGACACTCTCCCTTCTGTGCCCATTTTCAAAGGTGTTTGATTCGGTTAAATTTCGGAATAGTGTAACTTAGTCGTCTGGCGTTCTTTTGGGGCGATCTTTTTTTTGATAATGCACATTTTCCCGTGAGAAATGTCTTCAAAAGCAATAATTTACGAAAACCTGTGCTAAACGGCCATTGTGCCACCTCTCCGTTTTGTGAATATTTTCAAATGTGTTTGATTCGGTTAAATTTAGGAATAGTGTAACTTAGTCGTCTGGCGTACTTTTGGGGCGACCTTTTTTTTGGTAATGCACATTTTCCCGTGGGAAATGTCTTCAAAAGCAATAATTAAGGAAAACCTGTGCTAAACGACCATTGTGACACCTCTGCCTTCTGTGCACATTTTCAAAGGTGTTTGATTCGGTTAAATTTAGGAATAGTGTAACTTAGTCGTCTGGCGTTCTTTTGGGGCGACCTTTTTTTTGGTAATGCACATTTTCCCGTGAGAAATGTCTTCAAAAGCAATAATTAAGGAAAACCTGTGCTAAACGACCATTGTGACACCTCTGCCTTCTGTGCACATTTTCAAAGGTGTTTGATTCGGTTAAATTTTGGAATAGTGTAACTTAGTCGTCTGGCATGCTTTTGGGGCGACCTTTTTTTTGGTAATGCACATTTTCCCGTGGAAAATGTCTTCAAAAGCAATAATTTATGAAAACCTGTGCTAAACGGCCATTGTGACACCTCTCCCTTTTGTGTATATTTTCAAAGGTGTTTGATTCGGTTAAATTTCGGAATAGTGTAACTTAGTCGTCTGGCGTGCTTTTGGGGCGACCTTTTTTTTGGTAATGTACATTTTCCCGTGGGAAATGTCTTCAAAAGCAATAATTTACGAAAACCTGTGCTAAACGGCCATTGTGACACCTCTCCCTTCTGTGCTCATTTTCAAAGGTGTTTGATTCGGTTAAATTTCGGAATAGTGTAACTTAGTCGTCTGGCGTGCTTTTGGGGCGATCTTTTTTTTGATAATGCACATTTTCCGGTGGGAAATGTCTTCAAAAGCAATAATTTACGAAAATTGTGACACCTCTCCCCTTTGTGCACATTTTCAAAGGTGTTTGATTCTGTTAAATTTAGGAATAGTGTAACTTAGTCGTTTGGCGTGCTTTTGGGGCGATCTTTTTTTTAATAATGCATATTTTCCCGTGGGACATATTTTCAAAAGCAATAATTTACGAAAACCTGTGCTAAACGGCCATTGTGACACCTCTCCCTTCTGTGCCCATTTTCAAAGGTGTTTGATTCGGTTAAATTTCGGAATAGTGTAACTTAGTCGTCTGGCGTTCTTTTGGGGCGATCTTTTTTTTGATAATGCACATTTTCCCGTGAGAAATGTCTTCAAAAGCAATAATTTACGAAAACCTGTGCTAAACGGCCATTGTGACACCTCTCCCTTCTGTGCTCATTTTCAAAGGTGTTTGATTCCGTTAAATTTCGGAATAGTGTAACTTAGTCGTCTGGCGTGCTTTTGGGGCGATCTTTTTTTTGATAATGCACATTTTCCGGTGGGAAATGTCTTCAAAAGCAATAATTTACGAAAACCTGTGCTAACCGGTCATTGTGACACCTCTCCCTTTTGTGCACATTTTCAAAGGTGTTTGCTTCGGTTAAATTTCGGAATAGCGTAACTTAGGCGTCTGGCGTGCTTTTTGGGCGATCTTTTTTTTGTTAATGCACATTTTCACGTGGAAAATGTCTTCAAAAGCAATAATTTACGAAAACCTGTGCTAAACGGCCATTGTGACACCTCTCCCTTCTGTGCCCATTTTCAAAGGTGTTTGATTCGGTTAAATTTCCGAATAGTGTAACTTAGTCGTCTGGCGTTCTTTTGGGGCGATCTTTTTTTTGATAATGCACATTTTCCCGTGAGAAATGTCTTCAAAAGCAATAATTTACGAAAACCTGTGCTAAACGGCCATTGTGCCACCTCTCCGTTTTGTGAATATTTTCAAAGGCGTTTGATTCGGTTAAATTTAGGAATAGTGTAACTTAGTCGTCTTGCGTACTTTTGGGGCGACCTTTTTTTTGGTAATGCACATTTTCCCGTGGGAAATGTCTTCAAAAGCAATAATTAAGGAAAACCTGTGCTAAACGACCATTGTGACACCTCTGCCTTCTGTGCACATTTTCAAAGGTGTTTGATTCGGTTAAATTTCGGAATAGTGTAACTTAGTCGTCTGGCATGCTTTTGGGGCGACCTTTTTTTTGGTAATGCACATTTTCCCGTGGGAAATGTCTTCAAAAGCAATAATTTACGAAAACCTGTGCTAAACGGCCATTGTGACACCTCTCCCTTTTGTGCACATTTTCAAAGGTGTTTCATTCGGTTAAATTTCGGAATAGTGTAACTTAGTCGTCTGGCGTGCTTTTGGGGGGATCTTTTTTTTGATAATGCACATTTTCCGGTGGGAAATGTCTTCAAAAGCAATAATTTACGAAAACCTGTGCTAACCGGTCATTGTGACACCTCTCCCTTTTGTGCACATTTTCAAAGGTGTTTGCTTCGGTTAAATTTCGGAATAGCGTAACTTAGGCGTCTGGCGTGCTTTTTGGGCGATCTTTTTTTTGATAATGCACATTTTCCCGTGGAAAATATCTTCAAAAGCAATAATTTACGAAAGCCTGTGCTAACGGCCATTGTGACACCTCTCCCTTTTGTGCACGTTTTCAAAGGTGTTTGATTCGGTTAAATTTCGGAATAGTGTAACTTAGTCGTCTGGCGTGCTTTTGGGGCGATCTTTTTTTTGATAATGCACATTTTCCCGTGGAAAATGTCTTGAAAAGCAATAATTTACGAAAACCTGTGCTAAACGGCCATCGTGACACCTCTCCTATTTGTGCACATTTTCAAAAGTGTTTGATTCGGTAAAATTTCGGAATAGTGTAACTTAGTCGTCTGGTGTGCTTTTGGGGCGATCTTTTTTTTGGTAATGCACATTTTCCCGTGGGAAATGTTTTCAAAAGCAATAATTTAGGAAAACCTGTGCTAAACGGCCATTGTGACACCTCTTCCTTTTGTGCACATTTTCAAAGGTGTTTGATTCGGTTAAATTTCGGAATAGTGTAACTTAGTCGTCTGGCGTGCTTTTTGGGCGACCTTTTTTTTGGTAATGTACATTTTCCTATGGGAAATGTCTTGAAAAGCAATAATTTACGAAAACCTGTGCTAAACGGCCATTGTGACACCTCTCCCTTCTGTGCTCATTTTCGAAGGTGTTTGATTCTGTTAAATTTCGGAATAGTGTAAGTTAGTCGTCTGGCGTGCTTTTGGGGCGATTTTTATTTTGATAATGCACATTTTCCCGTGGCAAATGTCTTCAAAAGCAATAATTTACGAAAACATGTGCTAAACGGCCATTGTGACACCTCTCCCTTTTGTGCATATTTTCAAAGGTGTTTGATTCGGTTAAATTTAGGAATAGTGTAACTTAGTCGTTTGGCGTGCTTTTGGGGTGATCTTTTTTTTAATAATGCATATTTTCCCGTGGGACATGTTTTCAAAAGCAATAATTTACGAAAACCTGTGCTAAACGGCCATTGTGACACTCTCCCTTCTGTGCCCATTTTCAAAGGTGTTTGATTTGGTTAAATTTCGGAATAGTGTAACTTAGTCATCTGGCGTTCTTTTGGGGCGATCTTTTTTTTGATAATGCACATTTTCCCGTGAGAAATGTCTTCAAAAGCAATAATTTACGAAAACCTGTGCTAAACGGCCATTGTGCCACCTCTCCGTTTTGTGAATATTTTCAAAGGTGTTTGATTCGGTTAAATTTAGGAATAGTGTAACTTAGTCGTCTGGCGTACTTTTGGGGCGACCTTTTTTTTGGTAATGCACATTTTCCCGTGAGAAATGTCTTCAAAAGCAATAATTAAGGAAAACCTGTGCTAAACGACCATTGTGACACCTCTGCCTTCTGTGCACATTTTCAAAGGTGTTTGATTCGGTTAAATTTTGGAATAGTGTAACTTAGTCGTCTGGCGTGCTTTTGGGGCGACCTTTTTTTTGATAATGCACATTTTCCCGTGGAAAATGTCTTCAAAAGCAATAATTTATGAAAACCTGTGCTAAACGGCCATTGTGACACCTCTCCCTTTTGTGCATATTTTCAAAGGTGTTTGATTCGGTTAAATTTCGGAATAGTGTAACTTAGTCGTCTGGCGTGCTTTTGAGGCGATCTTTTTTTTGATAATGTACATTTTCCCGTGGGAAATGTCTTCAAAAGCAATAATTTACGAAAACCTGTGCTAAACGGCCATTGTGACACCTCTCCCTTCTATGCTCATTTTCAAAGGTGTTTGATTCGGTTAAATTTCGGAATAGTGTAACTTAGTCGTCTGGCGTGCTTTTGGGGCGATCTTTTTTTTGATAATGCACATTTTCCGGTGGGAAATGTCTTCAAAAGCAATAATTTACGAAAATTGTGACACCTCTCCCCTTTGTGCACATTTTCAAAGGTGTTTGATTCTGTTAAATTTAGGAATAGTGTAACTTAGTCGTTTGGCGTGCTTTTGGGGCGATCTTTTTTTTAATAATGCATATTTTCCCGTGGGACATATTTTCAAAAGCAATAATTTACGAAAACCTGTGCTAAACGGCCATTGTGACACCTCTCCCTTCTGTGCCCATTTTCAAAGGTGTTTGATTCGGTTAAATTTCGGAATAGTGTAACTTAGTCGTCTGGCGTTCTTTTGGGGCGATCTTTTTTTTGATAATGCACATTTTCCCGTGCGAAATGTCTTCAAAAGCAATAATTTACGAAAACCTGTGCTAAACGGCCATTGTGACACCTCTCCCTTCTGTGCTCATTTTCAAAGGTGTTTGATTCCGTTAAATTTCGGAATAGTGTAACTTAGTCGTCTGGCGTGCTTTTGGGGCGATCTTTTTTTTGATAATGCACATTTTCCGGTGGGAAATGTCTTCAAAAGCAATAATTTACGAAAACCTGTGCTAACCGGTCATTGTGACACCTCTCCCTTTTGTGCACATTTTCAAAGGTGTTTGCTTCGGTTAAATTTCGGAATAGCGTAACTTAGGCGTCTGGCGTGCTTTTTGGGCGATCTTTTTTTTGTTAATGCACATTTTCACGTGGAAAATGTCTTCAAAAGCAATAATTTACGAAAACCTATGCTAAACGGCCATTGTGACACCTCTCCCTTCTGTGCCCATTTTCAAAGGTGTTTGATTCGGTTAAATTTCCGAATAGTGTAACTTAGTCGTCTGGCGTTCTTTTGGGGCGATCTTTTTTTTGATAATGCACATTTTCCCGTGAGAAATGTCTTCAAAAGCAATAATTTACGAAAACCTGTGCTAAACGGCCATTGTGCCACCTCTCCGTTTTGTGAATATTTTCAAAGGCGTTTGATTCGGTTAAATTTAGGAATAGTGTAACTTAGTCGTCTTGCGTACTTTTGGGGCGACCTTTTTTTTGGTAATGCACATTTTCCCGTGGGAAATGTCTTCAAAAGCAATAATTAAGGAAAACCTGTGCTAAACGACCATTGTGACACCTCTGCCTTCTGTGCACATTTTCAAAGGTGTTTGATTCGGTTAAATTTCGGAATAGTGTAACTTAGTCGTCTGGCATGCTTTTGGGGCGACCTTTTTTTTGGTAATGCACATTTTCCCGTGGGAAATGTCTTCAAAAGCAATAATTTACGAAAACCTGTGCTAAACGGCCATTGTGACACCTCTCCCTTTTGTGCACATTTTCAAAGGTGTTTCATTCGGTTAAATTTCGGAATAGTGTAACTTAGTCGTCTGGCGTGCTTTTGGGGCGATCTTTTTTTTGATAATGCACATTTTCCGGTGGGAAATGTCTTCAAAAGCAATAATTTACGAAAACCTGTGCTAACCGGTCATTGTGACACCTCTCCCTTTTGTGCACATTTTCAAAGGTGTTTGCTTCGGTTAAATTTCGGAATAGCGTAACTTAGGCGTCTGGCGTGCTTTTTGGGCGATCTTTTTTTTGATAATGCACATTTTCCCGTGGAAAATATCTTCAAAAGCAATAATTTACGAAAGCCTGTGCTAAACGGCCATTGTGACACCTCTCCCTTTTGTGCACGTTTTCAAAGGTGTTTGATTCGGTTAAATTTCGGAATAGTGTAACTTAGTCGTCTGGCGTGCTTTTGGGGCGATCTTTTTTTTGATAATGCACATTTTCCCGTGGAAAATGTCTTGAAAAGCAATAATTTACGAAAACCTGTGCTAAACGGCCATTGTGACACCTCTCCCTATTTGTGCACATTTTCAAAAGTGTTTGATTCGGTAAAATTTCGGAATAGTGTAACTTAGTCGTCTGGTGTGCTTTTGGGGCGATCTTTTTTTTGGTAATGCACATTTTCCCGTGGGAAATGTTTTCAAAAGCAATAATTTAGGAAAACCTGTGCTAAACTGCCATTGTGACACCTCTTCCTTTTGTGCACATTTTCAAAGGTGTTTGATTCGGTTAAATTTCGGAATAGTGTAACTTAGTCGTCTGGCGTGCTTTTGGGGCGACTTTTTTTTTGGTAATGCACATTTTCCTATGGGAAATGTCTTCAAAAGCAATAATTTACGAAAACCTGTGCTAAACGGCCATTGTGACACCTCTCCCTTCTGTGCTCATTTTCGAAGGTGTTTGATTCTGTTAAATTTCGGAATAGTGTAACTTAGTCGTCTGGCGTGCTTTTGGGGCGATTTTTGTTTTGATAATGCACATTTTCCCGTGGCAAATGTCTTCAAAAGCAATAATTTACGAAAACATGTGCTAAACGGCCATTGTGACACCTCTCCCTTTTGTGCATATTTTCAAAGGTGTTTGATTCGGTTAAATTTAGGAATAGTGTAACTTAGTCGTTTGGCGTGCTTTTGGGGTGATCTTTTTTTTAATAATGCATATTTTCCCGTGGGACATGTTTTCAAAAGCAATAATTTACGAAAACCTGTGCTAAACGGCCATTGTGACACTCTCCCTTCTGTGCCCATTTTCAAAGGTGTTTGATTCGGTTAAATTTCGGAATAGTGTAACTTAGTCGTCTGGCGTTCTTTTGGGGCGATCTTTTTTTTGATAATGCACATTTTCCCGTGAGAAATGTCTTCAAAAGCAATAATTTACGAAAACCTGTGCTAAACGGCCATTGTGCCACCTCTCCGTTTTGTGAATATTTTCAAAGGTGTTTGATTCGGTTAAATTTAGGAATAGTGTAACTTAGTCGTCTTGCGTACTTTTGGGGCGACCTTTTTTTTGGTAATGCACATTTTCCCGTGGGAAATGTCTTCAAAAGCAATAATTAAGGAAAACCTGTGCTAAACGACCATTGTGACACCTCTGCCTTCTGTGCACATTTTCAAAGGTGTTTGATTCGGTTAAATTTAGGAATAGTGTAACTTAGTCGTCTGGCGTACTTTTGGGGCGACCTTTTTTTTGGTAATGCACATTTTCCCGTGAGAAATGTCTTCAAAAGCAATAATTAAGGAAAACCTGTGCTAAACGACCATTGTGACACCTCTGCCTTCTGTGCACATTTTCAAAGGTGTTTGATTCGGTTAAATTTTGGAATAGTGTAACTTAGTCGTCTGGCATGCTTTTGGGGCGACCTTTTTTTTGGTAATGCACATTTTCCCGTGGAAAATGTCTTCAAAAGCAATAATTTATGAAAACCTGTGCTAAACGGCCATTGTGACACCTCTCCCTTTTGTGTATATTTTCAAAGGTGTTTGATTCGGTTAAATTTCGGAATAGTGTAACTTAGTCGTCTGGCGTGCTTTTGAGGGGACCTTTTTTTTGGTCATGTACATTTTCCCGTGGGAAATGTCTTCAAAAGCAATAATTTACGAAAACCTGTGCTAAACGGCCATTGTGACACCTCTCCCTTCTGTGCTCATTTTCAAAGGTGTTTGATTCGGTTAAATTTCGGAATAGTGTAACTTAGTCGTCTGGCGTGCTTTTGGGGCGATCTTTTTTTTGATAATGCACATTTTCCGGTGGGAAATGTCTTCAAAAGCAATAATTTACGAAAATTGTGACACCTCTCCCCTTTGTGCACATTTTCAAAGGTGTTTGATTCTGTTAAATTTAGGAATAGTGTAACTTAGTCGTTTGGCGTGCTTTTGGGGCGATCTTTTTTTTAATAATGCATATTTTCCCGTGGGACATATTTTCAAAAGCAATAATTTACGAAAACCTGTGCTAAACGGCCATTGTGACACCTCTCCCTTCTGTGCCCATTTTCAAATGTGTTTGATTCGGTTAAATTTCGGAATAGTGTAACTTAGTCGTCTGGCGTTCTTTTGGGGCGATCTTTTTTTTGGTAATGCATATTTTCCCGTGGGAAATGTCTTCAAAAGCAATAATTGAAGAAAACCTGTGCTAAACGACCATTGTGACACCTCTGCCTTCTGTGCACATTTTCAAAGGTGTTTGATTCGGTTAAATTTCGGAATAGTGTAACTTAGTCGTCTGGCGTTCTTTTGGGGCGACCTTTTTTTTGGTAATGCACATTTTCCCGTGGGAAATGTCTTCAATAGCAATAATTAAGGAAAACCTGTGCTAAACGACCATTGTGACACCTCTGCCTTCTGTGCACATTTTCAAAGGTGTTTGATTCGGTTAAATTTCGGAATAGTATAACTTAGTCGTCTGGCGTGCTTTTGGGGCGATCTTTTTTTTGATAATGCACATTTTCCGGTGGGAAATGTCTTCAAAAGCAATAATTTACGAAAATTGTGACACCTCTCCCCTTTGTGCACATTTTCAAAGGTGTTTGATTCGGTTAAATTTCGGAATAGTGTAACTTAGTCGTCTGGCGTGCTTTTGGGGCGACCTTTTTTTTGGTAATGTACATTTTCCTGTGGGAAATGTCTTCAAAAGCAATAATTTACGAAAACCTATGCTAAACGGCCATTGTGACACCTCTGCCTTCTGTGCACATTTTCAAAGGTGTTTGATTCGGTTAAATTTCGGAATAGTGTAACTTAGTCGTCCGGCGTGCTTTTGGGGCGACCTTTTTTTTGGTAATGTACATTTTCCTGTGGGAAATGTCTTCAAAAGCAATAATTTACGAAAACCTGTTCTATACGGCCATTGTGACACCTCTCCCTTCTGTGCTCATTTTCGAAGGTGTTTGATTCTGTTAAATTTCGGAATAGTGTAACTTAGTCGTCTGGCGTGCTTTTGGGGCGATCTTTTTTTTGATAATGCACATTTTCCAGTGGAAAATGTCTTCAAAAGCAATAATTTACGAAAACCTGTGCTAAACGGCCATTGTGACACCTCTCCCTTTTGTGCATATTTTCAAAGGTGTTTGATTCGGTTAAATTTAGGAATAGTGTAACTTAGTCGTTTGGCGTACTTTTGGGGCGACCTTTTTTTTGGTAATGCACATTTTCCCGTGGGAAATGTCTTCAAAAGCAATAATTAAGGAAAACCTGTGCTAAACGACCATTGTGACACCTCTGCCTTCTGTGCACATTTTCAAAGGTGTTTGATTCGGTTAAATTTCGGAATAGTGTAACTTAGTCGTGTGGCGTTCTTTTGGGGCGATCTTTTTTTTGATAATGCACATTTTCCCGTGAGAAATGTCTTCAAAAGCAATAATTTACGAAAACCTGTGCTAAACGGCCATTGTGACACCTCTCCCTTTTGTGCATATTTTCAAAGGTGTTTGATTCGGTTAAATTTAGGAATAGTGTAACTTAGTCGTTTGGCGTACTTTTGGGGCGACCTTTTTTTTGGTAATGCACATTTTCCCGTGGGAAATGTCTTCAAAAGCAATAATTAAGGAAAACCTGTGCTAAACGACCATTGTGACACCTCTGCCTTCTGTGCACATTTTCAAAGGTGTTTGATTCGGTTAAATTTCGGAATAGTGTAACTTAGTCGTCTGGTGTGCTTTTGGGGCGATCTTTTTTTTGATAATGCACATTTTCCCGTGGGAAATGTCTTCAAAAGCAATAATTTACGAAAACCTGTGCTAAACGGCCATTGTGACGCCTCTCCCTTTTGTGCACATTTTCAAAGGAGTTTGATTCGGTTAAATTTCGGAATAGTGTAACTTAGTCGTCTGGCATGCTTTTGGGGCGACCTTTTTTTTGGTAATGTACATTTTCCTATGGGAAATGTCTTCAAAAGCAATAATTTACGAAAATCTGTGCTAAACGGCCATTGTGACACCTCTCCCTTCTGTGCTCATTTTCAAAGGTGTTTGATTCGGTTAAATTTCGGAATAGTGTAACTTAGTCGTCTGGCGTGCTTTTGGGGCGACCTTTTTTTTGGTAATGTACATTTTCCTATGGGAAATGTCTTCAAAAGCAATAATTTACGAAAACCTGTGATAAACGGCCATTGTGACACCTCTCCCTTCTGTGCTCATTTTCGAAGGTGTTTGATTCTGTTAAATTTCGGAATAGTGTAACTTAGTCGTCTGGCGTGCTTTTGGGGCGATTTTTGTTTCGATAATGCACATTTTCCCGTGGCAAATGTCTTCAAAAGCAATAATTTACGAAAACATGTGCTAAACGGCCATTGTGACACCTCTCCCTTTTGTGCATATTTTCAAAGGTGTTTGATTCGGTTAAATTTAGGAATAGTGTAACTTAGTCGTTTGGCGTGCTTTTGGGGTGATCTTTTTTTTAATAATGCATATTTTCCCGTGGGACATGTTTTCAAAAGCAATAATTTACGAAAACCTGTGCTAAACGGCCATTGTGACACTCTCCCTTCTGTGCCCATTTTCAAAGGTGTTTGATTAGGTTAAATTTCGGAATAGTGTAACTTAGTCGTCTGGCGTTCTTTTGGGGCGACCTTTTTTTTGGTAATGCACATTTTCCCGTGGGAAATGTCTTCAATAGCAATAATTAAGGAAAACCTGTGCTAAACGACCATTGTGACACCTCTGCCTTCTGTGCACATTTTCAAAGGTGTTTGATTCGGTTAAATTTCGGAATAGTATAACTTAGTCGTCTGGCATGCTTTTGGGGCGACCTTTTTTTTGGTAATGCACATTTTCCCGTGGAAAATGTCTTCAAAAGCAATAATTTACGAAAGCCTGTGCTAACGGCCATTGTGACACCTCTCCCTTTTGTGCACGTTTTCAAAGGTGTTTGATTCGGTGAAATTTGGGAATAGTGTAACTTAGTCGTCTGGCGCGCTTTTGGGGCGATCTTTTTTTTGATAATGCACATTTTCCCGTGGAAAATGTCTTGAAAAGCAATAATTTACGAAAACCTGTGCTAAACGGCCATTGTGACACCTCTGCCTTCTGTGCACATTTTCAAAAGTGTTTGATTCGGTTAAATTTCGGAATAGTGTAACTTAGTCGTCTGGTGTGCTTTTGGGGCGATCTTTTTTCTGGTAATGCACATTTTCCCGTGGGAAATGTTTTCAAAAGCAATAATTTACGAAAACCTGTGCTAAACGGCCATTGTGACGCCTCTCCCTTTTGTGCACATTTTCAAAGGAGTTTGATTCGGTTAAATTTCGGAATAGTGTAACTTAGTCGTCTGGCATGTTTTTGGGGCGACCTTTTTTTTGGTAATGTACATTTTCCTATGGGAAATGTCTTCAAAAGCAATAATTTACGAAAATCTGTGCTAAACGGCCATTGTGACACCTCTCCCTTCTGTGCTCATTTTCAAAGGTGTTTGATTCGGTTAAATTTCGGAATAGTGTAACTTAGTCGTCTGGCGTGCTTTTGGGGCGACCTTTTTTTTGGTAATGTACATTTTCCTATGGGAAATGTCTTCAAAAGCAATAATTTACGAAAACCTGTGCTAAACGGCCATTGTGACACCTCTCCCTTCTGTGCTCATTTTCGAAGGTGTTTGATTCTGTTAAATTTAGGAATAGTGTAACTTAGTCGTTTGGCGTACTTTTGGGGCGACCTTTTTTTTGGTAATGCACATTTTCCCGTGGGAAATGTCTTCAAAAGCAATAATTAAGGAAAACCTGTGCTAAACGACCATTGTGACACCTCTGCCTTCTGTGCACATTTTCAAAGGTGTTTGATTCGGTTAAATTTCGGAATAGTGTAACTTAGTCGTGTGGCGTGCTTTTGGGGCGATCTTTTTTTTGATAATGCACATTTTCCCGTGAGAAATGTCTTCAAAAGCAATAATTTACGAAAACCTGTGCTAAACGGCCATTGTGACACCTCTCCCTTTTGTGCATATTTTCAAAGGTGTTTGATTCGGTTAAATTTAGGAATAGTGTAACTTAGTCGTTTGGCGTACTTTTGGGGCGACCTTTTTTTTGGTAATGCACATTTTCCCGTGGGAAATGTCTTCAAAAGCAATAATTAAGGAAAACCTGTGCTAAACGACCATTGTGACACCTCTGCCTTCTGTGCACATTTTCAAAGGTGTTTGATTCGGTTAAATTTCGGAATAGTGTAACTTAGTCGTCTGGTGTGCTTTTGGGGCGATCTTTTTTTTGATAATGCACATTTTCCCGTGGGAAATGTTTTCAAAAGCAATAATTTACGAAAACCTGTGCTAAACGGCCATTGTGACGCCTCTCCCTTTTGTGCACATTTTCAAAGGAGTTTGATTCGGTTAAATTTCGGAATAGTGTAACTTAGTCGTCTGGCATGCTTTTGGGGCGACCTTTTTTTTGGTAATGTACATTTTCCTATGGGAAATGTCTTCAAAAGCAATAATTTACGAAAATCTGTGCTAAACGGCCATTGTGACACCTCTCCCTTCTGTGCTCATTTTCAAAGGTGTTTGATTCGGTTAAATTTCGGAATAGTGTAACTTAGTCGTCTGGCGTGCTTTTGGGGCGACCTTTTTTTTGGTAATGTACATTTTCCTGTGGGAAATGTCTTCAAAAGCAATAATTTACGAAAACCTGTGCTAAACGGCCATTGTGACACCTCTCCCTTCTGTGCTCATTTTCGAAGGTGTTTGATTCTGTTAAATTTCGGAATAGTGTAACTTAGTCGTCTGGCGTGCTTTTGGGGCGATCTTTTTTTTGATAATGCACATTTTCCCGTGGCAAATGTCTTCAAAAGCAATAATTTACGAAAACATGTGCTAAACGGCCATTGTGACACCTCTCCCTTTTGTGCATATTTTCAAAGGTGTTTGATTCGGTTAAATTTAGGAATAGTGTAACTTAGTCGTTTGGCGTGCTTTTGGGGTGATCTTTTTTTTAATAATGCATATTTTCCCGTGGGACATGTTTTCAAAAGCAATAATTTACGAAAACCTGTGCTAAACGGCCATTGTGACACTCTCCCTTCTGTGCCCATTTTCAAAGGTGTTTGATTAGGTTAAATTTCGGAATAGTGTAACTTAGTCGTCTGGCGTGCTTTTGGGGCGACCTTTTTTTTGGTAATGCACATTTTCCCGTGGGAAATGTCTTCAATAGCAATAATTAAGGAAAACCTGTGCTAAACGACCATTGTGACACCTCTGCCTTCTGTGCACATTTTCAAAGGTGTTTGATTCGGTTAAATTTCGGAATAGTATAACTTAGTCGTCTGGCATGCTTTTGGGGCGACCTTTTTTTTGGTAATGCACATTTTCCCGTGGAAAATGTCTTCAAAAGCAATAATTTACGAAAGCCTGTGCTAACGGCCATTGTGACACCTCTCCCTTTTGTGCACGTTTTCAAAGGTGTTTGATTCGGTGAAATTTGGGAATAGTGTAACTTAGTCGTCTTGCGTGCTTTTGGGGCGATCTTTTTTTTGATAATGCACATTTTCCCGTGGAAAATGTCTTGAAAAGCAATAATTTACGAAAACCTGTGCTAAACGGCCATTGTGACACCTCTGCCTTCTGTGCACATTTTCAAAAGTGTTTGATTCGGTTAAATTTCGGAATAGTGTAACTTAGTCGTCTGGTGTGCTTTTGGGGCGATCTTTTTTTTGGTAATGCACATTTTCCCGTGGGAAATGTTTTCAAAAGCAATAATTTACGAAAACCTGTGCTAAACGGCCATTGTGACGCCTCTCCCTTTTGTGCACATTTTCAAAGGAGTTTGATTCGGTTAAATTTCGGAATAGTGTAACTTAGTCGTCTGGCGTGCTTTTGGGGCGATTTTTGTTTCGATAATGCACATTTTCCCGTGGCAAATGTCTTCAAAAGCAATAATTTACGAAAACATGTGCTAAACGGCCATTGTGACACCTCTGCCTTCTGTGCACATTTTCAAAGGTGTTTGATTCGGTTAAATTTAGGAATAGTGTAACTTAGTCGTTTGGCGTGCTTTTGGGGTGATCTTTTTTTTAATAATGCATATTTTCCCGTGGGACATGTTTTCAAAAGCAATAATTTACGAAAACCTGTGCTAAACGGCCATTGTGACACCTCTCCCTTCTGTGCCCATTTTCAAAGGTGTTTGATTCGGTTAAATTTCGGAATAGTGTAACTTAGTCGTCTGGCGTTCTTTTGGGGCGATCTTTTTTTTGATAATGCACATTTTCCCGTGAGAAATGTCTTCAAAAGCAATAATTTACGAAAACCTGTGCTAAACGGCCATTGTGCCACCTCTCCGTTTTGTGAATATTTTCAAAGGTGTTTGATTCGGTTAAATTTAGGAATAGTGTAACTTAGTCGTCTGGCGTGCTTTTGGGGCGACCTTTTTTTTGGTAATGCACATTTTCCCGTGGGAAATGTCTTCAAAAGCAATAATTAAGGAAAACCTGTGCTAAACGACCATTGTGACACCTCTGCCTTCTGTGCACATTTTTAAAGGTGTTTGATTCGGTTAAATTTAGGAATAGTGTAACTTAGTCGTCTGGCGTACTTTTGGGGCGACCTTTTTTTTGGTAATGCACATTTTCCCGTGAGAAATGTCTTCAAAAGCAATAATTAAGGAAAACCTGTGCTAAACGACCATTGTGACACCTCTGCCTTCTGTGCACATTTTCAAAGGTGTTTGATTCGGTTAAATTTTGGAATAGTGTAACTTAGTCGTCTGGCGTGCTTTTGGGGCGATCTTTTTTTTGATAATGCACATTTTCCGGTGGGAAATGTCTTCAAAAGCAATAATTTACGAAAATTGTGACACCTCTCCCCTTTGTGCACATTTTCAAAGGTGTTTGATTCTGTTAAATTTAGGAATAGTGTAACTTAGTCGTTTGGCGTGCTTTTGGGGCGATCTTTTTTTTAATAATGCATATTTTCCCGTGGGACATATTTTCAAAAGCAATAATTTACGAAAACCTGTGCTAAACGGCCATTGTGACACCTCTCCCTTCTGTGCCCATTTTCAAAGGTGTTTGATTCGGTTAAATTTCGGAATAGTGTAACTTAGTCGTCTTGCGTGCTTTTGGGGCGATCTTTTTTTTGATAATGCACATTTTCCCGTGAGAAATGTCTTCAAAAGCAATAATTTACGAAAACCTGTGCTAAATGGCCATTGTTACACCTCTCCATTTTGTGTATATTTTCAAAGTTGTTTGATTCGGTTAAATTTAGGAATAGTGTAACTTAGTCGTCTGGCGTACTTTTGGGGCGACCTTTTTTTTGGTAATGCACATTTTCCCGTGGGAAATGTCTTCAAAAGCAATAATTAAGGAAAACCTGTGCTAAACGACCATTGTGACACCTCTGCCTTCTGTGCACATTTTCAAAGGTGTTTGATTCGGTTAAATTTTGGAATAGTGTAACTTAGTCGTCTGGCATGCTTTTGGGGCGACCTTTTTTTTGGTAATGCACATTTTCCCGTGAGAAATGTCTTCAAAAGCAATAATTTACGAAAACCTGTGCTAAACGGCCATTGTGACACCTCTCCCTTTTGTGCATATTTTCAAAGGTGTTTGATTCGGTTAAATTTAGGAATAGTGTAACTTAGTCGTTTGGCGTGCTTTTGGGGTGATCTTTTTTTTAATAATGCATATTTTCCCGTGGGACATGTTTTCCAAAGCAATAATTTACGAAAACCTGTGCTAAACGGCCATTGTGACACTCTCCCTTCTGTGCCCATTTTCAAAGGTGTTTGATTCGGTTAAATTTCGGAATAGTGTAACTTAGTCGTGTGGCGTTCTTTTGGGGCGATCTTTTTTTTGATAATGCACATTTTCCCGTGAGAAATGTCTTCAAAAGCAATAATTTACGAAAACCTGTGCTAAACGGCCATTGTGACACCTCTCCCTTCTGTGCTCATTTTCAAAGGTGTTTGATTCCGTTAAATTTCGAAATAGTGTAACTTAGTCGTCTGGCGTGCTTTTGGGGCGATCTTTTTTTTGATAATGCACATTTTCCGGTGGGAAATGTCTTCAAAAGCAATAATTTACGAAAACCTGTGCTAACCGGTCATTGTGACACCTCTCCCTTTTGTGCACATTTTCAAAGGTGTTTGCTTCGGTTAAATTTCGGAATAGCGTAACTTAGGCGTCTGGCGTGCTTTTTGGGCGATCTTATTTTTGATAATGCACATTTTCCCGTGGAAAATGTCTTCAAAAGCAATAATTTACGAAAGCCTGTGCTAACGGCCATTGTGACACCTCTCCCTTTTGTGCACGTTTTCAAAGGTGTTTGATTCGGTTAAATTTCGGAATAGTGTAACTTAGTCGTCTGGCGTGCTTTTGGGGCGATCTTTTTTTTGATAATGCACATTTTCCCGTGGAAAATGTCTTGAAAAGCAATAATTTACGAAAACCTGTGCTAATCGGCCATTGTGACACCTCTCCCTTTTGTGCACATTTTCAAAAGTGTTTGATTCGGTAAAATTTCGGAATAGTGTAACTTAGTCGTCTGGCGTGCTTTTGGGGGGATCTTTTTTTTGATAATGCACATTTTCCGGTGGGAAATGTCTTCAAAAGCAATAATTTACGAAAACCTGTGCTAACCGGTCATTGTGACACCTCTCCCTTTTGTGCACATTTTCAAAGGTGTTTGCTTCGGTTAAATTTCGGAATAGCGTAACTTAGGCGTCTGGCGTGCTTTTTGGGCGATCTTTTTTTTGATAATGCACATTTTCACGTGAAAAATGTCTTCAAAAGCAATATTTTACGAAAACCTGTTCTAAACGGCCATTGTGACACCTCTCCCTTCTGTGCCCATTTTCAAAGGTGTTTGATTCGGTTAAATTTCGGAATAGTGTAACTTAGTCGTCTGGCGTTCTTTTGGGGCGATCTTTTTTTTGATAATGCACATTTTCCCATGAGAAATGTCTTCAAAAGCAATAATTTACGAAAACCTGTGCTAAACGGCCATTGTGACACCTCTCCCTTTTGTGCACGTTTTCAAAGGTGTTTGATTCGGTTAAATTTCGGAATAGTGTAACTTAGTCGTCTGGCGTGCTTTTGGGGCGACCTTTTTTTTGGTAATGTACATTTTCCCATGGGAAATGTCTTCAAAAGCAATAATTTACGAAAACCTGTGCTAAACGGCCATTGTGACACCTCTCCCTTCTGTGCTCATTTTCGAAGGTGTTTGATTCTGTTAAATTTCGGAATAGTGTAACTTAGTCGTCTGGCGTGCTTTTGGGGCGATCTTTTTTTTGATAATGCACATTTTCCCGTGGGAAATGTCTTCAAAAGCAATAATTTACGAAAACCTGTGCTAAACGGCCATTGTGACACCTCTCCCTTTTGTGCATATTTTCAAAGGTGTTTGATTCGGTTAAATTTAGGAATAGTGTAACTTAGTCGTTTGGCGTGCTTTTGGGGTGATCTTTTTTTTAATAATGCATATTTTCCCGTGGGACATGTTTTCAAAAGCAATAATTTACGAAAACCTGTGCTAAACGGCCATTGTGACACCTCTCCCTTCTGTGCCCATTTTCAAAGGTGTTTGATTCGGTTAAATTTCGGAATAGTGTAACTTAGTCGTCTGGCGTTCTTTTGGGGCGATCTTTTTTTTGATAATGCACATTTTCCCGTGGGAAATGTCTTCAAAAGCAATAATTAAGGAAAACCTGTGCTAAACGACCATTGTGACACCTCTGCCTTCTGTGCACATTTTCAAAGGTGTTTGATTCGGTTGAATTTTGGAATAGTGTAACTTAGTCGTCTGGCATGCTTTTGGGGCGACCTTTTTTTTGGTAATGCACATTTTCCCGTGGGAAATGTCTTCAAAAGCAATAATTTATGAAAACCTGTGCTAAACGGCCATTGTGACACCTCTCCCTTTTGTGCACATTTTCAAAGGTGTTTGATTCGGTTAAATTTAGGAATAGTGTAACTTAGTCGTCTGGCGTACTTTTGGGGCGACCTTTTTTTTGGTAATGCACATTTTCCCGTGGGAAATGTCTTCAAAAGCAATAATTAAAGAAAACCTGTGCTAAACGGCCATTGTGACACCTCTCCCTTTTGTGCATATTTTCAAAGGTGTTTGATTCGGTTAAATTTAGGAATAGTGTAACTTAGTCGTCTGGCGTGCTTTTGGGGTGATCTTTTTTTTAATAATGCATATTTTTCCGTGGGACATGTTTTCAAAAGCAATAATTTACTAAAACCTGTGCTAAACGGCCATTGTGACACTCTCCCTTCTGTGCCCATTTTCAAAGGTGTTTGATACGGTTAAATTTCGGAATAGTGTAACTTAGTCGTCTGGCGTTCTTTTGGGGCGATCTTTTTTTTGGTAATGCACATTTTCCCGTGGGAAATGTCTTCAAAAGCAATAATTAAGGAAAACCTGTGCTAAACGACCATTGTGACACCTCTGCCTTCTGTGCACATTTTCAAAGGTGTTTGATTCGGTTGAATTTTGGAATAGTGTAACTTAGTCGTCTGGCATGCTTTTGGGGCGACCTTTTTTTTGGTAATGCACATTTTCCCGTGGGAAATGTCTTCAAAAGCAATAATTTATGAAAACCTGTGCTAAACGGCCATTGTGACACCTCTCCGTTTTGTGTATATTTTCAAAGGTGTTTGATTCGGTTAAATTTAGGAATAGTGCAACTTAGTCGTCTGGCGTACTTTTGGGGCGACCTTTTTTTTGGTAATGCACATTTTCCCGTGGGAAATGTCTTCAAAAGCAATAATTAAAGAAAACCTGTGCTAAACGACCATTGTGACACCTCTGCCTTCTGTGCACATTTTCAAAGGTGTTTGATTCGGTTAAATTTCGGAATAGTGTAACTTAGTCGTCTGGCGTGCTTTTGGGGCGACCTTTTTTTTGGTAATGTACATTTTCCTGTGGGAAATGTCTTCAAAAGCAATAATTTACGAAAACCTGTTCTATACGGCCATTGTGACACCTCTCCCTTCTGTGCTCATTTTCGAAGGTGTTTGATTCTGTTAAATTTCGGAATAGTGTAACTTAGTCGTCTGGCGTGCTTTTGGGGCGATCTTTTTTTTGATAATGCACATTTTCCCGTGGGAAATGTCTTCAAAAGCAATAATTTACGAAAACCTGTGCTAAACGGCCATTGTGACACCTCTCACTTTTGTGCATATTTTCAAAGGTGTTTGATTCGGTTAAATTTAGGAATAGTGTAACTTAGTCGTTTGGCGTGCTTTTGGGGTGATCTTTTTTTTAATAATGCATATTTTCCCGTGGGACATGTTTTCAAAAGCAATAATTTACGAAAACCTGTGCTAAACGGCCATTGTGACACTCTCCCTTCTGTGCCCATTTTCAAAGGTGTTTGATTCGGTTAAATTTCGGAATAGTGTAACTTAGTCGTGTGGCGTGCTTTTGGGGCGATCTTTTTTTTGATAATGCACATTTTCCCGTGAGAAATGTCTTCAAAAGCAATAATTTACGAAAACCTGTGCTAAACGGCCATTGTGACACCTCTCCGTTTTGTGTATATTTTCAAAGGTGTTTGATTCGGTTAAATTTAGGAATAGTGTAACTTAGTCGTCTGGCGTACTTTTGGGGCGACCTTTTTTTTGGTAATGCACATTTTCCCGTGGGAAATGTCTTCAAAAGCAATAATTAAGGAAAACCTGTGCTAAACGACCATTGTGACACCTCTGCCTTCTGTGCACATTTTCAAAGGTGTTTGATTCGGTTAAATTTTGGAATAGTGTAACTTAGTCGTCTGGCATGCTTTTGGGGCGACCTTTTTTTTGGTAATGCACATTTTCCCGTGAGAAATGTCTTCAAAAGCAATAATTTACGAAAACCTGTGCTAAACGGCCATTGTGACACCTCTCCCTTTTGTGCTTATTTTCAAAGGTGTTTGATTCGGTTAAATTTAGGAATAGTGTAACTTAGTTGTTTGGCATGCTTTTGGGGTGATCTTTTTTTTAATAATGCATATTTTTCCGTGGGACATGTTTTCAAAAGCAATAATTTACTAAAACCTGTGCTAAACGGCCATTGTGACACTCTCCCTTCTGTGCCCATTTTCAAAGGTGTTTGATTCGGTTAAATTTCGGAATAGTGTAACTTAGTCGTCTGGCGTTCTTTTGGGGCGATCTTTTTTTTGATAATGCACATTTTCCCGTGGGAAATGTCTTCAAAAGCAATAATTAAGGAAAACCTGTGCTAAACGACCATTGTGACACCTCTGCCTTCTGTGCACATTTTCAAAGGTGTTTGATTCGGTTGAATTTTGGAATAGTGTAACTTAGTCGTCTGGCATGCTTTTGGGGCGACCTTTTTTTTGGTAATGCACATTTTCCCGTGGGAAATGTCTTCAAAAGCAATAATTTATGAAAACCTATGCTAAACGGCCATTGTGACACCTCTCCCTTTTGTGCACATTTTCAAAGGTGTTTGATTCGGTTAAATTTAGGAATAGTGTAACTTAGTCGTCTGGCGTACTTTTGGGGCGACCTTTTTTTTGGTAATGCACATTTTCCCGTGGAAAATGTCTTCAAAAGCAATAATTAAAGAAAACCTGTGCTAAACGGCCATTGTGACACCTCTCCCTTTTGTGCATATTTTCAAAGGTGTTTGATTCGGTTAAATTTAGGAATAGTGTAACTTAGTTGTTTGGCATGCTTTTGGGGTGATCTTTTTTTTAATAATGCATATTTTTCCGTGGGACATGTTTTCAAAAGCAATAATTTACTAAAACCTGTGCTAAACGGCCATTGTGACACTCTCCCTTCTGTGCTCATTTTCAAAGGTGTTTGATTCGGTTAAATTTCGGAATAGTGTAACTTAGTCGTCTGGCGTTCTTTTGGGGCGATCTTTTTTTTGGTAATGCACATTTTCCCGTGGGAAATGTCTTCAAAAGCAATAATTAAAGAAAACCTGTGCTAAACGACCATTGTGACACCTCTGCCTTCTGTGCACATTTTCAAAGGTGTTTGATTCGGTTAAATTTCGGAATAGTGTAACTTAGTCGTCTGGCGTGCTTTTGGGGCGACCTTTTTTTTGGTAATGTACATTTTCCTGTGGGAAATGTCTTCAAAAGCAATAATTTACGAAAACCTGTGCTAAACGGCCATTGTGACACCTCTCCCTTCTGTGCTCATTTTCGAAGGTGTTTGATTCTGTTAAATTTCGGAATAGTGTAACTTAGTCGTCTGGCGTGCTTTTGGGGCGATCTTTTTTTTGATAATGCACATTTTCCCGTGGGAAATGTCTTCAAAAGCAATAAATTACGAAAATTGTGACACCTCTCCCCTTTGTGCACATTTTCAACGGTGTTTGATTCGGTTAAATTTCGGAATAGTGTAACTTAGTCGTTTGGCGTGCTTTTGGGGTGATCTTTTTTTTAATAATGCATATTTTCCCGTGGGACATGTTTTCAAAAGCAATAATTTACGAAAACCTGTGCTAAACGACCATTGTGACACCTCTCCCTTCTGTGCCCATTTTCAAAGGTGTTTGATTCGGATAAATTTCGGAATAGTGTAACTTAGTCGTCTGGCGTGCTTTTGGGGCGATCTTTTTTTTGATAATGCACATTTTCCCGTGAGAAATGTCTTCAAAAGCAATAATTTACGAAAACCTGTGCTAAACGGCCATTGTGACACCTCTCCCTTTTGTGCACATTTTCAAAGGTGTTTGATTCGGTTAAATTTCGGAATAGTGTAACGTAGTCGTCTGGCGTGCTTTTGGGGCGACCTTTTTTTTGGTAATGTACATTTTCCTGTGGGAAATGTCTTCAAAAGCAATAATTTACGAAAACCTGTTCTATACGGCCATTGTGACACCTCTCCCTTCTGTGCTCATTTTCGAAGGTGTTTGATTCTGTTAAATTTCGGAATAGTGTAACTTAGTCGTCTGGCGTGCTTTTGGGGCGATCTTTTTTTTGATAATGCACATTTTCGCGTGGAAAATGTCTTCAAAAGCTATAATTTACGAAAGCCTGTGCTAACGGCCATTGTGACACCTCTCCCTTTTGTGCACATTTTCAAAAGTGTTTGATTCGGTTAAATTTCAGAATAGTGTAACTTAGTCGTCTGGTGTGCTTTTGGGGCGATCTTTTTTTTGGTAATGCACATTTTCCCGTGGGAAATGTTGTCAAAAGCAATAATTTACGGAAACCTGTGCTAAACGGCCATTGTGACGCCTCTCCCTTTTGTGCACATTTTCAAAGGTGTTTCATTCGGTTAAATTTCGGAATAGTGTAACTTAGTCGTCTGGCGTGCTTTTGGGGCGACCTTTTTTTTGGTAATGTACATTTTCCTGTGGGAAATGTCTTCAAAAGCAATAATTTACGAAAACCTGTGCTAAACGGCCATTGTGACACCTCTCCCTTCTGTGCTCATTTTCGAAGGTGTTTGATTCTGTTAAATTTCGGAATAGTGTAACTTAGTCGTCTGGCGTGCTTTTGGGGCGATCTTTTTTTTGATAATGCACATTTTCCCGTGGGAAATGTCTTCAAAAGCAATAATTTACGAAAACCTGTGCTAAACGGCCATTGTGACACCTCTCCCTTTTGTGCACATTTTCAAAGGTGTTTGATTCGGTTAAATTTCGGAATAGTGTAACTTAGTCGTCTGGCGTGCTTTTGGGGCGATCTTTTTTTTGATAATGCACATTTTCCGGTGGGAAATGTCTTCAAAAGTAATAATTTACGAAAATTGTGACACCTCTCCCCTTTGTGCACATTTTCAAAGGTGTTTGATTCGGTTAAATTTAGGAATAGTGTAACTTAGTCGTTTGGCGTGCTTTTGGGGCGATCTTTTTTTTAATAATGCATATTTTCCCGTGGGACATATTTTCAAAAGCAATAATTTACGAAAACCTGTGCTAAACGGCCATTGTGACACCTCTCCCTTCTGTGCTCATTTTCAAAGGTGTTTGATTCGGTTAAATTTCGGAATAGTGTAACTTAGTCGTCTGGCGTGCTTTTGGGGGGACCTTTTTTTTGGTCATGTACATTTTCCCGTGGGAAATATCTTCAAAAGCAATAATTTACGAAAACCTGTGCTAAACGGCCATTGTGACACCTCTCCCTTCTGTGCTCATTTCCAAAGGTGTTTGATTCGGTTAAATTTCGGAATAGTGTAACTTAGTCGTCTGGCGTGCTTTTGGGGCGATCTTTTTTTTGATAATGCACATTTTCCGGTGGGAAATGTCTTCAAAAGCAATAAATTACGAAAATTGTGACACCTCTCCCCTTTGTGCACATTTTCAAAGGTGTTTGATTCGGTTAAATGTAGGAATAGTGTAACTTAGTCGTTTGGCGTGCTTTTGGGGTGATCTTTTTTTTAATAATGCATATTTTCCCGTGGGACATGTTTTCAAAAGCAATAATTTACGAAAACCTGTGCTAAACGGCCATTGTGACACCTCTCCCTTCTGTGCCCATTTTCAAAGGTGTTTGATTCGGTTAAATTTCGGAATAGTGTAACTTACTCGTCTGGCGTTCTTTTGGGGCGATCTTTTTTTTGATAATGCACATTTTCCCGTGAGAAATGTCTTCAAAAGCAATAATTTACGAAAACCTGTGCTAAACGGCCATCGTGACACCTCTCCGTTTTGTGTATATTTTCAAAGGTGTTTGATTCGGTTGAATTTAGGAATAGTGTAACTTAGTCGTCTGGCGTACTTTTGGGGCGACCTTTTTTTTGGTAATGCACATTTTCACGTGGAAAATGTCTTCAAAAGCAATAATTTACGAAAACCTGTGCTAAACGGCCATTGTGACACCTCTGCCTTTTGTGCCCATTTTCAAAGGTGTTTGATTCGGTTAAATTTCAGAATAGTGTAACTTAGTCGTCTGGCGTTCTTTTGGGGGGACCTTTTTTTTGATAATGCACATTTTCCCGTGGAAAATGTCTTCAAAAGCAATAATTTACGAAAACCTGTGCTAAACGGCCATTGTGCCACCTCTCCCTTTTGTGCACATTTTCAAAGGTGTTTGATTCGGTTAAATTTCGGAATAGTGTAACTTAGTCGTCTTGCGTGCTTTTGGGGGGACCTTTTTTTTGGTAATGTACATTTTCCCGTGGGAAATGTCTTCAAAAGCAATAATTAAGGAAAACCTGTGCTAAACGGCCATTGTGACACCTCTCCCTTCTGTGCTCATTTTCAAAGGTGTTTGATTCGGTTAAATTTCGGAATAGCGTAACTTAGTCGTCTGGCGTGCTTTTGGGGCGATCTATTTTTTGATAATGCATATTTTCCGGTGGGAAATGTCTTCAAAAGCAATAATTTACGAAAACCTATGCTAACCGGTCATTGTGACACCTATCCCTTTTGTGCACATTTTCAAAGGTGTTTGCTTCGGTTAAATTTCGGAATAGTGTAACTTAGGCGTCTGGCGTGCTTTTTGGGCGATCTTTTTTTTGATAATGCACATTTTCCCGTGGAAAATGTCTTCAAAAGCAATAATTTACGAAAGCCTGTGCTAACGGCCATTGTGACACCTCTCCCTTTTGTGCACATTTTCAAAACTGTTTGATTCGGTTAAATTTCAGAATAGTGTAACTTAGTCGTCTGGTGTGCTTTTGGGGCGATCTTTTTTTTGGTAATGCACATTTTCCCGTGGGAAATGTTTTCAAAAGCAATAATTTACGAAAACCTGTGCTAAACGGCCATTGTGACGCCTCTCCCTTTTGTGCACATTTTCAAAGGTGTTTCATTCGGTTAAATTTCGGAATAGTGTAACTTAGTCGTCTGGCGTGCTTTTGGGGCGACCTTTTTTTTGGTAATGTACATTTTCCTGTGGGAAATGTCTTCAAAAGCAATAATTTACGAAAACCTGTGCTAAACGGCCATTGTGACACCTCTCCCTTCTGTGCTCATTTTCGAAGGTGTTTGATTCTGTTAAATTTCGGAATAGTGTAACTTAGTCGTCTGGCGTGCTTTTGGGGCGATCTTTTTTTTGATAATGCACATTTTCCCGTGGGAAATGTTTTCCAAAGCAATAATTTGCGAAAACCTGTGCTAAACGGCCATTGTGACACCTCTCCCTTCTGTGCCCATTTTCAAAGGTGTTTGATTCGGTTAAATTTCGGAATAGTGTAACTTAGTCGTCTGGCGTACTTTTGGGGGGACCTTTTTTTTGGTCATGTACATTTTCCCGTGGGAAATGTCTTCAAAAGCAATAATTTACGAAAACCTGTGCTAAACGGCCATTGTGACACCTCTCCCTTCTGTGCTCATTTCCAAAGGTGTTTGATTCGGTTAAATTTCGGAATAGTGTAACTTAGTCGTCTGGCGTGCTTTTGGGGCGATCTTTTTTTTGATAATGCACATTTTCCGGTGGGAAATGTCTTCAAAAGCAATAAATTACGAAAATTGTGACACCTCTCCCCTTTGTGCACATTTTCAAAGGTGTTTGATTCGGTTAAATGTAGGAATAGTGTAACTTAGTCGTTTGTCGTGCTTTTGGGGTGATCTTTTTTTTAATAATGCATATTTTCCCGTGGGACATGTTTTCAAAAGCAATAATTTACGAAAACCTGTGCTAAACGGCCATTGTGACACCTCTCCCTTATGTGCCCATTTTCAAAGGTGTTTGATTCGGTTAAATTTCGGAATAGTGTAACTTACTCGTCTGGCGTTCTTTTGGGGCGATCTTTTTTTTGATAATGCACATTTTCCCGTGAGAAATGTCTTCAAAAGCAATAATTTACGAAAACCTGTGCTAAACGGCCATCGTGACACCTCTCCGTTTTGTGTATATTTTCAAAGGTGTTTGATTCGGTTGAATTTAGGAATAGTGTAACTTAGTCGTCTGGCGTACTTTTGGGGCGACCTTTTTTTTGGTAATGCACATTTTCACGTGGAAAATGTCTTCAAAAGCAATAATTTACGAAAACCTGTACTAAACGGCCATTGTGACACCTCTGCCTTTTGTGCCCATTTTCAAAGGTGTTTGATTCGGTTAAATTTCAGAATAGTGTAACTTAGTCGTCTGGCGTTCTTTTGGGGGGACCTTTTTTTTGATAATGCACATTTTCCCGTGGGAAATGTCTTCAAAAGCAATAATTTACGAAAACCTGTGCTAAACGGCCATTGTGCCACCTCTCCCTTTTGTGCACATTTTCAAAGGTGTTTGATTCGGTTAAATTTCGGAATAGTGTAACTTAGTCGTCTTGCGTGCTTTTGGGGGGACCTTTTTTTTGGTAATGTACATTTTCCCGTGGGAAATGTCTTCAAAAGCAATAATTAAGGAAAACCTGTGCTAAACGGCCATTGTGACACCTCTCCCTTCTGTGCTCATTTTCAAAGGTGTTTGATTCGGTTAAATTTCGGAATAGCGTAACTTAGTCGTCTGGCGTGCTTTTGGGGCGATCTATTTTTTGATAATGCATATTTTCCGGTGGGAAATGTCTTCAAAAGCAATAATTTACGAAAACCTATGCTAACCGGTCATTGTGACACCTATCCCTTTTGTGCACATTTTCAAAGGTGTTTGCTTCGGTTAAATTTCGGAATAGTGTAACTTAGGCGTCTGGCGTGCTTTTTGGGCGATCTTTTTTTTGATAATGCACATTTTCCCGTGGAAAATGTCTTCAAAAGCAATAATTTACGAAAGCCTGTGCTAACGGCCATTGTGACACCTCTCCCTTTTGTGCACATTTTCAAAACTGTTTGATTCGGTTAAATTTCAGAATAGTGTAACTTAGTCGTCTGGTGTGCTTTTGGGGCGATCTTTTTTTTGGTAATGCACATTTTCCCGTGGGAAATGTTGTCAAAAGCAATAATTTACGGAAACCTGTGCTAAACGGCCATTGTGACGCCTCTCCCTTTTGTGCACATTTTCAAAGGTGTTTCATTCGGTTAAATTTCGGAATAGTGTAACTTAGTCGTCTGGCATGCTTTTGGGGCGACCTTTTTTTTGGTAATGTACATTTTCCTGTGGGAAATGTCTTCAAAAGCAATAATTTACGAAAACCTGTGCTAAACGGCCATTGTGATACCTCTCCCTTCTGTGCTCATTTTCGAAGGTGTTTGATTCTGTTAAATTTCGGAATAGTGTAACTTAGTCGTCTGGCGTGCTTTTGGGGCGATCTTTTTTTTGATAATGCACATTTTCCCGTGGGAAATGTTTTCCAAAGCAATAATTTGCGAAAACCTGTGCTAAACGGCCATTGTGACACCTCTCCCTTCTGTGCCCATTTTCAAAGGTGTTTGATTCGGTTAAATTTCTGAATAGTGTAACTTAGTCGTCTGGCGTTCTTTTGGGGCGATCTTTTTTTTGATAATGCACATTTTCCCGTGAGAAATGTCTTCAAAAGCAATAATTTACGAAAACCTGTGCTAAACGGCCATCGTGACACCTCTCCGTTTTGTGTATATTTTCAAAGGTGTTTGATTCGGTTAAATTTAGGAATAGTGTAACTTAGTCGTCTGGCGTACTTTTGGGGCGACCTTTTTTTTGGTAATGCACATTTTCCCGTGGGAAATGTCTTCAAAAGCAATAATTAAGGAAAACCTGTGCTAAACGACCATTGTGACACCTCTGCCTTCTGTGCACATTTTCAAAGGTGTTTGATTCGGTTAAATTTCGGAATAGTGTAACTTAGTCGTCTGGGATGCTTTTGGGGCGACCTTTTTTTTGGTAATGCACATTTTCCAGTGGGAAATGTCTTCAAAAGCAATAATTTACGAAAACCTGTGCTAAACGGCCATTGTGACACCTCTCCCTTTTGTGCACATTTTCAAAGGTGTTTGATTCGGTTAAATTTCGGAATAGTGTAACTTAGTCGTCTGGCGTGCTTTTGGGGCGATCTTTTTTTTGATAATGCACATTTTCCGGTGGGAAATGTCTTCAAAAGAAATAATTTACGAAAATTGTGACACCTCTCCCCTTTGTGCACATTTTCAAAGGTGTTTGATTCGGTTAAATTTAGGAATAGTGTAACTTCGTCGTTTGGCGTGCTTTTGGGGCGATCTTTTTTTTAATAATGCATATTTTCCCGTGGGACATGTTTTCAAAAGCAATAATTTACGAAAACCTGTGCTAAACGGCCATTGTGACACCTCTCCCTTCTGTGCTCATTTCCAAAGGTGTTTGATTCGGTTAAATTTCGGAATAGTGTAACTTAGTCGTCTGGCGTGCTTTTGGGGCGACCTTTTTTTTGGTAATGTACATTTTCCCGTGGGAAATGTCTTCAAAAGCAATAATTTACGAAAACCTGTGCTAAACGGCCATTGTGACACCTCTCCCTTCTGTGCTCATTTTCAAAGGTGTTTGATTCGGTTAAATTTCGGAATAGTGTAACTTAGTCGTCTGGCGTGCTTTTGGGGCGACCTTTTTTTTGGTAATGCACATTTTCCCGTGGGAAATGTCTTCAAAAGCAATAATTTACGAAAACCTGTGCTAAACGGCCATTGTGACACCTCTCCCTTCTGTGCTCATTTTCAAAGGTGTTTGATTCGGTTAAATTTCGGAATAGTGTAACTTAGTCGTCTGGCGTGCTTTTGGGGCGATCTTTTTTTTGATAATGCACATTTTCCGGTGGGAAATGTCTTCAAAAGCAATAAATTACGAAAATTGTGACACCTCTCCCCTTTGTGCACATTTTCAAAGGTGTTTGATTCGGTTAAATTTAGGAATAGTGTAACTTCGTCGTTTGGCGTGCTTTTGGGGCGATCTTTTTTTTAATAATGCATATTTTCCCGTGGGACATGTTTTCAAAAGCAATAATTTACGAAAACCTGTGCTAAACGGCCATTGTGACACCTCTCCCTTCTGTGCTCATTTTCAAAGGTGTTTGATTCGGTTAAATTTCAGAATAGTGTAACTTAGTCGTCTGGCGTGCTTTTGGGGGGACCTTTTTTTTGGTCATGTACATTTTCCTATGGGAAATGTCTTCAAAAGCAATAATTTACGAAAACCTGTGCTAAACGGCCATTGTGACACCTCTCCCTTCTGTGCTCATTTTCAAAGGTGTTTGATTCGGTTAAATTTCGGAATAGTGTAACTTAGTCGTCTGGCGTGCTTTTGGGGCGACCTTTTTTTTGGTAATGTACATTTTCCTATGGGAAATGTCTTCAAAAGCAATAATTTACGAAAACCTGTGCTAAACGGCCATTGTGACACCTCTCCCTTCTGTGCTCATTTTCAAAGGTGTTTGATTCGGTTAAATTTCGGAATAGTGTAACTTAGTCGTCTGGCGTGCTTTTGGGGCGATCTTTTTTTTGATAATGCACATTTTCCGGTGGGAAATGTCTTCAAAAGCAATAAATTACGAAAATTGTGACACCTCTCCCCTTTGTGCACATTTTCAAAGGTGTTTGATTCGGTTAAATTTAGGAATAGTGTAACTTAGTCGTTTGGCGTGCTTTTGGGGTGATCTTTTTTTTAATAATGCATATTTTCCCGTGGGACATGTTTTCAAAAGCAATAATTTACGAAAACCTGTGCTAAACGGCCATTGTGACACCTCTCCCTTCTGTGCCCATTTTCAAAGGTGTTTGATTCGGTTAAATTTCGGAATAGTGTAACTTACTCGTCTGGCGTTCTTTTGGGGCGATCTTTTTTTGATAATGTACATTTTCCCGTGAGAAAAGTCTTCAAAAGCAATAATTTACGAAAACCTGTGCTAAACGGCCATTGTGACACCTCTCCCTTCTGTGCCCATTTTCAAAGGTGTTTGATTCGGTTAAATTTCTGAATAGTGTAACTTAGTCGTCTGGCGTTCTTTTGGGGCGATCTTTTTTTTGATAATGCACATTTTCCCGTGAGAAATGTCTTCAAAAGCAATAATTTACGAAAACCTGTGCTAAACGGCCATCGTGACACCTCTCCGTTTTGTGTATATTTTCAAAGGTGTTTGATTCGGTTAAATTTAGGAATAGTGTAACTTAGTCGTCTGGCGTACTTTTGGGGCGACCTTTTTTTTGGTAATGCACATTTTCCCGTGGGAAATGTCTTCAAAAGCAATAATTAAGGAAAACCTGTGCTAAACGACCATTGTGACACCTCTGCCTTCTGTGCACATTTTCGAAGGTGTTTGATTCGGTTAAATTTCGGAATAGTGTAACTTAGTCGTCTGGGATGCTTTTGGGGCGACCTTTTTTTTGGTAATGCACATTTTCCAGTGGGAAATGTCTTCAAAAGCAATAATTTACGAAAACCTGTGCTAAACGGCCATTGTGACACCTCTCCCTTTTGTGCACATTTTCAAAGGTGTTTGATTCGTTTAAATTTCGGAATAGTGTAACTTAGTCGTCTGGCGTGCTTTTGGGGCGATCTTTTTTTTGATAATGCACATTTTCCGGTGGGAAATGTCTTCAAAAGAAATAATTTACGAAAATTGTGACACCTCTCCCCTTTGTGCACATTTTCAAAGGTGTTTGATTCGGTTAAATTTAGGAATAGTGTAACTTCGTCGTTTGGCGTGCTTTTGGGGCGATCTTTTTTTTAATAATGCATATTTTCCCGTGGGACATATTTTCAAAAGCAATAATTTACGAAAACCTGTGCTAAACGGCCATTGTGACACCTCTCCCTTCTGTGCTCATTTTCAAAGGTGTTTGATTCGGTTAAATTTCGGAATAGTGTAACTTAGTCGTCTGGCGTGCTTTTGGGGGGACCTTTTTTTTGGTCATGTACATTTTCCTATGGGAAATGTCTTCAAAAGCTATAATTTACGAAAACCTGTGCTAAACGGCCATTGTGACACCTCTCCCTTCTGTGCTCATTTTCAAAGGTGTTTGATTCGGTTAAATTTCGGAATAGTGTAACTTAGTCGTCTGGCGTGCTTTTGGGGCGACCTTTTTTTTGGTAATGTACATTTTCCTATGGGAAATGTCTTCAAAAGCAATAATTTACGAAAACCTGTGCTAAACGGCCATTGTGACACCTCTCCCTTCTGTGCTCATTTTCAAAGGTGTTTGATTCGGTTAAATTTCGGAATAGTGTAACTTAGTCGTCTGGCGTGCTTTTGGGGCGATCTTTTTTTTGATAATGCACATTTTCCGGTGGGAAATGTCTTCAAAAGCAATAAATTACGAAAATTGTGACACCTCTCCCCTTTGTGCACATTTTCAAAGGTGTTTGATTCGGTTAAATTTAGGAATAGTGTAACTTCGTCGTTTGGCGTGCTTTTGGGGCGATCTTTTTTTTAATAATGCATATTTTCCCGTGGGACATGTTTTCAAAAGCAATAATTTACGAAAACCTGTGCTAAACGGCCATTGTGACACCTCTCCCTTCTGTGCTCATTTTCAAAGGTGTTTGATTCGGTTAAATTTCGGAATAGTGTAACTTAGTCGTCTGGCGTGCTTTTGGGGGGACCTTTTTTTTGGTCATGTACATTTTCCTATGGGAAATGTCTTCAAAAGCAATAATTTACGAAAACCTGTGCTAAACGGCCATTGTGACACCTCTCCCTTCTGTGCTCATTTTCAAAGGTGTTTGATTCGGTTAAATTTCGGAATAGTGTAACTTAGTCGTCTGGCGTGCTTTTGGGGCGACCTTTTTTTTGGTAATGTACATTTTCCTATGGGAAATGTCTTCAAAAGCAATAATTTACGAAAACCTGTGCTAAACGGCCATTGTGACACCTCTCCCTTCTGTGCTCATTTTCAAAGGTGTTTGATTCGGTTAAATTTCGGAATAGTGTAACTTAGTCGTCTGGCGTGCTTTTGGGGCGATCTTTTTTTTGATAATGCACATTTTCCGGTGGGAAATGTCTTCAAAAGCAATAAATTACGAAAATTGTGACACCTCTCCCCTTTGTGCACATTTTCAAAGGTGTTTGATTCGGTTAAATTTAGGAATAGTGTAACTTAGTCGTTTGGCGTGCTTTTGGGGTGATCTTTTTTTTAATAATGCATATTTTCCCGTGGGACATGTTTTCAAAAGCAATAATTTACGAAAACCTGTGCTAAACGGCCATTGTGACACCTCTCCCTTCTGTGCCCATTTTCAAAGGTGTTTGATTCGGTTAAATTTCGGAATAGTGTAACTTACTCGTCTGGCGTTCTTTTGGGGCGATCTTTTTTTTGATAATGTACATTTTCCCGTGAGAAAAGTCTTCAAAAGCAATAATTTACGAAAACCTGTGCTAAACGGCCATCGTGACACCTCTCCGTTTTGTGTATATTTTCAAAGGTGTTTGATTCGGTTAAATTTAGGAATAGTGTAACTTAATCGTCTGGCGTACTTTTGGGGCGACCTTTTTTTTGGTAATGCACATTTTCCCGTGGGAAATGTCTTCAAAAGCAATAATTAAGGAAAACCTGTGCTAAACGACCATTGTGACACCTCTGCCTTCTGTGCTCATTTTCAAAGGTGTTTGATTCGGTTAAATTTCGGAATAGTGTAACTTAGTCGTCTGGGATGCTTTTGGGGCGACCTTTTTTTTGGTAATGCACATTTTCCAGTGGGAAATGTCTTCAAAAGCAATAATTTACGAAAACCTGTGCTAAACGGCCATTGTGACACCTCTCCCTTTTGTGCACATTTTCAAAGGTGTTTGATTCGGTTAAATTTCGGAATAGTGTAACTTAGTCGTCTGGCGTGCTTTTGGGGCGATCTTTTTTTTGATAATGCACATTTTCCGGTGGGAAATGTCTTCAAAAGAAATAATTTACGAAAATTGTGACACCTCTCCCCTTTGTGCACATTTTCAAAGGTGTTTGATTCGGTTAAATTTAGGAATAGTGTAACTTCGTCGTTTGGCGTGCTTTTGGGGCGATCTTTTTTTTAATAATGCATATTTTCCCGTGGGACATGTTTTCAAAAGCAATAATTTACGAAAACCTGTGCTAAACGGCCATTGTGACACCTCTCCCTTCTGTGCTCATTTTCAAAGGTGTTTGATTCGGTTAAATTTCGGAATAGTGTAACTTAGTCGTCTGGCGTGCTTTTGGGGGGACCTTTTTTTTGGTAATGTACATTTTCCCGTGGGAAATGTCTTCAAAAGCAATAATTTACGAAAACCTGTGCTAAACGGCCATTGTGACACCTCTCCCTTCTGTGCTCATTTTCAAAGGTGTTTGATTCGGTTAAATTTCGGAATAGTGTAACTTAGTCGTCTGGCGTGCTTTTGGGGCGATCTTTTTTTTGATAATGTACATTTTCCCGTGGGAAATGTCTTCAAAAGCAATAATTTACGAAAACCTGTGCTAAACGGCCATTGTGACACCTCTCCCTTCTGTGCTCATTTTCAAAGGTGTTTGATTCGGTTAAATTTCGGAATAGTGTAACTTAGTCGTCTGGCGTGCTTTTGGGGCGATCTTTTTTTTGATAATGCACATTTTCCGGTGGGAAATGTCTTCAAAAGCAATAAATTACGAAAATTGTGACACCTCTCCCCTTTGTGCACATTTTCAAAGGTGTTTGATTCGGTTAAATTTAGGAATAGTGTAACTTCGTCGTTTGGCGTGCTTTTGGGGCGATCTTTTTTTTAATAATGCATATTTTCCCGTGGGACATGTTTTCAAAAGCAATAATTTACGAAAACCTGTGCTAAACGGCCATTGTGACACCTCTCCCTTCTGTGCTCATTTTCAAAGGTGTTTGATTCGGTTAAATTTCGGAATAGTGTAACTTAGTCGTCTGGCGTGCTTTTGGGGCGACCTTTTTTTTGGTAATGTACATTTTCCTATGGGAAATGTCTTCAAAAGCAATAATTTACGAAAACCTGTGCTAAACGGCCATTGTGACACCTCTCCCTTCTGTGCTCATTTTCAAAGGTGTTTGATTCGGTTAAATTTCGGAATAGTGTAACTTAGTCGTCTGGCGTGCTTTTGGGGCGATCTTTTTTTTGATAATGCACATTTTCCGGTGGGAAATGTCTTCAAAAGCAATAAATTACGAAAATTGTGACACCTCTCCCCTTTGTGCACATTTTCAAAGGTGTTTGATTCGGTTAAATTTAGGAATAGTGTAACTTAGTCGTTTGGCGTGCTTTTGGGGTGATCTTTTTTTTAATAATGCATATTTTCCCGTGGGACATGTTTTCAAAAGCAATAATTTACGAAAACCTGTGCTAAACGGCCATTGTGACACCTCTCCCTTCTGTGCCCATTTTCAAAGGTGTTTGATTCGGTTAAATTTCGGAATAGTGTAACTTACTCGTCTGGCGTTCTTTTGGGGCGATCTTTTTTTGATAATGTACATTTTCCCGTGAGAAAAGTCTTCAAAAGCAATAATTTACGAAAACCTGTGCTAAACGGCCATCGTGACACCTCTCCGTTTTGTGTATATTTTCAAAGGTGTTTGATTCGGTTAAATTTAGGAATAGTGTAACTTAGTCGTCTGGCGTACTTTTGGGGCGACCTTTTTTTTGGTAATGCACATTTTCCCGTGGGAAATGTCTTCAAAAGCAATAATTAAGGAAAACCTGTGCTAAACGACCATTGTGACACCTCTGCCTTCTGTGCTCATTTTCAAAGGTTTTTGATTCGGTTAAATTTCGGAATAGTGTAACTTAGTCGTCTGGCATGCTTTTGGGGCGACCTTTTTTTTGGTAATGCACATTTTCCCGTGGGAAATGTCTTCAAAAGCAATAATTTACGAAAACCTGTGCTAAACGGCCATTGTGACACCTCTCCCTTTTGTGCACATTTTCAAAGGTGTTTGATTCGGTTAAATTTCGGAATAGTGTAACTTAGTCGTCTGGCTTGCTTTTGGGGGGACCTTTTTTTTGGTAATGTACATTTTCCCGTGGGAAATGTCTTCAAAAGCAATAATTTACGAAAACCTGTGCTAAACGGCCATTGTGACACCTCTTCCTTCTGTGCTCATTTTCAAAGGTGTTTGATTCCGTTAAATTTCGGAATAGCGTAACTTAGTCGTCTGGCGTGCTTTTGGGGCGATCTATTTTTTGATAATGCATATTTTCCGGTGGGAAATGTCTTCAAAAGCAATAATTTACGAAAACCTGTGCTAACCGGTCATTGTGACACCTCTCCCTTTTGTGCGCATTTTCAAAGGTGTTTGCTTTGGTTAAATTTCGGAATAGTATAACTTAGTCGTCTGGCGTGCTTTTTGGGCGATCTTTTTTTTGATAATGCACATTTTCCCGTGGAAAATGTCTTCAAAAGCAATAATTTACGAAAGCCTGTGCTAACGGTCATTGTGACACCTCTCCCTTTTGTGCACATTTTCAAAAGTGTTTGATTCGGTTAAATTTCAGAATAGTGTAACTTAGTCGTCTGGTGTGCTTTTGGGGCGATCTTTTTTTTGGTAATGTACATTTTCCCGTGGGAAATGTTGTCAAAAGCAATAATTTACGAAAACCTGTGCTAAACGGCCATTGTGACGCCTCTCCCTTTTGTGCACATTTTCAAAGGTGTTTCATTCGGTTAAATTTCGGAATAGTGTAACTTAGTCGTCTGGCGTGCTTTTGGGGCGACCTTTTTTTTGGTAATGTACATTTTCTTGTGGGAAATGTCTTCAAAAGCAATAATTTACGAAAACCTGTGCTAAACGGCCATTGTGACACCTCTCCCTTCTGTGCTCATTTTCGAAGGTGTTTGATTCTGTTAAATTTCGGAATAGTGTAACTTAGTCGTCTGGCGTGCTTTTGGGGCGATCTTTTTTTTGATAATGCACATTTTCCCGTGGGAAATGTTTTCCAAAGCAATAATTTGCGAAAACCTGTGCTAAACGGCCATTGTGACACCTCTCCCTTCTGTGCCCATTTTCAAAGGTGTTTGATTCGGTTAAATTTCGGAATAGTGTAACTTAGTCGTCTGGCGTTCTTTTGGGGCGATCTTTTTTTTGATAATGCACATTTTCCCGTGAGAAATGTCTTCAAAAGCAATAATTTACGAAAACCTGTGCTAAACGGCCATCGTGACACCTCTCCGTTTTGTGTATATTTTCAAAGGTGTTTGCTTCGGTTAAATTTAGGAATAGTGTAACTTAGTCGTCTGGCGTACTTTTGGGGCGACCTTTTTTTTGGTAATGCACATTTTCCCGTGGGAAATGTCTTCAAAAGCAATAATTAAGGAAAACCTGTGCTAAACGACCATTGTGACACCTCTGCCTTCTGTGCACATTTTCAAAGGTGTTTGATTTGGTTAAATTTCGGAATAGTGTAACTTAGTCGTCTGGCATGCTTTTGGGGCGACCTTTTTTTTGGTAATGCACATTTTCCCGTGGGAAATGTCTTCAAAAGCAATAATTTACGAAAACCTGTGCTAAACGGCCATTGTGACACCTCTCCCTTTTGTGCACATTTTCAAAGGTGTTTGATTCGGTTAAATTTCGGAATAGTGTAACTTAGTCGTCTGGCGTGCTTTTGGGGCGATCTTTTTTTTGATAATGCACATTTTCCGGTGGGAAATGTCTTCAAAAGCAATAATTTACGAAAATTGTGACACCTCTCCCCTTTGTGCACATTTTCAAAGGTGTTTGATTCGGTTAAATTTAGGAATAGTGTAACTTAGTCGTTTGGCGTGCTTTTGGGGCGATCTTTTTTTTAATAATGCATATTTTCCCGTGGGACATGTTTTCAAAAGCAATAATTTATGAAAACCTGTGCTAAACGGCCATTGTGACACCTCTCCCTTCTGTGCTCATTTTCAAAGGTGTTTGATTCGGTTAAATTTCGGAATAGTGTAACTTAGTCGTCTGGCGTGCTTTTGGGGCGATCTTTTTTTTGATAATGTACATTTTCCCGTGGGAAATGTCTTCAAAAGCAATAATTTACGAAAACCTGTGCTAAACGGCCATTGTGACACCTCTCCCTTCTGTGCTCATTTTCAAAGCTGTTTGATTCGGTTAAATTTCGGAATAGTGTAACTTAGTCGTCTGGCGTGCTTTTGGGGCGATCTTTTTTTGATAATGCACATTTTCCGGTGGGAAATGTCTTCAAAAGCAATAAATTACGAAAATTGTGACACCTCTCCCCTTTGTGCACATTTTCAAAGGTGTTTGATTCGGTTAAATTTAGGAATAGTGTAACTTAGTCGTCTGGCGTACTTTTGGGGCGACCTTTTTTTTGGTAATGCACATTTTCCCATGGGAAATGTCTTCAAAAGCAATAATTAAGGAAAACCTGTGCTAAACGACCATTGTGACACCTCTGCCTTCTGTGCACATTTTCAAAGGTGTTTGATTCGTTTAAATTTCGGAATAGTGTAACTTAGTCGTCTGGCATGCTTTTGGGGCGACCTTTTTTTTGGTAATGCACATTTTCCCGTGGGAAATGTCTTCAAAAGCAATAATTTACGAAAACCTGTGCTAAACGGCCATTGTGACACCTCTCCCTTATGTGCCCATTTTCAAAGGTGTTTGATTCGGTTAAATTTCGGAATAGTGTAACTTAGTCGTCTGGCGTTCTTTTGGGGCGATCTTTTTTTGGATAATGCACATTTTCCCGTGAGAAATGTCTTCAAAAGCAATAATTTACGAAAACCTGTGTTAAACGGCCATTGTGACACCTCTCCGTTTTGTGTATATTTTCAAAGGTGTTTGATTCGGTTAAATTTAGGAATAGTGTAACTTAGTCGTCTAGCGTACTTTTGGGGCGACCTTTTTTTTGGTAATGCACATTTTCCCGTGGGAAATGTCTTCAAAACCAATAATTAAGGAAAACCTGTGCTAAACGACCATTGTGACACCTCTGCCTTCTGTGCACATTTTCAAAGGTGTTTGATTCGGTTAACTTTTGGAATAGTGTAACTTAGTCGTCTGGCATGCTTTTGGGGCGATCTTTTTTTTGATAATGCACATTTTCCCGTGGGAAATGTCTTCAAAAGCAATAATTTACGAAAACCTGTGCTAAACGGCCATTGTGACACCTTTCCCTTTTGTGCATATTTTCAAAGGTGTTTGATTCGGTTAAATTTCGGAATAGTGTAACTTAGTCGTCTGGCGTGCTTTTGGGGCGATCTTTTTTTTGATAATGAACATTTTCCCGTGGGAAATGTCTTCAAAAGCAATAATTTACGAAAACCTGTGCTAAACGGCCATTGTCACACCTCTCCCTTCTGTGCTCATTTTCAAAGGTGTTTGATTCGGTTAAATTTCGGAATAGTGTAACTTAGTCGTCTGGCGTGCTTTTGGGGCGATCTTTTTTTTGATAATGCACATTTTCCGGTGGGAAATGTCTTCAAAAGCAATAATTTACGAAAATTGTGACACCTCTCCCCTTTGTGCACATTTTCAAAGGTGTTTGATTTGGTTAAATTTAGGAATAGTGTAACTTAGTCGTTTGGCGTGCTTTTGGGGCGATCTTTTTTTTAATAATGCATATTTTCCCGTGGGACATGTTTTCAAAAGCAATAATTTACGAAAACCTGTGCTAAACGGCCATTGTGACACCTCTCCCTTCTGTGCCTATTTTCAAAGGTGTTTGATTCGGTTAAATTTCGGAATAGTGTAACCTAGTCGTCTGGCGTTCTTTTGGGGCGATCTTTTTTTTGATAATGTACATTTTCCCGTGAGAAATGTCTTCAAAAGCAATAATTTACGAAAGCCTGTGCTAATGGCCATTGTGACACCTCTTCCTTTTGTGCACGTTTTCAAAGGTGTTTGATTCGGTTAAATTTCGGAATAGTGTAACTTAGTCGTCTGACGTGCTTTTGGAGCGATCTTTTTTTTGATAATGCACATTTTCCCGTGGGAAATGTCTTCAAAATCAATAATTTACGAAAGCCTGTGCTAACGGCCATTGCGACACCTCTCCCTTTTGTGCACGTTTTCAAAGGTGTTTGATGCGGTTAAATTTCGGAATAGTGTAACTTAGTCGTCTGGCGTGCTTTTGGGGTGATCTTTTTTTTGATAATGCACATTTTTCCGTGGGAAATGTCTTCAAAATCAATAATTTACGAAAGCCTGTGCTAATGGCCATTGTGACACCTCTCCCTTTTGTGCACGTTTTCAAAGGTGTTTGATTCGGTTAAATTTCGGAATAGTGTAACTTAGTCGTCTGGCGTGCTTTTGGGGCGTTCTTTTTTTTGATAATGTACATTTTCCGGTGGAAAATGTCTTCAAAAGCAATAATTTACGAAAGCCTGTGCTAATGGCCATTGTGACACCTCTCCCTTTTGTGCACGTTTTCAAAGGTGTTTGCTTCGGTTAAATTTCGGAATAGTGTAACTTAGTCGTCTGGCGTGCTTTTGGGCGATCTTTTTTTTGATAATGTACATTTTCCCGTGGAAAATGTCTTCAAAAGCAATAATTTACGAAAACCTGTGCTAAACGGCCATTGTGACACCTCTCCCTTTTGTGCACATTTTCAAAGGTGTTTGATTCGGTTAAATTTAGGAATAGTGTAACTTAGTCGTCTAGCGTACTTTTGGGGCGACCTTTTTTTTGGTAATGCACATTTTCCCGTGGGAAATGTCTTCAAAACCAATAATTAAGGAAAACCTGTGCTAAACGACCATTGTGACACCTCTGCCTTCTGTGCACATTTTCAAAGGTGTTTGATTCGGTTAAATTTCGGAATAGTGTAACTTAGTCGTCTGGCGTGCTTTTGGGGCGATCTTTTTTTTGATAATGCACATTTTCCCGTGGGAAATGTCTTCAAAAGCAATAATTTACGAAAACCTGTGCTAAACGGCCATTGTGACACCTTTCCCTTTTGTGCATATTTTCAAAGCTGTTTGATTCGGTTAAATTTCGGAATAGTGTAACTTAGTCGTCTGGCGTGCTTTTGGGGCGATCTTTTTTTTGATAATGCACATTTTCCCGTGGGAAATGTCTTCAAAAGCAATAATTTTCGAAAACCTGTGCTAAACGGCCATTGTGACACCTCTCCCGTCTGTGCCCATTTTCAAAGGTGTTTGATTTGGTTAAATTTCGGGATAGTGTAACTTAGTCATCTGGCGTGCTTTTGGGAGGACCTTTTTTTTGGTAATGTACATTTTCCCGTGGGAAATGTCTTCAAAAGCAATAATTTACGAAAACCTGTGCTAAACGGCCATTGTGACACCTCTCCCTTCTGTGCACGTTTTCAAAGGTGTTTGATTCGGTTAAATTTCGGAATAGTGTAACTTAGTCGTCTGTCGTGCTTTTGGGGCGACCTTTTTTTTGGTAATGCACATTTTCCCGTGGAAAATGTCTTCAAAAGCAATAATTTACGAAAACCTGTGCTAAACGGCCATTGTGACACCTCTCCCTTCTGTGCACATTTTCAAAGGTGTTTGATTCGGTTAAATTTCGGAATAGTGTAACTTAGTCGTCTCGCGTGCTTTTGGGGCGATCTCTTTTTTGATAATGCACATTTTCCCGTGGGAAATGTCATCAAAAGCAATAATTTAAGAAAACCTGTGCTAAACGTCCATTGTGACACCTCTCCCTTTTGTGCACATTTTCAAAGGTGTTTGATTCGGTTAAATTTAGGAATAGTGTAACTTAGTCGTCTAGCGTACTTTTGGGGCGACCTTTTTTTTGGTAATGCACATTTTCCCGTGGGAAATGTCTTCAAAACCAATAATTAAGGAAAACCTGTGCTAAACGACCATTGTGACACCTCTGCCTTCTGTGCACATTTTCAAAGGTGTTTGATTCGGTTAACTTTTGGAATAGTGTAACTTAGTCGTCTGGCATGCTTTTGGGGCGATCTTTTTTTTGATAATGCACATTTTCCCGTGGGAAATGTCTTCAAAAGCAATAATTTACGAAAACCTGTGCTAAACGGCCATTGTGACACCTTTCCCTTTTGTGCATATTTTCAAAGGTGTTTGATTCGGTTAAATTTCGGAATAGTGTAACTTAGTCGTCTGGCGTGCTTTTGGGGCGATCTTTTTTTTGATAATGCACATTTTCCCGTGGGAAATGTCTTCAAAAGCAATAATTTACGAAAACCTGTGCTAAACGGCCATTGTGACACCTCTCCCTTTTGTGCACATTTTCAAAGCTGTTTGATTCGGTTAAATTTCGGAATAGTGTAACTTAGTCGTCTGGCGTGCTTTTGGGGCGATCTTTTTTTTGATAATGCACATTTTCCCGTGGGAAATGTCTTCAAAAGCAATAATTTACGAAAACCTGTGCTAAACGGCCATTGTGACACCTCTCCCTTCTGTGCCCATTTTCAAAGGTGTTTGATTTGGTTAAATTTCGGGATAGTGTAACTTAGTCATCTGGCGTGCTTTTGGGGCGACCTTTTTTTTGGTAATGTACATTTTCCCGTGGGAAATGTCTTCAAAAGCAATAATTTACGAAAGCCTGTGCTAAACGGCCATTGTGACACCTCTCCCTTTTGTGCACGTTTTCAAAGGTGTTTGATTCGGTTAAATTTCGGAATAGTGTAACTTAGTCGTCTGGCGTGCTTTTGGGGGGACCTTTTTTTTGGTGATGTACATTTTCCCGTGGAAAATGTCTTCAAAAGCAATAATTTACGAAAACCTGTGCTAAACGGCCATTGTGACACCTCTCCCTTCTGTGCACATTTTCAAAGGTGTTTGATTCGGTTAAATTTCGTAATAGTGTAACTTAGTCGTCTCGTGTGCTTTTGGGGCGATCTCTTTTTTGATAATGCACATTTTCCCGTGAGAAATGTCATCAAAAGCAATAATTTAAGAAAACCTGTGCTAAACGTCCATTGTGACACCTCTCCCTTTTGTGCACATTTTCAAAGGTGTTTGATTCGGTTAAATTTCGGAATAGTGTAACTTAGTCGTCTGGCGTGCTTTTGGGGCGACCTTTTTTTTGGTAATGCACATTTTCCCGTGGGAAATGTCTTCAAAAGCAATAATTTACGAAAACCTGTGCTAAACGGCCATTGTGACACCTCTCCCTTTTGTGCACATTTTCAAAGGTGTTTGATTCGGTTAAATTTCGGAATAGTGTAACTTAGTCGTCTGGCGTGCTTTTGGGGCGATCTTTTTTTTGATAATGTACATTTTCCCGTGGAAAATGTCTTCAAAAGCAATAATTTACGAAAACCTGTGCTAAACGGCCATTGTGACACCTCTCCCTTTTGTGCACATTTTCAAAGGTGTTTGATTCGTTTAAATTTCGGAATAGTGTAACTTAGTCGTCTGGCGTGCTTTTGGGGCGATCTTTTTTTTGATAATGCACATTTTCCCGTGGGAAATGTCTTCAAAAGCAATAATTTACGAAAACCTGTGCTAAACGGCCATTGTGACACCTCTCCCTTTTGTGCACATTTTCAAAGGTGTTTAATTCGGTTAAATTTCGGAATAGTGTAACTTAGTCGTCTGGCATGCTTTTGGGCCGATCTTTTTTTTTATAATGTACATTTTCCCGTGGGAAATGTTTTTAAAAGCAATAATTTACGAAAGCCTGTGCTAACGGCCATTGTGACACCTCTCCCTTTTGTGCACATTTTCAAAGGTGTTTGATTCGTTTAAATTTCGGAATAGTGTAACTTAGTCGTCTGGCGTGCTTTTGGGGCGATCTTTTTTTTGATAATGCACATTTTCCCGTGGGAAATGTCTTCAAAACCAATAATTTACGAAAACCTGTGCTAAACGGCCATTGTGACACCTCTCCCTTTTGTGCACATTTTCAAAGGTGTTTGATTCGGTTAAATTTCGGAATAGTGTAACTTAGTCGTCTGGCATGCTTTTGGGGCGATCTTTTTTTTGATAATGTACATTTTCCCGTGGGAAATGTCTTCAAAAGCAATAATTTACGAAAGCCTGTGCTAACGGCCATTGTGACACCTCTCCCTTTTGTGCACATTTTCAAAGGTGTTTGATGCGGTTAAATTTCGGAATAGTGTAACTTAGTCGTCTGGCGTGCTTTTGGGGCGATGTTTTTTTTGATAATGCACATTTTTCCGTGGGAAATGTCTTCAAAAGCAATAATTTACGAAAACCTGTGCTAAACGGCCATTGTGACACCTCTCCCTTTTGTGCACATTTTCCAAGGTGTTTGATTCGGTTAAATTTCGGAATAGTGTAACTTAGTCGTCTGGCGTGGTTTTGGGCCGATCTTTTTTTTTATAATGTACATTTTCCCGTGGGAAATGTTTTCAAAAGCAATAATTTACGAAAGCCTGTGCTAACGGCCATTGTGACACCTCTCCCTTTTGTGCACATTTTCAAAGGTGTTTGATGCGGTTAAATTTCGGAATAGTGTAACTTAGTCGTCTGGCGTGCTTTTGGGGCGATCTTTTTTTTGATAATGCACATTTTTCCGTGGGAAATGTCTTCAAAAGCAATAATTTACGAAAACCTGTGCTAAACGGCCATTGTGACACCTCTCCCTTTTGTGCACATTTTCAAAGGTGTTTGATTCGTTTAAATTTCGGAATAGTGTAACTTAGTCGTCTGGCGTGCTTTTGGGGCGATCTTTTTTTTGATAATGAACATTTTCCCGTGGGAAATGTCTTCAAAAGCAATAATTTACGAAAACCTGTGCTAAACGGCCATTGTCACACCTCTCCCTTCTGTGCTCATTTTCAAAGGTGTTTGATTCGGTTAAATTTCGGAATAGTGTAACTTAGTCGTCTGGCGTGCTTTTGGGGCGATCTTTTTTTTTATAATGCACATTTTCCCGTGGGAAATGTCTTTAAAAGCAATAATTTACGAAAGCCTGTGCTAACGGCCATTGTGACACCTCTCCCTTTTGTGCACATTTTCAAAGGTGTTTGATGCGGTTAAATTTCGGAATAGTGTAACTTAGTCGTCTGGCGTGCTTTTGGGGCGATCTTTTTTTTGATAATGCACATTTTTCCGTGGGAAATATCTTCAAAAGCAATAATTTACGAAAGCCTGTGCTAATGGCCATTGTTACACCTCTCCCTTTTGTGCACATTTTCAAAGGTGTTTGATTCGTTTAAATTTCGGAATAGTGTAACTTAGTCGTCTGGCGTGCTTTTGAGAGGACCTTTTTTTTGGATAATGAACATTTTCCCGTGGGAAATGTCTTCAAAAGCAATAATTTACGAAAACCTGTGCTAAACGGCCATTGTCACACCTCTCCCTTCTGTGCTCATTTTCAAAGGTGTTTGATTCGGTTAAATTTCGGAATAGTGTAACTTAGTCGTCTGGCGTGCTTTTGGGGCGATCTTTTTTTTTATAATGCACATTTTCCCGTAGGAAATGTTTTTAAAAGCAATAATTTACGAAAGCCTGTGCTAACGGCCATTGTGACACCTCTCCCTTTTGTGCACATTTTCAAAGGTGTTTGATGCGGTTAAATTTCGGAATAATGTAACTTAGTCGTCTGGCGTGCTTTTGGGGCGATCTTTTTTTTGATAATGCACATTTTTCCGTGGGAAATGTCTTCAAAAGCAATAATTTACGAAAGCCTGTGCTAATGGCCATTGTTACACCTCTCCCTTTTGTGCACGTTTTCAAAGGTGTTTGATTCGGTTAAATTTCGGAATAGTGTAACTTAGTCGTCTGGCGTGCTTTTGGGGCGATCTTTTTTTTGATAATGTACATTTTCCCGTGGAAAATGTCTTCAAAAGCAATAATTTACGAAAACCTGTGCTAAACGGCCATTGTGACACCTCTCCCTTTTGTGCACATTTTCAAAGGTGTTTGATTCGGTTAAATTTCGGAATAGTGTAACTTAGTCGTCTGGCGTGCTTTTGGGGCGATCTTTTTTTTGATAATGCACATTTTCCCATGGGAAATGTCTTCAAAAGCAATAATTTACGAAAACCTGTGCTAAACGGCCATTGTGACACCTCTCCCTTTTGTGCACATTTTCAAAGGTGTTTGATTCGGTTAAATTTCGGAATAGTGTAACTTAGTCATCTGGCGTGCTTTTGGGGCGATCTTTTTTTTTATAATGCACATTTTCCTGTGGGAAATGTCTTGAAAAGCAATAATTTACGAAAACCTGTGTTAAACGGCCATTGTGACACCTCTCCCTTTTGTGCACATTTTCAAAGGTGTTTGATTTGGTTAAATTTCGGAATAGTGTAACTTAGTCGTCTGGCGTGCTTTTGGGGCGGTTTTTTTTTTATAATGCACATTTTCCAATGGAAAATGTCTTGAAAAGCAATAATTTACGAAAACCTGTGCTAACCGGCCATTGTGACACCTCTCCCTTCTGTGCTCATTTTCTAAGGTGTTTGATTCCGTTAAATTTCGGAAGAGTGCAACTTAGTCGTCTGGCATGCTTTTGGGGCGATCTTTCTTTTGATAATGCACATTTTCCCGTGGGAAATGTCTTCAAAAGCAATAATTTACGAAAACCTGTGCTAAACGGCCATTGTGACACCTCTCCCTTTTGTGCGCATTTTCAAAGGTGTTTGATTCGGTTAAATTTCGGGATAGTGTAACTTAGTCGTCTGGCGTGCTTTTGGGGGGACCTTTTTTTTGGTAATGTACATTTTCCCGTGGGAAATGTCTTCAAAAGCAATAATTTACGAAAGCCTATGCTAAACGGCCATTGTGACACATCTCCTTTTTGTGCACGTTTTCAAAGGTGTTTGATTCGGTTAAATTTCGGAATAGTGTAACTTAGTCGTCTGGCGTGCTTTTGGGGGGACCTTTTTTTTGGTGATGTACATTTTCCCGTGGAAAATGTCTTCAAAAGCAATAATTTACGAAAACCTGTGCTAAACGGCCATTGTGACACCTCTCCCTTCTGTGCACATTTTCAAAGGTGTTTGATTTGGTTAAATTTCGGAATAGTGTAACTTAGTCGTCTCGCGTGCTTTTGGGGCGATCTCTTTTTTGATAATGCACATTTTCCCGTGAGAAATGTCATCAAAAGCAATAATTTAAGAAAACCTGTGCTAAACGTCCATTGTGACACCTCTCCCTTTTGTGCACATTTTCAAAGGTGTTTGATTCGGTTAAATTTCGGAATAGTGTAACTTAGTCGTCTGGCGTGCTTTTTGGGGGGACCTTTTTTTTGGTGATGTACATTTTCCCGTGGGAAATGTCTTCAAAAGCAATAATTTACGAAAGCCTGTGCTAATGGCCATTGTGACACCTCTCCCTTTTGTGCACGTTTTGAAAGGTGTTTGATTCGGTTAAATTTCGGAATAGTGTAACTTAGTCGTCTGACGTGCTTTTGGGGCGATCTTTTTTTTTATAATGCACATTTTCCCGTGGGAAATGTCTTCAAAAGCAATAATTTACGAAAACCTGTGCTAAACGGCCATTGTCACACCTCTCCCTTTTGTGCACATTTTCAAAGGTGTTTGATTCGGTTAAATTTCGGAATAGTGTAACTTAGTCGTCCGGCGTGCTTTTGGGGCGATCTTTTTTTTGATAATGCACATTTTTCAGTGGAAAATGTCTTGAAAAGCAATAATTTACGAAAACCTGTGCTAAGCGGCCATTCTGACACCTCTCCCTTCTGTGCTCATTTTCAAAGCTGTTTGATTCCGTTAAATTTCGGAAGAGTGCAACTTAGTCGTATGGCGTGCTTTTGGGGCGATCTTTTTTTGATAATGCACATTTTCCCGTGGGAAATGTCTTCAAAAGCAATAATTTACGAAAGCCTGTGCTAACGGCCATTGTGACACCTCTCCCTTTTGTGCACGTTTTCAAAGGTGTTTGATGCGGTTAAATTTCGGAATAGTGTAACTTAGTCGTCTGGCGTGCTTTTGGGGCGATCTTTTTTTTTATAATGCACATTTTCCCGTGGGAAATGTCACGCCCCGAACCCTAACGGGCTCGCAACACCCCCTTCGACGGTCGTGATGAACGCGACGTCCCAGGACGCGTCGCCGACCCAAACAAACTATGCAAGCGGAAGCGGAATAAAACAACCCAGACAATAAAATATGACAAAGGGGTAGAACAACGTAATTTAATAAACATATAACATTAACTTAAATCCACAACATTCATACATTAGGCCGCTAGGGTTAAATCCACCATCATCATCAAAAAGGAACAGGTGGCTGGGTAGACTACTGACAGCACAAAACGGGACTCTACCAAAAAGGCTTCCTAGCCCTACTCCTACATATCCCTACGGTACCCAGTCGGAATCGGACCCTGAGGATTCCGACTCTGAGTCCGAGTCAATCTCGATCGGGTTCTCCTCCTCCTCTCCCTGCTCGACCGCCATAGGCTCCTCTTCGGGCTCGGGCTCGGACTCCTCCTCGGGCTCGGGTTCCGGTGCTAGCTCGGGTTCAGGCTCGGGGACAGGTGCCGGTACTGAACTGGGGTTCACCGGCGGACTATCGGGGTCTGACACCTCACCATCGGGGGCGAACTTGTCCCAGGGCTCCCAATTGACCGCGTCCGCATTGGTATGACGCAACCCTTCAAAACCTCGGATTGGGCCAGAGTTCTCCAACCCGACCCTATGGGTCCAAGCCAAGTAGTCGTGGCGCTCCAGCTCATCTCGTCCCACATCTACCCAAACATAAGTGCGATGCCTAATATATGCCTCGCCCGGGTTCAGACCCGGGTACTCGTTGTCCTCATGCACCATATGCATGGGGACACCAAAACGCCTGGGTGGCGTCATACTCAAGGGCGGGGATCTGAAAATGGTTATATAATAACCGTGAGAACGAGTCTCAATAAGCAACTCCCTATACCTCACCTAGGCTAATGCGTACCCAGACAAGTCATACATGCAATCTACCCCATAACATATAAAATTCGCGTCATTGCACTTACCTCGTCATCAAGCCCAAGTAAACTCTGCACGTTAGTCGTCATGTGATAATGCAATAATAGTAATTAAATGACACATCACAATTACTCAAATACCAACCACACTTGCACTCAATCAATCCAACTAATTCAACCAGCCAATTCGATCACACGCTCAATCAGCCTATTCAATCACACGCTCAACCAGCCAACTCAATCACATTCAAATCGCATGCATGGCCGAACATCTTTCTCACTGCCCGCGCCACTGCGCCCTCAAGTCCATTCTCACTGCCCGCGCTACTGCGCCTCAGGCCCAATCTCACAGCCCGCGTAAACACGCCTCAGGCTCACTTGGCACACCGGCCACTCATGCTTTCACACGGACCGCCGTCAACACGTCCCAAGTCCGTAGCCCTCCGATCAATCCGGGCTCAAATTCCAACGACCGACGTAAACACGTCTCGGTCCAACACACCTTTAACGGGCCACCGTCAACACGTCTCAAGCCCGCAACCATTTGGCACACCGGCCAGTCAAACCTTCACACGGACCGCCGTCAACACGTCCCAAGTCCGTAGCCCTCCGATCGATCCGGGCTTAAAATCGACAGGCATACACACGCCATTCAATTAAATCAATTTCACGCCAATTGTATCAAACAACCCATAATCCCCACTCAATCCAATTCACAATTCGCCACCTCAACATACGAACCCGACGTTCAAGTCGGCCACACACAATTATTCAAGTCAAGCATAGCATTTAATCTAATCTAAATAACGCAATTAAACACAATGAGATTAAATTAAAACACGCCCTAGCCGTTCTAACCCGAGACAAGTCAATAAAGTACCCAAAATACTAGGTAGGGTTTAGGAAGTCACTTACCTAAGTTTGGCCCGGGAAAAGTCGGCTCGGGCCTAAAATGGCCCGGGTGAACAGTGCGTACTAGGCACACGCGCGGGCACAGCCGTCGGTCACGGGCGCGGGCACGGGCGCGGCGACGGGCGCGGGCACGGGCGCGGGCACGGGCGCGGGCAATGGGCACGGGCGCGGGCACGGCGACGGGCGTGCGGCTCGGTCGCGTGGGCGACGAGCCGGCCACGGCCTGGGCTGGCTGGCCGGGGCTGGCTGGCCGGGGCTGGCTGGCTGGTCGGGGCGGCGGTGGCGCGGCGGCGACGTCGGCACGGCGGCGGTGGCGCGGCGGCGACGGTGAGCTGGAGGGGGAGAGGTCAGCCGGTGGTGAGAGAGAGAGAGAGAGAGAGAGAGACCGGAACTGAGGGGGAGGGGCAAACCGGCGACGACGGAGCAGCACGGCGTGGCTGCTGGCGGGGTCGGGCGGCGTCGGGTTGGCCGGCTGGAGCGACGGCGAGCGGCGGCGACGCGGCGGCGAACTGCAGGAAGCCAAGGGAAGAAGGAGAGGTCGGCTGAGGCGGCTAGGGGCGTTCGGCGGCGACGACAGCGACACTCAGGCGTCGGGACGGCGCTGGGGAGCTGGCCGGACGACTGGGCGACGGCTGGGACTCGCCGGACGCAGCGGCGAGCGGCGGCGAGCCGAGCCCGTGCGCTGGAGAGAGGAGGAAGGTGGCGTCGGGCGGAGCTGCCGAGCGACGCGGAGGCGCGGCGACGGCGCGAGGAAGACGGCGGCGTCGGCGGCTGGTGGAGCGGCGTTCGGGCAGAGGCGGAGGGCGGTCGAGTGGCGGCTGTAGCGGCGAGGAGGGGCTGCGGAGGTGGTCGGGAGTCGGGGGAGGAGGGAGCGACCAGGTGGCGGGGGCAGCCGACGGGGCTGCCGGCGGATGGTTGGGCGGCGCGGCGCGGCGGTGACGGCAGCGCGCGACGGCCAGGCGAGCGGCGGCGACTGGTCGGGCGGACAGAACAGACGCAGCACCAGTCGGCCAAGGAGGAAGGAGGAGGAAGAAGAAGGAGAGAGAAGGAGAAGAAAAGAAAGAAGGAGAGAGAGAGAGAGACGTTGCATGGGCAGAGGAAGGGACATGCGGCAGGGGGAGGTGACGCGCGCGTAGGGGAGGGGCGCGGCAGAGGAGAAAAGAAAGAAAAGAAAGGAAAAAGGAAGAGAGAGGGAGACGGGGCAGACGTGCGCAGGTGGGGGAGGGGACGCGGCGCGAAGAAGAGAGAGAGAGAGAAAAAGGGAGAGGAAATAAAAGTACATTTTTGTCGTCGAGCGCGATCCAACGGACACGGTTCAAACTAACAAAAATCGATTTAACAGTCACGATTCAAATTCGGAAGAAGACCTAATAGCCCACGAAAAATCCCGAACGATAATAATGTAGGACAAAGGCCAAAATAAAATAAAATAATTCAAAACACACTACGAGGGAGGTCTACTAGTCCAAATTCGCACCCGGTCCAAACTTCCACTTTTCCACTATTCCTGACAATCTCGACGCTGGCCACAATAATATCGACACTGTCCAATTTAGTTCGTCCCGAAACCCCCGAAAATCGACTGCCAAGTTCGGGGTCTAAATAACAGCCAAATTCGATCGAGTGCGATTTTAGCAAAATCTCTATTTTAAAAACAAGAACCCGAGAGTGATCAGTTCCCGGGCGAGATTTCATTATAAGCGCACTGACGAATGACACATTTTATAAATCCCGAAAATGAGCCAAAATTCGGAATGTCACAGGAAATGTCTTCAAAAGTAATAATTTACGAAAGCCTGTGCTAACGGCCATTGTGACACATCTCCTTTTTGTGCACGTTTTCAAAGGTGTTTGATTCGGTTAAATTTCGGAATAGTGTAACTTAGTCGTCTGGCGTGCTTTTGGGGGGACCTTTTTTTTGGTGATGTACATTTTCCCGTGGAAAATGTCTTCAAAAGCAATAATTTACGAAAACCTGTGCTAAACGGCCATTGTGACACCTCTCCCTTTTGTGCACATTTTCAAAGGTGTTTGATTCGGTTAAATTTCGGGATAGTGTAACTTAGTCGTCTGGCGTGCTTTTGGGGGGACCTTTTTTTTGGTAATGTACATTTTCCCGTGGGAAATGTCTTCAAAAGCAATAATTTACGAAAGCCTGTGCTAATAGCCATTGTGACACCTCTCCCTTTTGTGCACGTTTTCAATGGTGTTTGATTCGGTTAAATTTCGGAATAGTGTAACTTAGTCGTCTGGCGTGCTTTTGGGGGGACCTTTTTTTTGGTAATGTACATTTTCCCGTGGGAAATGTCTTCAAAAGCAATAATTTACGAAAACCTGTGCTAAACGGCCATTGTGACACCTCTCCCTTTTGTGCGCATTTTCAAAGGTGTTTGATTCGGTTAAATTTCGGGATAGTGTAACTTAGTCGTCTGGCGTGCTTTTGGGGCGACCTTTTTTTTGGTAATGTACATTTTCCCGTGGGAAATGTCTTCAAAAGCAATAATTTACGAAAGCCTGTGCTAATGGCCATTGTGACACCTCTCCCTTTTGTGCACATTTTCAAAGGTGTTTGATTCGGTTAAATTTCGGGATAGTGTAACTTAGTCGTCTGGCGTGCTTTTGGGGGGACCTTTTTTTTGGTAATGTACATTTTCCCGTGGGAAATGTCTTCAAAAGCAATAATTTACGAAAGCCTGTGCTAATGGCCATTGTGACACCTCTCCCTTTTGTGCACATTTTCAAAGGTGTTTGATTCGGTTAAATTTCGGGATAGTGTAACTTAGTCGTCTGGCGTGCTTTTGGGGGGACCTTTTTTTTGGTAATGTACATTTTCCCGTGGGAAATGTCTTCAAAAGCAATAATTTACGAAAGCCTGTGCTAATGGCCGTTGTGACACCTCTCCCTTTTGTGCACATTTTCAAAGGTGTTTGATTCGGTTAAATTTCGGGATAGTGTAACTTAGTCGTCTGGCGTGCTTTTGGGGGGACCTTTTTTTTGGTAATGTACATTTTCCCGTGGGAAATGTCTTCAAAAGCAATAATTTACGAAAGCCTGTGCTAATAGCCATTGTGACACCTCTCCCTTTTGTGCACGTTTTCAAAGGTGTTTGATTCGGTTAAATTTCGGAATAGTGTAACTTAGTCGTCTGGCGTGCTTTTGGGGGGACCTTTTTTTTGGTAATGTACATTTTCCCGTGGGAAATGTCTTCAAAAGCAATAATTTACGAAAACCTGTGCTAAACGGCCATTGTGACACCTCTCCCTTTTGTGCGCATTTTCAAAGGTGTTTGATTCGGTTAAATTTCGGGATAGTGTAACTTAGTCGTCTGGCGTGCTTTTGGGGGGACCTTTTTTTTGGTAATGTACATTTTCCCGTGGGAAATGTCTTCAAAAGCAATAATTTACGAAAGCCTGTGCTAATGGCCATTGTGACACCTCTCCCTTTTGTGCACGTTTTCAAAGGTGTTTGATTCGGTTAAATTTCGGAATAGTGTAACTTAGTCGTCTGACGTGCTTTTGGAGCGATCTTTTTTTTGATAATGCACATTTTCCCGTGGGAAATGTCTTCAAAAGCAATAATTTACGAAAGCCTGTGCTAATGGCCATTGTGACACCTCTCCCTTTTGTGCACGTTTTCAAAGGTGTTTGATTCGGTTAAATTTCGGAATAGTGTAACTTAGTCGTCTGGCGTGCTTTTGGGGCGATCTTTTTTTTGATAATGCACATTTTCCCGTGGGAAATGTCTTCAAAAGCAATAATTTATGAAAACCTGTGCTAAACGGCCATTGTGACACCTCTCCCTTCTGTGCTCATTTTCGAAGGTGTTTGATTCTGTTAAATTTCGGAATAGTGTAACTTAGTCGTCTGGCGTGCTTTTGGGGCGATTTTTGTTTCGATAATGCACATTTTCCCGTGGCAAATGTCTTCAAAAGCAATAATTTACGAAAACATGTGCTAAACGGCCATTGTGACACCTCTCCCTTTTGTGCATATTTTCAAAGGTGTTTGATTCGGTTAAATTTAGGAATAGTGTAACTTAGTCGTTTGGCGTGCTTTTGGGGTGATCTTTTTTTTAATAATGCATATTTTCCCGTGGGACATGTTTTCAAAAGCAATAATTTACGAAAACCTGTGCTAAACGGCCATTGTGACACTCTCCCTTCTGTGCCCATTTTCAAAGGTGTTTGATTCGGTTAAATTTCGGAATAGTGTAACTTAGTCGTCTGGCGTTCTTTTGGGGCGATCTTTTTTTTGATAATGTACATTTTCCCGTGAGAAATGTCTTCAAAAGCAATAATTTACGAAAACCTGTGCTAAACGGCCATTGTGCCACCTCTCCGTTTTGTGAATATTTTCAAAGGTGTTTGATTCGGTTAAATTTAGGAATAGTGTAACTTAGTCGTCTTGCGTACTTTTGGGGCGACCTTTTTTTTGGTAATGCACATTTTCCCGTGGGAAATGTCTTCAAAAGCAATAATTAAGGAAAACCTGTGCTAAACGACCATTGTGACACCTCTGCCTTCTGTGCACATTTTCAAAGGTGTTTGATTCGGTTAAATTTAGGAATAGTGTAACTTAGTCGTCTGGCGTACTTTTGGGGCGACCTTTTTTTTGGTAATGCACATTTTCCCGTGAGAAATGTCTTCAAAAGCAATAATTAAGGAAAACCTGTGCTAAACGACCATTGTGACACCTCTGCCTTCTGTGCACATTTTCAAAGGTGTTTGATTCGGTTAAATTTTGGAATAGTGTAACTTAGTCGTCTGGCATGCTTTTGGGGCGATCTTTTTTTTGATAATGCACATTTTCCGGTGGGAAATGTCTTCAAAAGCAATAATTTACGAAAATTGTGACACCTCTCCCCTTTGTGCACATTTTCAAAGGTGTTTGATTCTGTTAAATTTAGGAATAGTGTAACTTAGTCGTTTGGCGTGCTTTTGGGGCGATCTTTTTTTTAATAATGCATATTTTCCCGTGGGACATATTTTCAAAAGCAATAATTTACGAAAACCTGTGCTAAACGGCCATTGTGACACCTCTCCCTTCTGTGCCCATTTTCAAAGGTGTTTGATTTGGTTAAATTTCGGAATAGTGTAACTTAGTCGTCTGGCGTTCTTTTGGGGCGATCTTTTTTTTGATAATGCACATTTTCCCGTGAGAAATGTCTTCAAAAGCAATAATTTACGAAAACCTGTGCTAAATGGCCATTGTGACACCTCTCCGTTTTGTGTATATTTTCAAAGGTGTTTGATTCGGTTAAATTTAGGAATAGTGTAACTTAGTCGTCTGGCGTACTTTTGGGGCGACCTTTTTTTTGGTAATGCACATTTTCCCGTGGGAAATGTCTTCAAAAGCAATAATTAAGGAAAACCTGTGCTAAACGACCATTGTGACACCTCTGCCTTCTGTGCACATTTTCAAAGGTGTTTGATTCGGTTAAATTTTGGAATAGTGTAACTTAGTCGTCTGGCATGCTTTTGGGGCGACCTTTTTTTTGGTAATGCACATTTTCCCGTGAGAAATGTCTTCAAAAGCAATAATTTACGAAAACCTGTGCTAAACGGCCATTGTGACACCTCTCCCTTTTGTGCATATTTTCAAAGGTGTTTGATTCGGTTAAATTTAGGAATAGTGTAACTTAGTCGTTTGGCGTGCTTTTGGGGTGATCTTTTTTTTAATAATGCATATTTTCCCGTGGGACATGTTTTCAAAAGCAATAATTTACGAAAACCTGTGCTAAACGGCCATTGTGACACTCTCCCTTCTGTGCCCATTTTCAAAGGTGTTTGATTCGGTTAAATTTCGGAATAGTGTAACTTAGTCGTCTGGCGTTCTTTTGGGGCGATCTTTTTTTTTATAATGCACATTTTCCCGTGAGAAATGTCTTCAAAAGCAATAATTTACGAAAACCTGTGCTAAACGGCCATTGTGCCACCTCTCCGTTTTGTGAATATTTTCAAAGGTGTTTGATTCGGTTAAATTTAGGAATAGTGTAACTTAGTCGTCTGGCGTACTTTTGGGGCGACCTTTTTTTTGGTAATGCACATTTTCCCGTGAGAAATGTCTTCAAAAGCAATAATTAAGGAAAACCTGTGCTAAACGACCATTGTGACACCTCTGCCTTCTGTGCACATTTTCAAAGGTGTTTGATTCGGTTAAATTTTGGAATAGTGTAACTTAGTCGTCTGGCATGCTTTTGGGGCGACCTTTTTTTTGGTAATGCACATTTTCCCGTGGAAAATGTCTTCAAAAGCAATAATTTATGAAAACCTGTGCTAAACGGCCATTGTGACACCTCTCCCTTTTGTGTATATTTTCAAAGGTGTTTGATTCGGTTAAATTTCGGAATAGTGTAACTTAGTCCTCTGGCGTGCTTTTGAGGGGACCTTTTTTTTGGTCATGTACATTTTCCCGTGGGAAATGTCTTCAAAAGCAATAATTTACGAAAACCTGTGCTAAACGGCCATTGTGACACCTCTCCCTTCTGTGCTCATTTTCAAAGGTGTTTGATTCGGTTAAATTTCGGAATAGTGTAACTTAGTCGTCTGGCGTGCTTTTGGGGCGATCTTTTTTTTGATAATGCACATTTTCCGGTGGGAAATGTCTTCAAAAGCAATAATTTACGAAAATTGTGACACCTCTCCCCTTTGTGCACATTTTCAAAGGTGTTTGATTCTGTTAAATTTAGGAATAGTGTAACTTAGTCGTTTGGCGTGCTTTTGGGGCGATCTTTTTTTTAATAATGCATATTTTCCCGTGGGACATATTTTCAAAAGCAATAATTTACGAAAACCTGTGCTAAACGGCCATTGTGACACCTCTCCCTTCTGTGCCCATTTTCAAATGTGTTTGATTCGGTTAAATTTCGGAATAGTGTAACTTAGTCGTCTGGCGTTCTTTTGGGGCGATCTTTTTTTTGGTAATGCACATTTTCCCGTGGGAAATGTCTTCAAAAGCAATAATTAAGGAAAACCTGTGCTAAACGACCATTGTGACACCTCTGCCTTCTGTGCACATTTTCAAAGGTGTTTGATTCGGTTAAATTTCGGAATAGTGTAACTTAGTCGTCTGGCGTTCTTTTGGGGCGACCTTTTTTTTGGTAATGCACATTTTCCCGTGGGAAATGTCTTCAATAGCAATAATTAAGGAAAACCTGTGCTAAACGACCATTGTGACACCTCTGCCTTCTGTGCACATTTTCAAAGGTGTTTGATTCGGTTAAATTTCGGAATAGTGTAACTTAGTCGTCTGGCGTGCTTTTGGGGCGATCTTTTTTTTGATAATGCACATTTTCCGGTGGGAAATGTCTTCAAAAGCAATAATTTACGAAAATTGTGACACCTCTCCCCTTTGTGCACATTTTCAAAGGTGTTTGGTAATGCACATTTTCCCGTGGGAAATGTCTTCAATAGCAATAATTAAGGAAAACCTGTGCTAAACGACCATTGTGACACCTCTCCCTTCTGTGCACATTTTCAAAGGTGTTTGATTCGGTTAAATTTCGGAATAGTGTAACTTAGTCGTTTGGCGTGCTTTTGGGGCGATCTTTTTTTTAATAATGCATATTTTCCCGTGGGACATATTTTCAAAAGCAATAATTTACGAAAACCTGTGCTAAACGGCCATTGTGACACCTCTCCCTTCTGTGCCCATTTTCAAAGGTGTTTGATTCGGTTAAATTTCGGAATAGTGTAACTTAGTCGTCTTGCGTGCTTTTGGGGCGATCTTTTTTTTGATAATGCACATTTTCCCGTGAGAAATGTCTTCAAAAGCTATAATTTACGAAAACCTGTGCTAAATGGCCATTGTGACACCTCTCCGTTTTGTGTATATTTTCAAAGGTGTTTGATTCGGTTAAATTTAGGAATAGTGTAACTTAGTCGTCTGGCGTACTTTTGGGGCGACCTTTTTTTTGGTAATGCACATTTTCCCGTGGGAAATGTCTTCAATAGCAATAATTAAGGAAAACCTGTGCTAAACGACCATTGTGACACCTCTGCCTTCTGTGCACATTTTCAAAGGTGTTTGATTCGGTTAAATTTCGGAATAGTATAACTTAGTCGTCTGGCATGCTTTTGGGGCGACCTTTTTTTTGGTAATGCACATTTTCCCGTGGAAAATGTCTTCAAAAGCAATAATTTACGAAAGCCTGTGCTAACGGCCATTGTGACACCTCTCCCTTTTGTGCACGTTTTCAAAGGTGTTTGATTCGGTGAAATTTCGGAATAGTGTAACTTAGTCGTCTGGCGTGCTTTTGGGGCGATCTTTTTTTTGATAATGCACATTTTCCCGTGGAAAATGTCTTCAAAAGCAATAATTTACGAAAACCTGTGCTAAACGGCCATTGTGACACCTCTCCCTTTTGTGCACATTTTCAAAAGTGTTTGATTCGGTTAAATTTCGGAATAGTGTAACTTAGTCGTCTGGTGTGCTTTTGGGGCGATCTTTTTTCTGGTAATGCACATTTTCCCGTGGGAAATGTTTTCAAAAGCAATAATTTACGAAAACCTGTGCTAAACGGCCATTGTGACGCCTCTCCCTTTTGTGCACATTTTCAAAGGTGTTTGATTCGGTTAAATTTCGGAATAGTGTAACTTAGTCGTCTGGCATGCTTTTGGGGCGACCTTTTTTTTGGTAATGTACATTTTCCTGTGGGAAATGTCTTCAAAAGCAATAATTTACGAAAACCTGTGCTAAACGGCCATTGTGACACCTCTCCCTTCTGTGCTCATTTTCAAAGGTGTTTGATTCGGTTAAATTTCGGAATAGTGTAACTTAGTCGTCTGGCGTGCTTTTGGGGCGACCTTTTTTTTGGTAATGTACATTTTCCCGTGGGAAATGTCTTCAAAAGCAATAATTTACGAAAACCTGTGCTAAACGGCCATTGTGACACCTCTCCCTTCTGTGCTCATTTTCGAAGGTGTTTGATTCTGTTAAATTTCGGAATAGTGTAACTTAGTCGTCTGGCGTGCTTTTGGGGCGATTTTTGTTTTGATAATGCACATTTTCCCGTGGCAAATGTCTTCAAAAGCAATAATTTACGAAAACATGTGCTAAACGGCCATTGTGACACCTCTCCCTTTTGTGCATATTTTCAAAGGTGTTTGATTCGGTTAAATTTAGGAATAGTGTAACTTAGTCGTTTGGCGTGCTTTTGGGGTGATCTTTTTTTTAATAATGCATATTTTCCCGTGGGACATGTTTTCAAAAGCAATAATTTACGAAAACCTGTGCTAAACGGCCATTGTGACACTCTCCCTTCTGTGCCCATTTTCAAAGGTGTTTGATTAGGTTAAATTTCGGAATAGTGTAACTTAGTCGTCTGGCGTTCTTTTGGGGCGACCTTTTTTTTGGTAATGCACATTTTCCCGTGGGAAATGTCTTCAATAGCAATAATTAAGGAAAACCTGTGCTAAACGACCATTGTGACACCTCTGCCTTCTGTGCACATTTTCAAAGGTGTTTGATTCGGTTAAATTTCGGAATAGTATAACTTAGTCGTCTGGCATGCTTTTGGGGCGACCTTTTTTTTGGTAATGCACATTTTCCCGTGGAAAATGTCTTCAAAAGCAATAATTTACGAAAACCTGTGCTAAACGGCCATTGTGACACCTCTCCCTTTTGTGCTCATTTTCAAAGGTGTTTGATTCGGTTAAATTTCGGAATAGTGTAACTTAGTCGTCTGGCGTTCTTTTGGGGCGATCTTTTTTTTGATAATGTACATTTTCCCGTGAGAAATGTCTTCAAAAGCAATAATTTACGAAAACCTGTGCTAAACGGCCATTGTGCCACCTCTCCGTTTTGTGAATATTTTCAAAGGTGTTTGATTCGGTTAAATTTAGGAATAGTGTAACTTAGTCGTCTGGCGTACTTTTGGGGCGACCTTTTTTTTGGTAATGCACATTTTCCCGTGGGAAATGTCTTCAAAAGCAATAATTAAGGAAAACCTGTGCTAAACGACCATTGTGACACCTCTGCCTTCTGTGCACATTTTTAAAGGTGTTTGATTCGGTTAAATTTAGGAATAGTGTAACTTAGTCGTCTGGCGTACTTTTGGGGCGACCTTTTTTTTGGTAATGCACATTTTCCCGTGAGAAATGTCTTCAAAAGCAATAATTAAGGAAAACCTGTGCTAAACGACCATTGTGACACCTCTGCCTTCTGTGCACATTTTCAAAGGTGTTTGATTCGGTTAAATTTTGGAATAGTGTAACTTAGTCGTCTGGCATGCTTTTGGGGCGACCTTTTTTTTGGTAATGCACATTTTCCCGTGAGAAATGTCTTCAAAAGCAATAATTTACGAAAACCTGTGCTAAACGGCCATTGTGACACCTCTCCCTTTTGTGCATATTTTCAAAGGTGTTTGATTCGGTTAAATTTAGGAATAGTGTAACTTAGTCGTTTGGCGTGCTTTTGGGGTGATCTTTTTTTTAATAATGCATATTTTCCCGTGGGACATGTTTTCCAAAGCAATAATTTACGAAAACCTGTGCTAAACGGCCATTGTGACACCTCTCCCTTCTGTGCCCATTTTCAAAGGTGTTTGATTCGGTTAAATTTCGGAATAGTGTAACTTAGTCGTGTGGCGTGCTTTTGGGGCGATCTTTTTTTTGATAATGCACATTTTCCCGTGGGAAATGTCTTCAAAAGCAATAATTTACGAAAACCTGTGCTAAACGGCCATTGTGACACCTCTCCCTTCTGTGCTCATCTTCAAAGGTGTTTGATTCCGTTAAATTTCGAAATAGTGTAACTTAGTCGTCTGGCGTGCTTTTGGGGGGATCTTTTTTTTGATAATGCACATTTTCCGGTGGGAAATGTCTTCAAAAGCAATAATTTACGAAAACCTGTGCTAACCGGTCATTGTGACACCTCTCCCTTTTGTGCACATTTTCAAAGGTGTTTGATTCGGTTAAATTTCGGAATAGCGTAACTTAGTCGTCTGGCGTGCTTTTGGGGCGATCTTTTTTTTGATAATGCACATTTTCCCGTGGGAAATGTCTTCAAAAGCAATAATTTACGAAAGCCTGTGCTAAACGGCCATTGTGACACCTCTCCCTTTTGTGCACGTTTTCAAAGGTGTTTGATTCGGTTAAATTTCGGAATAGTGTAACTTAGTCGTCTGGCGTGCTTTTGGGGCGATCTTTTTTTTGATAATGCACATTTTCCCGTGGAAAATGTCTTCAAAAGCAATAATTTACGAAAACCTGTGCTAAACGGCCATTGTGACACCTCTCCCTTTTGTGCACATTTTCAAAGGTGTTTGATTCGGTTAAATTTCGGAATAGTGTAACTTAGTCGTCTGGCGTGCTTTTGGGGCGATCTTTTTTTTGATAATGCACATTTTCCGGTGGGAAATGTCTTCAAAAGCAATAATTTACGAAAACCTGTGCTAACCGGTCATTGTGACACCTCTCCCTTTTGTGCACATTTTCAAAGGTGTTTGCTTCGGTTAAATTTCGGAATAGCGTAACTTAGGCGTCTGGCGTGCTTTTTGGGCGATCTTTTTTTTGATAATGCACATTTTCACGTGAAAAATGTCTTCAAAAGCAATATTTTACGAAAACCTGTTCTAAACGGCCATTGTGACACCTCTCCCTTCTGTGCCCATTTTCAAAGGTGTTTGATTCGGTTAAATTTCGGAATAGTGTAACTTAGTCGTCTGGCGTGCTTTTGGGGCGATCTTTTTTTTGATAATGCACATTTTCCCGTGGGAAATGTCTTCAAAAGCAATAATTTACGAAAACCTGTGCTAAACGGCCATTGTGACACCTCTCCCTTTTGTGCACGTTTTCAAAGGTGTTTGATTCGGTTAAATTTCGAAATAGTGTAACTTAGTCGTCTGGCGTGCTTTTGGGGCGATCTTTTTTTTGATAATGCACATTTTCCCGTGGGAAATGTCTTCAAAAGCAATAATTTACGAAAACCTGTGCTAAACGGCCATTGTGACACCTCTCCCTTCTGTGCTCATTTTCGAAGGTGTTTGATTCTGTTAAATTTCGGAATAGTGTAACTTAGTCGTCTGGCGTGCTTTTGGGGCGATCTTTTTTTTGATAATGCACATTTTCCCGTGGGAAATGTCTTCAAAAGCAATAATTTACGAAAACCTGTGCTAAACGGCCATTGTGACACCTCTCCCTTTTGTGCACATTTTCAAAGGTGTTTGATTCGGTTAAATTTAGGAATAGTGTAACTTAGTCGTTTGGCGTGCTTTTGGGGTGATCTTTTTTTTAATAATGCATATTTTCCCGTGGGACATGTTTTCAAAAGCAATAATTTACGAAAACCTGTGCTAAACGGCCATTGTGACACCTCTCCCTTCTGTGCCCATTTTCAAAGGTGTTTGATTCGGTTAAATTTCGGAATAGTGTAACTTAGTCGTCTGGCGTGCTTTTGGGGCGATCTTTTTTTTGATAATGCACATTTTCCCGTGAGAAATGTCTTCAAAAGCAATAATTTACGAAAACCTGTGCTAAACGGCCATTGTGACACCTCTCCGTTTTGTGTATATTTTCAAAGGTGTTTGATTCGGTTAAATTTAGGAATAGTGTAACTTAGTCGTCTGGCGTGCTTTTGGGGCGACCTTTTTTTTGGTAATGCACATTTTCCCGTGGGAAATGTCTTCAAAAGCAATAATTAAGGAAAACCTGTGCTAAACGGCCATTGTGACACCTCTGCCTTCTGTGCACATTTTCAAAGGTGTTTGATTCGGTTAAATTTCGGAATAGTGTAACTTAGTCGTCTGGCGTGCTTTTGGGGCGATCTTTTTTTTGATAATGCACATTTTCCTGTGGGAAATGTCTTCAAAAGCAATAATTTACGAAAACCTGTTCTATACGGCCATTGTGACACCTCTCCCTTCTGTGCTCATTTTCGAAGGTGTTTGATTCTGTTAAATTTCGGAATAGTGTAACTTAGTCGTCTGGCGTGCTTTTGGGGCGATCTTTTTTTTGATAATGCACATTTTCCCGTGGGAAATGTCTTCAAAAGCAATAATTTACGAAAACCTGTGCTAAACGGCCATTGTGACACCTCTCCCTTTTGTGCATATTTTCAAAGGTGTTTGATTCGGTTAAATTTAGGAATAGTGTAACTTAGTCGTTTGGCGTGCTTTTGGGGCGATCTTTTTTTTAATAATGCATATTTTCCCGTGGGACATGTTTTCAAAAGCAATAATTTACGAAAACCTGTGCTAAACGGCCATTGTGACACCTCTCCCTTCTGTGCCCATTTTCAAAGGTGTTTGATTCGGTTAAATTTCGGAATAGTGTAACTTAGTCGTCTGGCGTGCTTTTGGGGCGATCTTTTTTTTGATAATGCACATTTTCCCGTGGGAAATGTCTTCAAAAGCAATAATTTACGAAAACCTGTGCTAAACGGCCATTGTGACACCTCTCCCTTTTGTGCACATTTTCAAAGGTGTTTGATTCGGTTAAATTTAGGAATAGTGTAACTTAGTCGTCTGGCGTGCTTTTGGGGCGACCTTTTTTTTGGTAATGCACATTTTCCCGTGGGAAATGTCTTCAAAAGCAATAATTAAGGAAAACCTGTGCTAAACGACCATTGTGACACCTCTGCCTTCTGTGCACATTTTCAAAGGTGTTTGATTCGGTTAAATTTCGGAATAGTGTAACTTAGTCGTCTGGCGTGCTTTTGGGGCGATCTTTTTTTTGATAATGCACATTTTCCCGTGGGAAATGTCTTCAAAAGCAATAATTTACGAAAACCTGTGCTAAACGGCCATTGTGACACCTCTCCCTTCTGTGCTCATTTTCAAAGGTGTTTGATTCTGTTAAATTTCGGAATAGTGTAACTTAGTCGTCTGGCGTGCTTTTGGGGCGATCTTTTTTTTGATAATGCACATTTTCCCGTGGAAAATGTCTTCAAAAGCAATAATTTACGAAAACCTGTGCTAAACGGCCATTGTGACACCTCTCCCTTTTGTGCACATTTTCAAAGGTGTTTGATTCGGTTAAATTTAGGAATAGTGTAACTTAGTCGTTTGGCGTGCTTTTGGGGCGATCTTTTTTTTGATAATGCACATTTTCCCGTGGGAAATGTCTTCCAAAGCAATAATTTACGAAAACCTGTGCTAAACGGCCATTGTGACACCTCTCCCTTCTGTGCCCATTTTCAAAGGTGTTTGATTCGGTTAAATTTCGGAATAGTGTAACTTAGTCGTCTGGCGTGCTTTTGGGGCGATCTTTTTTTTGATAATGCACATTTTCCCGTGAGAAATGTCTTCAAAAGCAATAATTTACGAAAACCTGTGCTAAACGGCCATTGTGACACCTCTCCCTTTTGTGCATATTTTCAAAGGTGTTTGATTCGGTTAAATTTAGGAATAGTGTAACTTAGTCGTCTGGCATGCTTTTGGGGCGACCTTTTTTTTGGTAATGCACATTTTCCCGTGGGAAATGTCTTCAAAAGCAATAATTTACGAAAACCTGTGCTAAACGGCCATTGTGACACCTCTCCCTTCTGTGCACATTTTCAAAGGTGTTTGATTCGGTTAAATTTCGGAATAGTGTAACTTAGTCGTCTGGCGTGCTTTTGGGGCGATCTTTTTTTTGGTAATGTACATTTTCCCGTGGGAAATGTCTTCAAAAGCAATAATTTACGAAAACCTGTGCTAAACGGCCATTGTGACACCTCTCCCTTCTGTGCTCATTTTCGAAGGTGTTTGATTCTGTTAAATTTCGGAATAGTGTAACTTAGTCGTCTGGCGTGCTTTTGGGGCGATCTTTTTTTTGATAATGCACATTTTCCCGTGGGAAATGTCTTCAAAAGCAATAATTTACGAAAACCTGTGCTAAACGGCCATTGTGACACCTCTCCCTTTTGTGCATATTTTCAAAGGTGTTTGATTCGGTTAAATTTAGGAATAGTGTAACTTAGTCGTTTGGCGTGCTTTTGGGGTGATCTTTTTTTTAATAATGCATATTTTCCCGTGGGACATGTTTTCAAAAGCAATAATTTACGAAAACCTGTGCTAAACGGCCATTGTGACACCTCTCCCTTCTGTGCCCATTTTCAAAGGTGTTTGATTCGGTTAAATTTCGGAATAGTGTAACTTAGTCGTCTGGCGTGCTTTTGGGGCGATCTTTTTTTTGATAATGCACATTTTCCCGTGGGAAATGTCTTCAAAAGCAATAATTTACGAAAACCTGTGCTAAACGGCCATTGTGACACCTCTCCGTTTTGTGTATATTTTCAAAGGTGTTTGATTCGGTTAAATTTAGGAATAGTGTAACTTAGTCGTCTGGCGTACTTTTGGGGCGACCTTTTTTTTGGTAATGCACATTTTCCCGTGGGAAATGTCTTCAAAAGCAATAATTAAGGAAAACCTGTGCTAAACGGCCATTGTGACACCTCTCCCTTCTGTGCACATTTTCAAAGGTGTTTGATTCGGTTAAATTTTGGAATAGTGTAACTTAGTCGTCTGGCGTGCTTTTGGGGCGACCTTTTTTTTGGTAATGCACATTTTCCCGTGGAAAATGTCTTCAAAAGCAATAATTTACGAAAACCTGTGCTAAACGGCCATTGTGACACCTCTCCCTTTTGTGCATATTTTCAAAGGTGTTTGATTCGGTTAAATTTAGGAATAGTGTAACTTAGTCGTCTGGCGTGCTTTTGGGGCGATCTTTTTTTTGATAATGCATATTTTCCCGTGGGAAATGTCTTCAAAAGCAATAATTTACGAAAACCTGTGCTAAACGGCCATTGTGACACCTCTCCCTTCTGTGCCCATTTTCAAAGGTGTTTGATTCGGTTAAATTTCGGAATAGTGTAACTTAGTCGTCTGGCGTGCTTTTGGGGCGATCTTTTTTTTGATAATGCACATTTTCCCGTGGGAAATGTCTTCAAAAGCAATAATTAAGGAAAACCTGTGCTAAACGACCATTGTGACACCTCTCCCTTCTGTGCACATTTTCAAAGGTGTTTGATTCGGTTAAATTTCGGAATAGTGTAACTTAGTCGTCTGGCGTGCTTTTGGGGCGATCTTTTTTTTGATAATGCACATTTTCCCGTGGGAAATGTCTTCAAAAGCAATAATTTATGAAAACCTGTGCTAAACGGCCATTGTGACACCTCTCCCTTTTGTGCACATTTTCAAAGGTGTTTGATTCGGTTAAATTTAGGAATAGTGTAACTTAGTCGTCTGGCGTGCTTTTGGGGCGACCTTTTTTTTGGTAATGCACATTTTCCCGTGGGAAATGTCTTCAAAAGCAATAATTTAAGAAAACCTGTGCTAAACGGCCATTGTGACACCTCTCCCTTTTGTGCACATTTTCAAAGGTGTTTGATTCGGTTAAATTTAGGAATAGTGTAACTTAGTCGTTTGGCGTGCTTTTGGGGTGATCTTTTTTTTAATAATGCATATTTTCCCGTGGGACATGTTTTCAAAAGCAATAATTTACGAAAACCTGTGCTAAACGGCCATTGTGACACCTCTCCCTTCTGTGCCCATTTTCAAAGGTGTTTGATTCGGTTAAATTTCGGAATAGTGTAACTTAGTCGTCTGGCGTTCTTTTGGGGCGATCTTTTTTTTGGTAATGCACATTTTCCCGTGGGAAATGTCTTCAAAAGCAATAATTAAGGAAAACCTGTGCTAAACGACCATTGTGACACCTCTGCCTTCTGTGCACATTTTCAAAGGTGTTTGATTCGGTTAAATTTCGGAATAGTGTAACTTAGTCGTCTGGCATGCTTTTGGGGCGACCTTTTTTTTGGTAATGCACATTTTCCCGTGGGAAATGTCTTCAAAAGCAATAATTTACGAAAACCTGTGCTAAACGGCCATTGTGACACCTCTCCCTTTTGTGCACATTTTCAAAGGTGTTTGATTCGGTTAAATTTAGGAATAGTGTAACTTAGTCGTCTGGCGTGCTTTTGGGGCGACCTTTTTTTTGGTAATGCACATTTTCCCGTGGGAAATGTCTTCAAAAGCAATAATTAAGGAAAACCTGTGCTAAACGGCCATTGTGACACCTCTCCCTTCTGTGCACATTTTCAAAGGTGTTTGATTCGGTTAAATTTCGGAATAGTGTAACTTAGTCGTCTGGCGTGCTTTTGGGGCGATCTTTTTTTTGATAATGCACATTTTCCCGTGGGAAATGTCTTCAAAAGCAATAATTTACGAAAACCTGTGCTAAACGGCCATTGTGACACCTCTCCCTTCTGTGCTCATTTTCGAAGGTGTTTGATTCTGTTAAATTTCGGAATAGTGTAACTTAGTCGTCTGGCGTGCTTTTGGGGCGATCTTTTTTTTGATAATGCACATTTTCCCGTGGGAAATGTCTTCAAAAGCAATAATTAAGGAAAACCTGTGCTAAACGACCATTGTGACACCTCTCCCTTCTGTGCACATTTTCAAAGGTGTTTGATTCGGTTAAATTTCGGAATAGTGTAACTTAGTCGTCTGGCGTGCTTTTGGGGCGACCTTTTTTTTGGTAATGCACATTTTCCCGTGGGAAATGTCTTCAAAAGCAATAATTTACGAAAACCTGTGCTAAACGGCCATTGTGACACCTCTCCCTTTTGTGCACATTTTCAAAGGTGTTTGATTCGGTTAAATTTAGGAATAGTGTAACTTAGTCGTCTGGCGTGCTTTTGGGGCGACCTTTTTTTTGGTAATGCACATTTTCCCGTGGGAAATGTCTTCAAAAGCAATAATTTACGAAAACCTGTGCTAAACGGCCATTGTGACACCTCTCCCTTTTGTGCATATTTTCAAAGGTGTTTGATTCGGTTAAATTTAGGAATAGTGTAACTTAGTTGTTTGGCATGCTTTTGGGGTGATCTTTTTTTTAATAATGCATATTTTTCCGTGGGACATGTTTTCAAAAGCAATAATTTACGAAAACCTGTGCTAAACGGCCATTGTGACACCTCTCCCTTCTGTGCTCATTTTCAAAGGTGTTTGATTCGGTTAAATTTCGGAATAGTGTAACTTAGTCGTCTGGCGTGCTTTTGGGGCGATCTTTTTTTTGGTAATGCACATTTTCCCGTGGGAAATGTCTTCAAAAGCAATAATTTACGAAAACCTGTGCTAAACGGCCATTGTGACACCTCTCCCTTCTGTGCACATTTTCAAAGGTGTTTGATTCGGTTAAATTTCGGAATAGTGTAACTTAGTCGTCTGGCGTGCTTTTGGGGCGACCTTTTTTTTGGTAATGTACATTTTCCTGTGGGAAATGTCTTCAAAAGCAATAATTTACGAAAACCTGTGCTAAACGGCCATTGTGACACCTCTCCCTTCTGTGCTCATTTTCAAAGGTGTTTGATTCTGTTAAATTTCGGAATAGTGTAACTTAGTCGTCTGGCGTGCTTTTGGGGCGATCTTTTTTTTGATAATGCACATTTTCCCGTGGGAAATGTCTTCAAAAGCAATAATTTACGAAAACCTGTGCTAAACGGCCATTGTGACACCTCTCCCTTTTGTGCATATTTTCAAAGGTGTTTGATTCGGTTAAATTTAGGAATAGTGTAACTTAGTCGTTTGGCGTGCTTTTGGGGTGATCTTTTTTTTAATAATGCACATTTTCCCGTGGGACATGTCTTCAAAAGCAATAATTTACGAAAACCTGTGCTAAACGGCCATTGTGACACCTCTCCCTTCTGTGCCCATTTTCAAAGGTGTTTGATTCGGTTAAATTTCGGAATAGTGTAACTTAGTCGTCTGGCGTGCTTTTGGGGCGATCTTTTTTTTGATAATGCACATTTTCCCGTGAGAAATGTCTTCAAAAGCAATAATTTACGAAAACCTGTGCTAAACGGCCATTGTGACACCTCTCCCTTTTGTGCATATTTTCAAAGGTGTTTGATTCGGTTAAATTTAGGAATAGTGTAACTTAGTCGTTTGGCGTGCTTTTGGGGTGATCTTTTTTTTAATAATGCATATTTTTCCGTGGGACATGTTTTCAAAAGCAATAATTTACGAAAACCTGTGCTAAACGGCCATTGTGACACTCTCCCTTCTGTGCCCATTTTCAAAGGTGTTTGATTCGGTTAAATTTCGGAATAGTGTAACTTAGTCGTCTGGCGTGCTTTTGGGGCGATCTTTTTTTTGGTAATGCACATTTTCCCGTGGGAAATGTCTTCAAAAGCAATAATTAAGGAAAACCTGTGCTAAACGACCATTGTGACACCTCTCCCTTCTGTGCACATTTTCAAAGGTGTTTGATTCGGTTAAATTTCGGAATAGTGTAACTTAGTCGTCTGGCGTGCTTTTGGGGCGATCTTTTTTTTGATAATGCACATTTTCCCGTGGGAAATGTCTTCAATAGCAATAATTTACGAAAACCTGTGCTGACACCTCTCCCCTTTGTGCACATTTTCAACGGTGTTTGATTCGGTTAAATGTAGGAATAGTGTAACTTAGTCGTTTGGCGTGCTTTTGGGGTGATCTTTTTTTTAATAATGCATATTTTCCCGTGGGACATGTTTTCAAAAGCAATAATTTACGAAAACCTGTGCTAAACGGCCATTGTGACACCTCTCCCTTCTGTGCTCATTTTCAAAGGTGTTTGATTCGGTTAAATTTCGGAATAGTGTAACTTAGTCGTCTGGCGTGCTTTTGGGGCGATCTTTTTTTTGATAATGCACATTTTCCCGTGGGAAATGTCTTCAAAAGCAATAATTTACGTAAACCTGTGCTAAACGGCCATTGTGACACCTCTCCCTTCTGTGCTCTTTTTCAAAGGTGTTTGATTCGGTTAAATTTCGGAATAGTGTAACTTAGTCGTCTGGCGTGCTTTTGGGGCGATCGTTTTTTTGATAATGCACATTTTCCGGTGGGAAATGTCTTCAAAAGCAATAAATTACGAAAATTGTGACACCTCTCCCCTTTGTGCACATTTTCAAAGGTGTTTGATTCGGTTAAATTTAGGAATAGTGTAACTTAGTCGTTTGGCGTGCTTTTGGGGTGATCTTTTTTTTAATAATGCATATTTTCCCGTGGGACATGTTTTCAAAAGCAATAATTTACGAAAACCTGTGCTAAACGACCATTGTGACACCTCTCCCTTCTGTGCCCATTTTCAAAGGTGTTTGATTCGGTTAAATTTCGGAATAGTGTAACTTAGTCGTCTGGCGTGCTTTTGGGGCGATCTTTTTTTTGATAATGCACATTTTCCCGTGGGAAATGTCTT
>JASUUE010000012.1:0-258376 GCA_031216405.1 Syzygium malaccense | reverse complement strand
ACCTTTGACGAACAAGAGTATCTTTTGTCGTAATCTCTAGATTTTCTAGTTTCGCATCATTTTCGAGAGTCATGATCTCATATACGTGCAATTATATGAAAATGAACCAACGAAAAGACACTGGTGACCACCGTTTTGCTTCAGCACGAAGTTTTACTCGTTAGAATATCGAAAGAACAGCATTGACGAACAAGAGTATCTTTTGACGTAATCTCTAGATTCTCTAGTTTCGCATCATTTTCGAGAGTCATGATATCGTATACGTGAAATTATATGAAAATGAAGCAACAAAAAGGCACTCGTGATCACGGTTTTCCTTCAGCACGATGTTTTACTCGCTAGAATATCGAAAGAACACCTTTGACGAACAAGAGTATCTTTTGTCGTAATCTCTAGATTTTCTAGTTTCGCATCATTTTCGAGAGTCATGATCTCATATACGTGAAATTATATGAAAATGAACGAACGAAAAGACACTGGTGACCACCGTTTTGCTTGAGCACGAAGTTTTACTCGTTACAATATCGAAAGAACACCTTTGACGAACAGGAGTATCTTCTGACGTAATCTCTAGATTCTCTTGTTTCGCATCATTTCGAGAGTCATGATCTCGTATACGTGAAATTATGTGAAAATGAAGTAACGAAGAGGCACTCGTGATCACGGTTTTGCTTCAGCACGAAGTTTTACTCGTTAAAATATCGAAAGAACAGCATTGACGAACAAGAGTATCTTTTGACGTAATCTCTAGATTCTCTAGTTTCGCATCATTTTCGAGAGTCATGATATCGTATACATGAAATTATATGAAAATGAAGCAACAAAAAGGCACTCGTGATCACGGTTTTCCTTCAGCACGATATTTTACTCGCTAGAATATCGAAAGAACACCTTTGACGAACAAGAGTATCTTTTGTCGTAATCTCTAGATTTTCTAGTTTCGCATCATTTTCGAGAGTCATGATATCGTATACGTGAAATTATATGAAAATGAAGCAACAAAAAGGCACTCGTGATCACGGTTTTGCTTCAGCACGATGTTTTACTCGTTAGAATATCGAAAGAACACCTTTGACGAACAAGAGTATCTTCTGACATAATCTCTAGATTCTCTTGTTTCGCATCATTTTCGAGAGTCATGAGCTCTTATACGTGAAATTATGTGAAAATGAAGTAACGAAAAGGCAATCGTGATCACGGTTTTGCTTCAGCACGAAGTTTTACTCGTTAGAATATCGAAAGAACAGCATTGACGAACAAGAGTATCTTTTGACGTAATCTCTAGATTCTCTAGTTTCGCATCATTTTCGAGAGTCATGATATCGTATACGTGAAATTATATGAAAATGAAGCAACAAAAAGGCACTCGTGACCACCGTTTTGCTTCAGCACGAAGTTTTACTCGTTACAATATCGAAAGAACACCTTTGACGAACAAGAGTATCTTCTGACGTAATCTCTAGATTCTCTTGTTTCGCATCATTTTCGAGCGTCATGAACTCGTATACGTGAAATTATGTGAAAATGAAGTAACGAAAAGGCAATCGTGATCACGGTTTTGCTTCAGCACGAAGTTTTGCTCGTTAGAATATCGAAAGAACAGCATTGACGAACAAAAGTATCTTTTGACGTAATCTCTAGATTCTCTAGTTTCGCATCATTTTCGAGAGTCATGATATCGTATACGTGAAATTATATGAAAATGAAGCAACAAAAAGGCACTCGTGATCACGGTTTTGCTTCAGCACGATATTTTACTCGCTAGAATATCGAAAGAACACCTTTGACGAACAAGAGTATCTTTTGACGTAATCTTTAGATTCTGTAGTTTCGCATCATTTTCGAGAGTCATTATATCATATACGCGAAATTATATGAAAATGAAGCAACAAAAAGACACTCGTGATCACGGTTTTGCTTCAGCACGAAGTTTTACTCGTTACGATATCGAAAGAACACCTTTTACGAACAAGAGTATCTTCTGACGTAATCTCTAGATTCTCTTGTTTCGCATCATTTTCGAGAGTCATGATCTCGTATACGTGAAATTATGTGAAAATGAAGTAACGAAAAGGCACTCGTGATCACGATTTTGCTTCAGCACGAAGTTTTACTCGTTAGAATATCGAAAGAACAGTATTGACGAACTAGAGTATCTTTTGACGTAATCTCTAGATTCTCTAGTTTCGCATCCTTTTCGAGAGTCATGATATCGTATACGTGAAATTATATGAAAATGAAGCAACAAAAAGGCACTCGTGATCACGGTTTTGCTTCTGCACGTTGTTTTACTCGTTAAAATATCGAAAGAACACCTTTGACGAACAAGAGTATCTTTTGACGTAATCTCTAGATTTTCTAGTTTCGCATCATTTTCGAGAGTCATGATCTCGTATACGTGAAATTATATGAAAATGAAGCAACGAAAAGGCACTCGTGACCACCGTTTTGCTTCAGCACGAAGTTTTACTCGTTACAATATCGAAAGAACACCTTTGACGAACAAGAGTATCTTCTGACGTAATCTTTAGATTCTGTAGTTTCGCATCATTTTCAAGAGTCATCATATCATATACGTGAAATTATATGAAAATGAAGCAACAAAAAGACACTTGTGATCACGGTTTTGCTTCAGCACGAAGTTTTACTCGTTACGATATCGAAAGAACACCTTTTACGAACTAGAGTATCTTTTGACGTAATTTCTAGATTCTCTAGTTTCGCTTCATTTTCGAGAGTCATGATATCGTATACGTGAAATTATATGAAAATGAAGCAACAAAAAGGCACTCGTGATCACGGTTTTGCTTCAGCACGATATTTTACTCGCTAGAATATCGAAAGAACACCTTTGACGAACAAGAGTATCTTTTGTCGTAATCTCTAGATTTTCTAGTTTCGCATCATTTTCGAGAGTCATGATATCGTATACGTGAAATTATATGAAAATGAAGCAACAAAAAGGCACTCGTGATCACGGTTTTGCTTCAGCACGAAGTTTTGCTCGTTAGAATATCGAAAGAACAGCATTGACGAACAAGAGTATCTTTTGACGTAATCTCTAGATTCTCTAGTTTCGCATCATTTTCGAGAGTCATGATCTCATATACGTGCAATTATATGAAAATGAACCAACGAAAAGACACTGGTGACCACCGTTTTGCTTCAGCACGAAGTTTTACTCGTTAGAATATCGAAAGAACACCTTTGACGAACTAGAGTATCTTGTGACGTAATCTCTAGATTCTCTAGTTTCGCTTCATTTTCGAGAGTCATGATATCGTATACGTGAAATTATATGAAAATGAAGCAACAAAAAGGCACTCGTGATCACGGTTTTGCTTCAGCACGATATTTTACTCGCTAGAATATCGAAAGAACACCTTTGACGAACAAGAGTATCTTTTGTCGTAATCTCTAGATTTTCTAGTTTTGCATCATTTTCGAGAGTCATGATATCGTATACGTGAAATTATATGAAAATGAAGCAACAAAAAGGCACTCGTGACCACCGTTTTGCTTCAGCACGAAGTTTTACTCGTTACAATATCGAAAGAACACCTTTGACGAACAAGAGTATCTTCTGACGTAATCTCTACATTCTCTTGTTTCGCATCATTTTCGAGCGTCATGAACTCGTATACGTGAAATTATGTGAAAATGAAGTAACGAAAAGGCACTCGTGATCACGGTTTTGCTTCAGCATGATATTTTACTCGCTAGAATATCGAAAGAACACCTTTGACGAACAAGAGTATCTTTTATCGTAATCTCTAGATTTTCTAGTTTCGCATCATTTTCGAGAGTCATGATCTCATATACGTGCAATTATATGAAAATGAACCAACGAAAAGACACTGGTGACCACCGTTTTTCTTCAGCACGAAGTTTTACTCGTTAGAATATCGAAAGAACAGCATTGACGAACAAGAGTATCTTTTGACGTAATCTCTAGATTCTCTAGTTTCGCATCATTTTCGAGAGTCATGATATCGTATACATGAAATTATATGAAAATGAAGCAACAAAAAGGCACTCGTGACCACCGTTTTGCTTCAGCACGAAGTTTTACTCGTTACAATATCGAAAGAACACCTTTGACGAACAAGAGTATCTTCTGACGTAATCTCTAGATTCTCTTGTTTCGCATCATTTTCGAGAGTCATGATCTCGTATACGTGAAATTATGTGAAAATGAAGTACCGAAAAGGCACTCGTGATCACGGTTTTGGTTCAGCACGAAGTTTTACTCGTTAGAATATCGAAAGAACAGCATTGACGAACAAGAGTATCTTTTGACGTAATCTCTAGATTCTCTAGTTTCGCATCCTTTTCGAGAGTCATGATATCGTATACGTGAAATTATATGAAAATGAAGCAACAAAAAAGCACTCGTGACCATCGTTTTGCTTGAGCACGAAGTTTTACTCGTTGTAATATCGAAAAAACACCTTTGACGAAGAAGAGTATCTTCTGACGTAATCTTTAGATTCTCTTTTTTCGCATCATTTTCGAGAGTCATGATATCGTATACGTGAAATTATATGAAAATGAAGCAACGAAAAGGCACTCGTGACCACCGTTTTGCTTCAGCACGAAGTTTTACTAGTTAGAATATCGAAAGAACACCTTTGATGAACAAGAGTATCTTTTGACGTAATCTCTAGATTTTCTAGTTTCGCAACATTTTCGAGAGTCATGATCTCGTATACGTGAAATTATATGAAAATGAAGCAACGAAAAGGCACTCGTGACCATCGTTTTGCTTCAGCACGAAGTTTTACTCGTTGTAATATCGAAAGAACACCTTTGACGAACAAGAGTATCTTCTGACGTAATCTCTAGATTCTCTAGTTTCGCATCATTTTCGAGAGTCATGATCTCGTATACGTGAAATTATATGAAAATGAAGCAACGAAAAAGCACTCGTGACCATCGTTTTGCTTGAGCACGAAGTTTTACTCGTTGTAATATCGAAAAAACACCTTTGACGAAGAAGAGTATCTTCTGACGTAATCTTTAGATTCTCTTTTTTCGCATCATTTTCGAGAGTCATGATATCGTATACGTGAAATTATATGAAAATGAAGCAACGAAAAGGCACTCGTGACCACCATTTTGCTTCAGCACGAAGTTTTACTAGTTAGAATATCGAAAGAACACCTTTGATGAACAAGAGTATCTTTTGATGTAATCTCTAGATTTTCTAGTTTCGCAACATTTTCGAGAGTCATGATCTCGTATACGTGAAATTATATGAAAATGAAGCAACGAAAAGGCACTCGTGACCACCGTTTTGCTTCAGCACGAAGTTTTACTAGTTAGAATATCGAAAGAACACCTTTGACGAACAACAGTATCTTTTGACGTATTCTCTAGATTCTCTAGTTTCGCATCATTTTCGAGAGTCATGATATCGTATACATGAAATTATATGAAAATGAAGCAACAAAAAGACACTCGTGATCACGGTTTTGCTTCAGCACGAAGTTTTACTCGTTAGAATATCGAAAGAACACCTTTGACGAACAAGAGTATCTTTTGTCGTAATCTCTAGATTTTCTAGTTTTGCATCATTTTCGAGAGTCATGATATCGTATACGTGAAATTATATGAAAATGAAGCAACAAAAAGGCACTCGTGACCACCGTTTTGCTTCAGCACGAAGTTTTACTCGTTACAATATCGAAAGAACACCTTTGACGAACAAGAGTATCTTCTGACGTAATCTCTACATTCTCTTGTTTCGCATCATTTTCGAGCGTCATGAACTCGTATACGTGAAATTATGTGAAAATGAAGTAACGAAAAGGCACTCGTGATCACGGTTTTGCTTCAGCATGATATTTTACTCGCTAGAATATCGAAAGAACACCTTTGACGAACAAGAGTATCTTTTATCGTAATCTCTAGATTTTCTAGTTTCGCATCATTTTCGAGAGTCATGATCTCATATACGTGCAATTATATGAAAATGAACCAACGAAAAGACACTGGTGACCACCGTTTTTCTTCAGCACGAAGTTTTACTCGTTAGAATATCGAAAGAACAGCATTGACGAACAAGAGTATCTTTTGACGTAATCTCTAGATTCTCTAGTTTCGCATCATTTTCGAGAGTCATGATATCGTATACATGAAATTATATGAAAATGAAGCAACAAAAAGGCACTCGTGACCACCGTTTTGCTTCAGCACGAAGTTTTACTCGTTACAATATCGAAAGAACACCTTTGACGAACAAGAGTATCTTCTGACGTAATCTCTAGATTCTCTTGTTTCGCATCATTTTCGAGAGTCATGATCTCGTATACGTGAAATTATGTGAAAATAAAGTAACGAAAAGGCACTCGTGATCACGGTTTTGCTTCAGCACGAAGTTTTACTCGTTAGAATATCGAAAGAACAGCATTGACGAACAAGAGTATCTTTTGACGTAATCTCTAGATTCTCTAGTTTCGCATCCTTTTCGAGAGTCATGATATCGTATACGTGAAATTATATGAAAATGAAGCAACAAAAAAGCACTCGTGACCATCGTTTTGCTTGAGCACGAAGTTTTACTCGTTGTAATATCGAAAAAACACCTTTGACGAAGAAGAGTATCTTCTGACGTAATCTTTAGATTCTCTTTTTTCGCATCATTTTCGAGAGTCATGATATCGTATACGTGAAATTATATGAAAATGAAGCAACGAAAAGGCACTCGTGACCACCGTTTTGCTTCAGCACGAAGTTTTACTAGTTAGAATATCGAAAGAACACCTTTGATGAACAAGAGTATCTTTTGACGTAATCTCTAGATTTTCTAGTTTCGCAACATTTTCGAGAGTCATGATCTCGTATACGTGAAATTATATGAAAATGAAGCAACGAAAAGGCACTCGTGACCATCGTTTTGCTTCAGCACGAAGTTTTACTCGTTACAATATCGAAAGAACACCTTTGACGAACAAGAGTATCTTCTGACGTAATCTCTAGATTCTCTAGTTTCGCATCATTTTCGAGAGTCATGATCTCGTATACGTGAAATTATATGAAAATGAAGCAACGAAAAAGCACTCGTGACCATCGTTTTGCTTGAGCACGAAGTTTTACTCGTTGTAATATCGAAAAAACACCTTTGACGAAGAAGAGTATCTTCTGACGTAATCTTTAGATTCTCTTTTTTCGCATCATTTTCGAGAGTCATGATATCGTATACGTGAAATTATATGAAAATGAAGCAACGAAAAGGCACTCGTGACCACCATTTTGCTTCAGCACGAAGTTTTACTAGTTAGAATATCGAAAGAACACCTTTGATGAACAAGAGTATCTTTTGATGTAATCTCTAGATTTTCTAGTTTCGCAACATTTTCGAGAGTCATGATCTCGTATACGTGAAATTATATGAAAATGAAGCAACGAAAAGGCACTCGTGACCACCGTTTTGCTTCAGCACGAAGTTTTACTAGTTAGAATATCGAAAGAACACCTTTGACGAACAACAGTATCTTTTGACGTATTCTCTAGATTCTCTAGTTTCGCATCATTTTCGAGAGTCATGATATCGTATACATGAAATTATATGAAAATGAAGCAACAAAAAGACACTCGTGATCACGGTTTTGCTTCAGCACGAAGTTTTACTCGTTAGAATATCGAAAGAACACCTTTGACGAACAAGAGTATCTTTTGACGTAATCTCTAGATTTTCTAGTTTCGCATCATTTTCGAGAGTCATGATCTCGTATACGTGAAATTATATTAAAATGAAGCAACGAAAAGGCACTCGTGACCACCGTTTCGCTTCAGCACGAAGTTTTACTTGTTAGAATATCGAAAGAACACCTTTAACGAACAAGAGTATCTTCTGACGTAATCTCTAGATTCTCTTGTTTCGCATCATTTTCGAGAGTTATTATCTCGAATACGTGAAATTATGTGAAAATGAAGTAACGAAAAGGCACTCGTGATCACGGTTTTGCTTCAGCACGAAGTTTTACTCGTTAGAATATCGAAAGAACATCATTGACGAACAAGAGTATCTTTTAACGTAATCTCTAGATTCTCTAGTTTCGCATCATTTTCGAGAGTCCTGATATCGTATACGTGAAATTATATGGAAATGAAGCAACAAAAAGACACTCGTGATCACGGTTTTGCTTCAGCACGATGTTTTACTCGTTAGAATATCGAAAGAACACCTTTGACGAAAAAGAGTATCTTTTGCCATAATCTCTAGATTTTCTAGTTTCGCATCATTTTCGAGAGTCATGATCTCGTATACGTGAAATTATATGAAAATAAAGCAACGAAAAGGCACTCGTGACCACCGTTTTGCTTCAGCACGAAGTTTTACTAGTTAGAATATCGAAAGAACACCTTTGACGAACAAGAGTATCTTCTGACGTAATCTCTAGATTCTCTTGTTTCGCATCATTTTCGAGAGTCATGATCTCGTATACGTGAAATTATGTGAAAATGAAGTAACGAAAAGGCACTCGTGATCACGGTTTTGCTTCAGCACGAAGTGTTACTCGTTAAAATATCGAAAGAACATCATTGACGAACAAGAGTATCTTTTAACGTAATCTCTAGATTCTCTAGTTTCGCATCATTTTCAAGAGTCATGATATCGTATACGTGAAATTATATGAAAATGAAGCAATAAAAAGACACTCGTGATCACGGTTTTGCTTTAGCAAGATGTTTTACTCGTTAGAATATCGAAGAACACCTTTGACGAACAAGAGTATATTTTGCCATAATCTCTAGATTTTCTAGTTTCGCATCATTTTCGAGAGTCATGATCTCGTATGCATGAAATTGTATGAAAATGAAGCAACGAAAAGGTACTCATGACCACCGTTTTACTTCAGCAGGAAGTTTTACTAGTTAGAATATCGAAAGAACACCTTTGACGAACAAGAGTATCTTCTGACGTAATCTCTAGATTCTCTTGTTTCGCATCATTTTCGAGAGTCATGATAACGTATACGTGAAATTATATGAAAATGAAGCAACGAAAAGGCACTCGTGACCATCGTTTTGCTTCAGCACGAAGTTTTACTCGTTAGAATATCGAAAGAACACCTTTGACGAACAAGAGTATCTTTTAACGTAATCTCTAGATTCTCTAGTTTCGCATAATTTTCGACAGTCATCATATCATATACGTGAAATTATATGAAAATGAAGCAACAAAAAGACACTCGTGATCACGGTTTTGCTTCAGCACGAAGTTTTACTCGTTACAATATCGAAAGAACACCTTTGACGAACAAGAGTATCTTCTGACGTAATCTCTAGATTCTCTTGTTTCGCATCATTTTCGAGAGTCATGATCTCGTATACATGAAATTATGTAAAAATGAAATAACGAAAAGGCACTCGTGATCACGGTTTTGCTTCAGCACGAAGTTTTACTCGTTATAATATCGAAAGAACAGCATTGACGAACAAGAGTATCTTGTGACGTAATCTCCAGATTCTTTAGTTTCGCATCATTTTCGAGAGTCATGATATCGTATACGTGAAGTTATATGAAAATGAAGCAACAAAAAAGGCACTCGTGATCACGGTTTTGATTCAGCACGATGTTTTACTCGTTAGAATATCGAAAGAACACCTTTAACGAACAAGAGTATCTTCTGACGTAATCTCTAGATTCTCTTGTTTCGCATCATTTTCGAGAGTCATGATCTCGTATACGTGAAATTATGTGAAAATGAAGTAACGAAAAGGCACTCGTGATCACAGTTTTGCTTCAGCACGAAGTTTTACTCGTTAGAATATCGAAAGAACACCTTTAACGAACAAGAGTATCTTCTGACGTAATCTCTAGATTCTCTTGTTTCGCATCATTTTCGAGAGTCATGATAACGTATACGTGAAATTATATGACAATGAAGCAACAAAAAGGCACTCGTGATCACGGTTTTGCTTCAGCACGATGTTTTACTCGCTAGAATATCGAAAGAACACCTTTGACGAACAAGAGTATCTTTTGTCGTAATCTCTAGATTTTCTAGTTTCGCATCATTTTCGAGAGTCATGATCTCGTATACGTAAAATTATATGAAAATGAAGCAACAAAAAGGCACTCGTGATCGCGGTTTTGCTTCAGCACGATGTTTTACTCGTTAGAATATCGAAAGAACACCATTGACGAACAAGAGTATCTTTTGACGTAATCTCGAGATTCTCTAGTTTCGCATCATTTTCGAGAGTCATGATATCGTATACGTGAAATTATATGAAAATGAAGCAACGAAAAGGCACTCGTGACCACCGTTTTGCTTCAGCACGAAGTTTTACTAGTTAGAATATCGAAAGAACACCTTTGACGAACAACAGTATCTTTTGACGTATTCTCTAGATTCTCTAGTTTCGCATCATTTTCGAGAGTCATGATATCGTATACATGAAATTATATGAAAATGAAGCAACAAAAAGACACTCGTGATCACGGTTTTGCTTCAGCACCAAGTTTTACTCGTTAGAATATCGAAAGAACACCATTGACGAACAAGAGTATCTTTTGACGTAATCTCGAGATTCTCTAGTTTCGCATCATTTTCGAGAGTCATGATATCGTATACGTGAAATTATATGAAAATGAAGCAACGAAAAGGCACTCGTGACCACCGTTTTGCTTCAGCACGAAGTTTTACTAGTTAGAATATCGAAAGAACACCTTTGACGAACAACAGTATCTTTTGACGTATTCTCTAGATTCTCTAGTTTCGCATCATTTTCGAGAGTCATGATATCGTATACATGAAATTATATGAAAATGAAGCAACAAAAAGACACTCGTGATCACGGTTTTGCTTCAGCACCAAGTTTTACTCGTTAGAATATCGAAAGAACACCTTTGACGAACAAGAGTATCTTTTGACGTAATCTCTAGATTTTCTAGTTTCGCATCATTTTCGAGAGTCATGATCTCGTATACGTGAAATTATATGAAAATGAAGCAACGAAAAGGCACTCGTGACCACCGTTTCGCTTCAGCACGAAGTTTTACTAGTTAGAATATCGAAAGAACACCTTTAACGAACAAGAGTATCTTCTGACGTAATCTCTAGATTCTCTTGTTTCGCATCATTTTCGAGAGTCATGATAACGTATACGTGAAATTATATGAAAATGAAGCAACAAAAAGGCACTCGTGATCACGGTTTTGCTTCAGCACGATGTTTTACTCGCTAGAGTATCGAAAGAACACGTTTGACGAACAAGAGTATCTTTTGTCGTAATCTCTAGATTTTCTAGTTTCGCATCATTTTCGAGAGTCATGATCTCGTATACGTAAAATTATATGAAAATGAAGCAACAAAAAGGCACTCGTGATCGCGGTTTTGCTTCAGCACGATGTTTTACTCGTTAGAATATCGAAAGAATACCATTGACGAACAAGAGTATCTTTTGACGTAATCTCGAGATTCTCTAGTTTCGCATCATTTTCGAGAGTCATGATATCGTATACGTGAAATTATATGAAAATGAAGCAACGAAAAGGCACTCGTGACCACCGTTTTGCTTCAGCACGAAGTTTTACTAGTTAGAATATCGAAAGAACACCTTTGACGAACAACAGTATCTTTTGACGTATTCTCTAGATTCTCTAGTTTCGCATCATTTTCGAGAGTCATGATATCGTATACGTGAAATTATATGAAAATGAAGCAACAAAAAGACACTCGTGATCACGGTTTTGCTTCAGCACGAAGTTTTACTCGTTAGAATATCGAAAGAACAGTATTGACGAACTAGAGTATCTTTTGACGTAATCTCTAGATTCTCTAGTTTCGCATCCTTTTCGAGAGTCATGATATCGTATACGTGAAATTATATGAAATTGAAGCAACAAAAAGGCACTCGTGATCACGGTTTTGCTTCTGCACGTTGTTTTACTCGTTAAAATATCGAAAGAACACCTTTGACGAACAAGAGTATCTTTTGACGTAATCTCTAGATTTTCTAGTTTCGCATCATTTTCGAGAGTCATGATCTCATATACGTGAAATTATATGAAAATGAACGAACGAAAAGACACTGGTGACCACCGTTTTGCTTGAGCACGAAGTTTTACTCGTTACAATATCGAAAGAACACCTTTGACGAACAGGAGTATCTTCTGACGTAATCTCTAGATTCTCTTGTTTCGCATCATTTCGAGAGTCATGATCTCGTATACGTGAAATTATGTGAAAACGAAGTAACGAAGAGGCACTCGTGATCACGGTTTTGCTTCAGCACGAAGTTTTACTCGTTAAAATATCGAAAGAACAGCATTGACGAACAAGAGTATCTTTTGACGTAATCTCTAGATTCTCTAGTTTCGCATCATTTTCGAGAGTCATGATATCGTATACATGAAATTATATGAAAATGAAGCAACAAAAAGGCACTCGTGATCACGGTTTTCCTTCAGCACGATATTTTACTCGCTAGAATATCGAAAGAACACCTTTGACGAACAAGAGTATCTTTTGTCGTAATCTCTAGATTTTCTAGTTTCGCATCATTTTCGAGAGTCATGATATCGTATACGTGAAATTATATGAAAATGAAGCAACAAAAAGGCACTCGTGATCACGGTTTTGCTTCAGCACGATGTTTTACTCGTTAGAATATCGAAAGAACACCTTTGACGAACAAGAGTATCTTCTGACGTAATCTCTAGATTCTCTTGTTTCGCATCATTTTCGAGAGTCATGAGCTCGTATACGTGAAATTATGTGAAAATGAAGTAACGAAAAGGCAATCGTGATCACGGTTTTGCTTCAGCACGAAGTTTTACTCGTTAGAATATCGAAAGAACAGCATTGACGAACAAGAGTATCTTTTGACGCAATCTCTAGATTCTCTAGTTTCGCATCATTTTCGAGAGTCATGATATCGTATACGTGAAATTATATGAAAATGAAGCAACAAAAAGGCACTCGTGACCACCGTTGTGCTTCAGCACGAAGTTTTACTCGTTACAATATCGAAAGAACACCTTTGACGAACAAGAGTATCTTCTGACGTAATCTCTAGATTCTCTTGTTTCGCATCATTTTCGAGCGTCATGAACTCGTATACGTGAAATTATGTGAAAATGAAGTAACGAAAAGGCAATCGTGATCACGGTTTTGCTTCAGCACGAAGTTTTACTCGTTAGAATATCGAAAGAACAGCATTGACGAACAAGAGTATCTTTTGACGTAATCTCTAGATTCTCTAGTTTCGCATCATTTTCGAGAGTCATGATATCGTATACGTGAAATTATATGAAAATGAAGCAACAAAAAGGCACTCGTGATCACGGTTTTGCTTCAGCACGATATTTTACTCGCTAGAATATCGAAAGAACACCTTTGACGAACAAGAGTATCTTTTGTCGTAATCTCTAGATTTTCTAGTTTCGCATCATTTTCGAGAGTCATGATCTCATATACGTGCAATTATATGAAAATGAACCAACGAAAAGACACTGGTGACCACCGTTTTGCTTGAGCACGAAGTTTTACTCGTTAGAATATCGAAAGAACACCTTTGACGAACTAGAGTATCTTGTGACGTAATCTCTAGATTCTCTAGTTTCGCTTCATTTTCGAGAGTCATGATATCGTATACGTGAAATTATGTGAAAATGAAGCAACAAAAAGGCACTCGTGATCACGGTTTTGCTTCAGCACGATATTTTACTCGCTAGAATATCGAAAGAACACCTTTGACGAACAAGAGTATCTTTTGTCGTAATCTCTAGATTTTCTACTTTCGCATCATTTTCGAGAGTCATGATATCGTATACGTGAAATTATATGAAAATGAAGCAACAAAAAGGCACTCGTGACCACCGTTTTGCTTCAGCACGAAGTTTTACTCGTTACAATATCGAAAGAACACCTTTGACGAACAAGAGTATCTTCTGACGTAATCTCTACATTCTCTTGTTTCGCATCATTTTCGAGCGTCATGAACTCGTATACGTGAAATTATGTGAAAATAAAGTAACGAAAAGGCACTCGTGATCACGGTTTTGCTTCAGCATGATATTTTACTCGCTAGAATATCGAAAGAACACCTTTGACGAACAAGAGTATCTTTTATCGTAATCTCTAGATTTTCTAGTTTCGCATCATTTTCGAGAGTCATGATCTCATATACGTGCAATTATATGAAAATGAACCAACGAAAAGACACTGGTGACCACCGTTTTGCTTCAGCACGAAGTTTTACTAGTTACAATATCGAAAGAACACCTTTGACAAACAAGAGTATCTTCTGACGTAATCTCTAGATTCTCTTATTTCGCATCATTTTCGAGAGTCATGATCTCGTATACGGGAAATTATGTGAAAATGAAGTAACGAAAAGGCACTCGTGATCACAGTTTTGCTTCAGCACGAAGTTTTACTCGTTAGAATATCGAAAGAACACCTTTGACGAACAAGAGTATCTTTTGACGTAATCTCTAGATTTTCTAGTTTCGCATCATTTTTGAGAGTCATGATCTCGTATACGTGAAATTATATGAAAATGAAGCAACGAAAAGGCACTCGTGACCACCGTTTCGCTTCAGCACGAAGTTTTACTAGTTAGAATATCGAAAGAACACCTTTAACGAACAAGAGTATCTTCTGACGTAATCTCTAGATTCTCTTGTTTCGCATCATTTTCGAGAGTTATTATCTCGTATACGTGAAATTATGTGAAAATGAAGTAACGAAAAGGCACTCGTGATCACGGTTTTGCTTCAGCACGAAGTTTTACTCGTTAGAATATCGAAAGAACATCATTGACGAACAAGAGTATCTTTTAACGTAATCTCTAGATTCTCTAGTTTCGCATCATTTTCGAGAGTCCTGATATCGTATACGTGAAATTATATGGAAATGAAGCAACAAAAAGACACTCGTGATCACGGTTTTGCTTCAGCACGAAGTTTTACTCGTTACAATATCGAAAGAACACCTTTGACGAACAAGAGTATCTTCTGACGTAATCTCTAGATTCTCTTGTTTCGCATCATTTTCGAGAGTCATGATCTCGTATACGTGAAATTATGTAAAAATGAAGTAACGAAAAGGCACTCGTGATCACGGTTTTGCTTCAGCACGAAGTTTTACTCGTTATAATATCGAAAGAACAGCATTGACGAACAAGAGTATCTTGTGACGTAATCTCCAGATTCTTTAGTTTCGCATCATTTTCGAGAGTCATGATATCGTATACGTGAAGTTATATGAAAATGAAGCAACAAAAAAGGCACTCGTGATCACGGTTTTGCTTCAGCACGATGTTTTACTCGTTAAAATATCGAAAGAACACCTTTGACGAACAAGAGTATCTTTTATCGTAATCTCTAGATTTTCTAGTTTCGCATCATTTTCGAGAGTCATGATCTCATATACGTGCAATTATATGAAAATGAACCAACGAAAAGACACTGGTGATCACCGTTTTGCTTCAGCACGAAGTTTTACTAGTTACAATATCGAAAGAATACCTTTGACGAACAAGAGTATCTTCTGACGTAATCTCTAGATTCTCTTGTTTCGCATCATTTTCGAGAGTCATGATCTCGTATACGTGAAATTATGTGAAAATGAAGTAACGAAAAGGCACTCGTGATCACAGTTTTGCTTCAGCACGAAGTTTTACTCGTTAGAATATCGAAAGAACACCTTTGACGAACAAGAGTATCTTCTGACGTAATCTCTAGATTCTCTTGTTTCGCATCATTTTCGAGAGTCATGATAACGTATACGTGAAATTATATGAAAATGAAGCAACAAAAAGGCACTCGTGATCACGGTTTTGCTTCAGCACGATGTTTTACTCGCTAGAGTATCGAAAGAACACGTTTGACGAACAAGAGTATCTTTTGTCGTAATCTCTAGATTTTCTAGTTTCGCATCATTTTCGAGAGTCATGATCTCGTATACGTAAAATTATATGAAAATGAAGCAACAAAAAGGCACTCGTGATCGCGGTTTTGCTTCAGCACGATGTTTTACTCGTTAGAATATCGAAAGAACACCATTGACGAACAAGAGTATCTTTTGACGTAATCTCGAGATTCTCTAGTTTCGCATCATTTTCGAGAGTCATGATATCGTATACGTGAAATTATATGAAAATGAAGCAACGAAAAGGCACTCGTGACCACCGTTTTGCTTCAGCACGAAGTTTTACTAGTTAGAATATCGAAAGAACACCTTTGACGAACAACAGTATCTTTTGACGTATTCTCTAGATTCTCTAGTTTCGCATCATTTTCGAGAGTCATGATCTCGTATACGTAAAATTATATGAAAATGAAGCAACAAAAAGGCACTCGTGATCGCGGTTTTGCTTCAGCACGATGTTTTACTCGTTAGAATATCGAAAGAACACCTTTGACGAACAAGAGTATCTTTTGACGTAATCTCTAGATTTTCTAGTTTCGCATCATTTTCGAGAGTCATGATCTCGTATACGTGAAATTATATTAAAATGAAGCAACGAAAAGGCACTCGTGACCACCGTTTCGCTTCAGCACGAAGTTTTACTAGTTAGAATATCGAAAGAACACCTTTAACGAACAAGAGTATCTTCTGACGTAATCTCTAGATTCTCTTGTTTCGCATCATTTTCGAGAGTTATTATCTCGTATACGTGAAATTATGTGAAAATGAAGTAACGAAAAGGCACTCGTGATCACGGTTTTGCTTCAGCACGAAGTTTTACTCGTTAGAATATCGAAAGAACATCATTGACGAACAAGAGTATCTTTTAACGTAATCTCTAGATTCTCTAGTTTCGCATCATTTTCGAGAGTCCTGATATCGTATACGTGAAATTATATGGAAATGAAGCAACAAAAAGACACTCGTGATCACGGTTTTGCTTCAGCACGATGTTTTACTCGTTAGAATATCGAAAGAACACCTTTGACGAACAAGAGTATCTTCTGACGTAATCTCTAGATTCTCTTGTTTCGCATCATTTTCGAGAGTCATGATCTCGTATACGTGAAATTATGTAAAAATGAAGTAACGAAAAGGCACTCGTGATCACGGTTTTGCTTCAGCACGAAGTGTTACTCGTTAAAATATCGAAAGAACATCATTGACGAACAAGAGTATCTTTTAACGTAATCTCTAGATTCTCTAGTTTCGCATCATTTTCAAGAGTCATGATATCGTATACGTGAAATTATATGAAAATGAAGCAATAAAAAGACACTCGTGATCACGGTTTTGCTTTAGCAAGATGTTTTACTCGTTAGAATATCGAAGAACACCTTTGACGAACAAGAGTATATTTTGCCATAATCTCTAGATTTTCTAGTTTCGCATCATTTTCGAGAGTCATGATCTCGTATGCATGAAATTGTATGAAAATGAAGCAACGAAAAGGCACTCGTGACCACCGTTTTGCTTCAGCACGAAGTTTTACTAGTTAGAATATCGAAAGAACACCTTTGACGAACAAGAGTATCTTCTGACGTAATCTCTAGATTCTCTTGTTTCGCATCATTTTCGAGAGTCATGATAACGTATACGTGAAATTATATGAAAATGAGGCAACGAAAAGGCACTCGTGACCATCGTTTTGCTTCAGCACGAAGTTTTACTAGTTAGAATATCGAAAGAACACCTTTGACGAACAAGAGTATCTTTTAACGTAATCTCTAGATTCTCTAGTTTCGCATAATTTTCGACAGTCATCATATCATATACGTGAAATTATATGAAAATGAAGCAACAAAAAGACACTCGTGATCACGGTTTTGCTTCAGCACGAAGTTTTACTCGTTACAATATCGAAAGAACACCTTTGACGAACAAGAGTATCTTCTGACGTAATCTCTAGATTCTCTTGTTTCGCATCATTTTCGAGAGTCATGATCTCGTATACGTGAAATTATATGAAAATGAAGTAACGAAAAGGCACTCGTGATCACGGTTTTGCTTCAGCACGAAGTTTTACTCGTTATAATATCGAAAGAACAGCATTGACGAACAAGAGTATCTTGTGACGTAATCTCCAGATTCTTTAGTTTCGCATCATTTTCGAGAGTCATGATATCGTATACGTGAAGTTATATGAAAATGAAGCAACAAAAAAGGCACTCGTGATCACGGTTTTGATTCAGCACGATGTTTTACTCGTTAAAATATCGAAAGAACACCTTTGACGAACAAGAGTATCTTTTATCGTAATCTCTAGATTTTCTAGTTTCGCATCATTTTCGAGAGTCATGATCTCATATACGTGCAATTATATGAAAATGAACCAACGAAAAGACACTGGTGATCACCGTTTTGCTTCAGCACGAAGTTTTACTAGTTACAATATCGAAAGAACACCTTTGACAAACAAGAGTATCTTCTGACGTAATCTCTAGATTCTCTTGTTTCGCATCATTTTCGAGAGTCATGATCTCGTATACGTGAAATTATGTGAAAATGAAGTAACGAAAAGGCACTCGTGATCACAGTTTTGCTTCAGCACGAAGTTTTACTCGTTAAAATATCGAAAGAACACCTTTGACGAACAAGAGTATCTTCTGACGTAATCTCTAGATTCTCTTGTTTCGCATCATTTTCGAGAGTCATGATAACGTATACGTGAAATTATATGAAAATGAAGCAACAAAAAGGCACTCGTGATCACGGTTTTGCTTCAGCACGATATTTTACTCGCTAGAGTATCGAAAGAACACGTTTGACGAACAAGAGTATCTTTTGTCGTAATCTCTAGATTTTCTAGTTTCGCATCATTTTCGAGAGTCATGATCTCGTATACGTAAAATTATATGAAAATGAAGCAACAAAAAGGCACTCGTGATCGCGGTTTTGCTTCAGCACGATGTTTTACTCGTTAGAATATCGAAAGAATACCATTGACGAACAAGAGTATCTTTTGACGTAATCTCGAGATTCTCTAGTTTCGCATCATTTTCGAGAGTCATGATATCGTATACGTGAAATTATATGAAAATGAAGCAACGAAAAGGCACTCGTGACCACCGTTTTGCTTCAGCACGAAGTTTTACTAGTTAGAATATCGAAAGAACACCTTTGACGAACAACAGTATCTTTTGACGTATTCTCTAGATTCTCTAGTTTCGCATCATTTTCGAGAGTCATGATATCGTATACATGAAATTATATGAAAATGAAGCAACAAAAAGACACTCGTGATCACGGTTTTGCTTCAGCACGAAGTTTTACTCGTTAGAATATCGAAAGAACACCTTTGACGAACAAGAGTATCTTTTGACGTAATCTCTAGATTTTCTAGTTTCGCATCATTTTCGAGAGTCATGATCTCGTATACGTGAAATTATATGAAAATGAAGCAACGAAAAGGCACTCGTGACCACCGTTTCGCTTCAGCACGAAGTTTTACTAGTTAGAATATCGAAAGAACACCTTTAACGAACAAGAGTATCTTCTGACGTAATCTCTAGATTCTCTTGTTTTGCATCATTTTCGAGAGTTATTATCTCGTATACGTGAAATTATGTGAAAATGAAGTAACGAAAAGGCACTCGTGATCACGGTTTTGCTTCAGCACGATATTTTACTCGCTAGAGTATCGAAAGAACACGTTTGACGAACAAGAGTATCTTTTGTCGTAATCTCTAGATTTTCTAGTTTCGCATCATTTTCGAGAGTCATGATCTCGTATACGTAAAATTATATGAAAATGAAGCAACAAAAAGGCACTCGTGATCGCGGTTTTGCTTCAGCACGATGTTTTACTCGCTAGAGTATCGAAAGAACACGTTTGACGAACAAGAGTATCTTTTGTCGTAATCTCTAGATTTTCTAGTTTCGCATCATTTTCGAGAGTCATGATCTCGTATACGTAAAATTATATGAAAATGAAGCAACAAAAAGGCACTCGTGATCGCGGTTTTGCTTCAGCACGATGTTTTACTCGTTAGAATATCGAAAGAACACCATTGACGAACAAGAGTATCTTTTGACGTAATCTCGAGATTCTCTAGTTTCGCATCATTTTCGAGAGTCATGATATCGTATACGTGAAATTATATGAAAATGAAGCAACGAAAAGGCACTCGTGATCACCGTTTTGCTTCAGCACGAAGTTTTACTCGTTAGAATATCGAAAGAACACCTTTGACGAACAAGAGTATCTTTTGACGTAATCTCTAGATTTTCTAGTTTCGCATCATTTTCGAGAGTCATGATATCGTATACGTGAAATTATATGAAAATGAAGCAACGAAAAGGCACTCGTGACCACCGTTTCGCTTCAGCACGAAGTTTTACTAGTTAGAATATCGAAAGAACACCTTTAACGAACAAGAGTATCTTCTGACGTAATCTCTAGATTCTCTTGTTTCGCATCATTTTCGAGAGTTATTATCTCGTATACGTGAAATTATGTGAAAATGAAGTAACGAAAAGGCACTCGTGATCACGGTTTTGCTTCAGCACGAAGTTTTACTCGTTAGAATATCGAAAGAACATCATTGACGAACAAGAGTATCTTTTAACGTAATCTCTAGATTCTCTAGTTTCGCATCATTTTCGAGAGTCCTGATATCGTATACGTGAAATTATATGGAAATGAAGCAACAAAAAGACACTCGTGATCACGGTTTTGCTTCAGCACGATGTTTTACTCGTTAGAATATCGAAAGAACACCTTTGACGAAAAAGAGTATCTTTTGCCATAATCTCTAGATTTTCTAGTTTCGCATCATTTTCGAGAGTCATGATATCGTATACGTGAAATTATATGAAAATGAAGCAACGAAAAGGCACTCGTGACCACCGTTTTGCTTCAGCACGAAGTTTTACTCGTTAGAATATCGAAAGAACACCTTTGACGAACAAGAGTATCTTTTGACGTAATCTCTAGATTTTCTAGTTTCGCATCATTTTCGAGAGTCATGATATCGTATACGTGAAATTATATTAAAATGAAGCAACGAAAAGGCACTCGTGACCACCGTTTCGCTTCAGCACGAAGTTTTACTAGTTAGAATATCGAAAGAACACCTTTAACGAACAAGAGTATCTTCTGACGTAATCTCTAGATTCTCTTGTTTCGCATCATTTTCGAGAGTTATTATCTCGTATACGTGAAATTATGTGAAAATGAAGTAACGAAAAGGCACTCGTGATCACGGTTTTGCTTCAGCACGAAGTTTTACTCGTTAGAATATCGAAAGAACATCATTGACGAACAAGAGTATCTTTTAACGTAATCTCTAGATTCTCTAGTTTCGCATCATTTTCGAGAGTCCTGATATCGTATACGTGAAATTATATGGAAATGAAGCAACAAAAAGACACTCGTGATCACGGTTTTGCTTCAGCACGATGTTTTACTCGTTAGAATATCGAAAGAACACCTTTGACGAAAAAGAGTATCTTTTGCCATAATCTCTAGATTTTCTAGTTTCGCATCATTTTCGAGAGTCATGATCTCGTATACGTGAAATTATATGAAAATGAAGCAACGAAAAGGCACTCGTGACCACCGTTTCGCTTCAGCACGAAGTTTTACTAGTTAGAATATCGAAAGAACACCTTTAACGAACAAGAGTATCTTCTGACGTAATCTCTAGATTCTCTTGTTTTGCATCATTTTCGAGAGTTATTATCTCGTATACGTGAAATTATGTGAAAATGAAGTAACGAAAAGGCACTCGTGATCACGGTTTTGCTTCAGCACGAAGTGTTACTCGTTAAAATATCGAAAGAACATCATTGACGAACAAGAGTATCTTTTAACGTAATCTCTAGATTCTCTAGTTTCGCATCATTTTCAAGAATCGTGATATCGTATACGTGAAATTATATGAAAATGAAGCAATAAAAAGACACTCGTGATCACGGTTTTGCTTTAGCAAGATGTTTTACTCGTTAGAATATCGAAGAACACCTTCGACGAACAAGAGTATATTTTGCCATAATCTCTAGATTTTCTAGTTTCGCATCATTTTCGAGAGTCATGATCTCGTATGCATGAAATTGTATGAAAATGAAGCAACGAAAAGGTACTCATGACCACCGTTTTACTTCAGCAGGAAGTTTTACTAGTTAGAATATCGAAAGAACACCTTTGACGAACAAGAGTATCTTCTGACGTAATCTCTAGATTCTCTTGTTTCGCATCATTTTCGAGAGTCATGATAACGTATACGTGAAATTATATGAAAATGAAGCAACGAAAAGGCACTCGTGACCATCGTTTTGCTTCAGCACGAAGTTTTACTAGTTAAAATATCGAAAGAACACCTTTGACGAACAAGAGTATCTTTTGTCGTAATCTCTAGATTTTCTAGTTTCGCATCATTTTCGAGAGTCATGATCTCGTATACGTGAAATTATATGAAAATGAAGCAACGAAAAGGCACTCGTGACCACCGTTTCGCTTCAGCACGAAGTTTTACTAGTTAGAATATCGAAAGAACACCTTTAACGAACAAGAGTATCTTCTGACGTAATCTCTAGATTCTCTTGTTTTGCATCATTTTCGAGAGTTATTATCTCGTATACGTGAAATTATGTGAAAATGAAGTAACGAAAAGGCACTCGTGATCACGGTTTTGCTTCAGCACGAAGTGTTACTCGTTAAAATATCGAAAGAACATCATTGACGAACAAGAGTATCTTTTAACGTAATCTCTAGATTCTCTAGTTTCGCATCATTTTCAAGAATCGTGATATCGTATACGTGAAATTATATGAAAATGAAGCAATAAAAAGACACTCGTGATCACGGTTTTGCTTTAGCAAGATGTTTTACTCGTTAGAATATCGAAGAACACCTTCGACGAACAAGAGTATATTTTGCCATAATCTCTAGATTTTCTAGTTTCGCATCATTTTCGAGAGTCATGATCTCGTATGCATGAAATTGTATGAAAATGAAGCAACGAAAAGGTACTCATGACCACCGTTTTACTTCAGCAGGAAGTTTTACTAGTTAGAATATCGAAAGAACACCTTTGACGAACAAGAGTATCTTCTGACGTAATCTCTAGATTCTCTTGTTTCGCATCATTTTCGAGAGTCATGATAACGTATACGTGAAATTATATGAAAATGAAGCAACGAAAAGGCACTCGTGACCATCGTTTTGCTTCAGCACGAAGTTTTACTAGTTAAAATATCGAAAGAACACCTTTGACGAAAAAGAGTATCTTTTGCCATAATCTCTAGATTTTCTAGTTTCGCATCATTTTCGAGAGTCATGATCTCGTATACGTGAAATTATATGAAAATGAAGCAACGAAAAGGCACTCGTGACCACCGTTTCGCTTCAGCACGAAGTTTTACTAGTTAGAATATCGAAAGAACACCTTTAACGAACAAGAGTATCTTCTGACGTAATCTCTAGATTATCTTGTTTTGCATCATTTTCGAGAGTTATTATCTCGTATACGTGAAATTATGTGAAAATGAAGTAACGAAAAGGCACTCGTGATCACGGTTTTGCTTCAGCACGAAGTGTTACTCGTTAAAATATCGAAAGAACATCATTGACGAACAAGAGTATCTTTTAACGTAATCTCTAGATTCTCTAGTTTCGCATCATTTTCAAGAATCGTGATATCGTATACGTGAAATTATATGAAAATGAAGCAATAAAAAGACACTCGTGATCACGGTTTTGCTTTAGCAAGATGTTTTACTCGTTAGAATATCGAAGAACACCTTCGACGAACAAGAGTATATTTTGCCATAATCTCTAGATTTTCTAGTTTCGCATCATTTTCGAGAGTCATGATCTCGTATGCATGAAATTGTATGAAAATGAAGCAACGAAAAGGTACTCATGACCACCGTTTTACTTCAGCAGGAAGTTTTACTAGTTAGAATATCGAAAGAACACCTTTGACGAACAAGAGTATCTTCTGACGTAATCTCTAGATTCTCTTGTTTCGCATCATTTTCGAGAGTCATGATAACGTATACGTGAAATTATATGAAAATGAAGCAACGAAAAGGCACTCGTGACCATCGTTTTGCTTCAGCACGAAGTTTTACTAGTTAGAATATCGAAAGAACACCTTTGACGAAAAAGAGTATCTTTTGCCATAATCTCTAGATTTTCTAGTTTCGCATCATTTTCGAGAGTCATGATCTCGTATACGTGAAATTATATGAAAATGAAGCAACGAAAAGGCACTCGTGACCACCGTTTCGCTTCAGCACGAAGTTTTACTAGTTAGAATATCGAAAGAACACCTTTAACGAACAAGAGTATCTTCTGACGTAATCTCTAGATTATCTTGTTTTGCATCATTTTCGAGAGTTATTATCTCGTATACGTGAAATTATGTGAAAATGAAGTAACGAAAAGGCACTCGTGATCACGGTTTTGCTTCAGCACGAAGTGTTACTCGTTAAAATATCGAAAGAACATCATTGACGAACAAGAGTATCTTTTAACGTAATCTCTAGATTCTCTAGTTTCGCATCATTTTCAAGAATCGTGATATCGTATACGTGAAATTATATGAAAATGAAGCAATAAAAAGACACTCGTGATCACGGTTTTGCTTTAGCAAGATGTTTTACTCGTTAGAATATCGAAGAACACCTTCGACGAACAAGAGTATATTTTGCCATAATCTCTAGATTTTCTAGTTTCGCATCATTTTCGAGAGTCATGATCTCGTATGCATGAAATTGTATGAAAATGAAGCAACGAAAAGGTACTCATGACCACCGTTTTACTTCAGCAGGAAGTTTTACTAGTTAGAATATCGAAAGAACACCTTTGACGAACAAGAGTATCTTCTGACGTAATCTCTAGATTCTCTAGTTTCGCATCATTTTCGAGAGTCATGATAACGTATACGTGAAATTATATGAAAATGAAGCAACGAAAAGGCACTCGTGACCATCGTTTTGCTTCAGCACGAAGTTTTACTAGTTAGAATATCGAAAGAACACCTTTGACGAAAAAGAGTATCTTTTGCCATAATCTCTAGATTTTCTAGTTTCGCATCATTTTCGAGAGTCATGATCTCGTATACGTGAAATTATATGAAAATGAAGCAACGAAAAGGCACTCGTGACCACCGTTTCGCTTCAGCACGAAGTTTTACTAGTTAGAATATCGAAAGAACACCTTTAACGAACAAGAGTATCTTCTGACGTAATCTCTAGATTCTCTTGTTTTGCATCATTTTCGAGAGTTATTATCTCGTATACGTGAAATTATGTGAAAATGAAGTAACGAAAAGGCACTCGTGATCACGGTTTTGCTTCAGCACGATATTTTACTCGCTAGAGTATCGAAAGAACACGTTTGACGAACAAGAGTATCTTTTGTCGTAATCTCTAGATTTTCTAGTTTCGCATCATTTTCGAGAGTCATGATCTCGTATACGTAAAATTATATGAAAATGAAGCAACAAAAAGGCACTCGTGATCGCGGTTTTGCTTCAGCACGATGTTTTACTCGCTAGAGTATCGAAAGAACACGTTTGACGAACAAGAGTATCTTTTGTCGTAATCTCTAGATTTTCTAGTTTCGCATCATTTTCGAGAGTCATGATCTCGTATACGTAAAATTATATGAAAATGAAGCAACAAAAAGGCACTCGTGATCGCGATTTTGCTTCAGCACGATGTTTTACTCGCTAGAGTATCGAAAGAACACGTTTGACGAACAAGAGTATCTTTTGTCGTAATCTCTAGATTTTCTAGTTTCGCATCATTTTCGAGAGTCATGATCTCGTATACGTAAAATTATATGAAAATGAAGCAACAAAAAGGCACTCGTGATCGCGGTTTTGCTTCAGCACGATGTTTTACTCGTTAGAATATCGAAAGAACACCATTGACGAACAAGAGTATCTTTTGACGTAATCTCGAGATTCTCTAGTTTCGCATCATTTTCGAGAGTCATGATATCGTATACGTGAAATTATATGAAAATGAAGCAACGAAAAGGCACTCGTGACCACCGTTTTGCTTCAGCACGATGTTTTACTCGTTAGAATATCGAAAGAACACCTTTGACGAAAAAGAGTATCTTTTGCCATAATCTCTAGATTTTCTAGTTTCGCATCATTTTCGAGAGTCATGATCTCGTATACGTGAAATTATATGAAAATGAAGCAACGAAAAGGCACTCGTGACCACCGTTTCGCTTCAGCACGAAGTTTTACTAGTTAGAATATCGAAAGAACACCTTTAACGAACAAGAGTATCTTCTGACGTAATCTCTAGATTCTCTTGTTTTGCATCATTTTCGAGAGTTATTATCTCGTATACGTGAAATTATGTGAAAATGAAGTAACGAAAAGGCACTCGTGATCACGGTTTTGCTTCAGCACGAAGTGTTACTCGTTAAAATATCGAAAGAACATCATTGACGAACAAGAGTATCTTTTAACGTAATCTCTAGATTCTCTAGTTTCGCATCATTTTCAAGAATCGTGATATCGTATACGTGAAATTATATGAAAATGAAGCAATAAAAAGACACTCGTGATCACGGTTTTGCTTTAGCAAGATGTTTTACTCGTTAGAATATCGAAGAACACCTTCGACGAACAAGAGTATATTTTGCCATAATCTCTAGATTTTCTAGTTTCGCATCATTTTCGAGAGTCATGATCTCGTATGCATGAAATTGTATGAAAATGAAGCAACGAAAAGGTACTCATGACCACCGTTTTACTTCAGCAGGAAGTTTTACTAGTTAGAATATCGAAAGAACACCTTTGACGAACAAGAGTATCTTCTGACGTAATCTCTAGATTCTCTTGTTTCGCATCATTTTCGAGAGTCATGATAACGTATACGTGAAATTATATGAAAATGAAGCAACGAAAAGGCACTCGTGACCATCGTTTTGCTTCAGCACGAAGTTTTACTAGTTAGAATATCGAAAGAACACCTTTGACGAACAAGAGTATCTTTTAACGTAATCTCTAGATTCTCTAGTTTCGCATAATTTTCGACAGTCATCATATCATATACGTGAAATTATATGAAAATGAAGCAACAAAAAGACACTCGTGATCACGGTTTTGCTTCAGCACGAAGTTTTACTCGTTACAATATCGAAAGAACACCTTTGACGAACAAGAGTATCTTCTGACGTAATCTCTAGATTCTCTTGTTTCGCATCATTTTCGAGAGTCATGATCTCGTATACGTGAAATTATGTAAAAATGAAGTAACGAAAAGGCACTCGTGATCACGGTTTTGCTTCAGCACGAAGTTTTACTCGTTATAATATCGAAAGAACAGCATTGACGAACAAGAGTATCTTGTGACGTAATCTCCAGATTCTTTAGTTTCGCATCATTTTCGAGAGTCATGATATCGTATACGTGAAGTTATATGAAAATGAAGCAACAAAAAAGGCACTCGTGATCACGGTTTTGATTCAGCACGATGTTTTACTCGTTAAAATATCGAAAGAACACCTTTGACGAACAAGAGTATCTTTTATCGTAATCTCTAGATTTTCTAGTTTCGCATCATTTTCGAGAGTCATGATCTCATATACGTGCAATTATATGAAAATGAACCAACGAAAAGACACTGGTGATCACCGTTTTGCTTCAGCACGAAGTTTTACTAGTTACAATATCGAAAGAACACCTTTGACAAACAAGAGTATCTTCTGACGTAATCTCTAGATTCTCTTGTTTCGCATCATTTTCGAGAGTCATGATCTCGTATACGTGAAATTATGTGAAAATGAAGTAACGAAAAGGCACTCGTGATCACAGTTTTGCTTCAGCACGAAGTTTTACTCGTTAGAATATCGAAAGAACACCTTTGACGAACAAGAGTATCTTCTGACGTAATCTCTAGATTCTCTTGTTTCGCATCATTTTCGAGAGTCATGATAACGTATACGTGAAATTATATGAAAATGAAGCAACAAAAAGGCACTCGTGATCACGGTTTTGCTTCAGCACGATGTTTTACTCGCTAGAGTATCGAAAGAACACGTTTGACGAACAAGAGCATCTTTTGTCGTAATCTCTAGATTTTCTAGTTTCGCATCATTTTCGAGAGTCATGATCTCGTATACGTAAAATTATATGAAAATGAAGCAACAAAAAGGCACTCGTGATCGCGGTTTTGCTTCAGCACGATGTTTTACTCGTTAGAATATCGAAAGAACACCATTGACGAACAAGAGTATCTTTTGACGTAATCTCGAGATTCTCTAGTTTCGCATCATTTTCGAGAGTCATGATATCGTATACGTGAAATTATATGAAAATGAAGCAACGAAAAGGCACTCGTGACCACCGTTTTGCTTCAGCACGAAGTTTTACTAGTTAAAATATCGAAAGAACACCTTTGACGAACAACAGTATCTTTTGACGTATTCTCTAGATTCTCTAGTTTCGCATCATTTTCGAGAGTCATGATATCGTATACATGAAATTATATGAAAATGAAGCAACAAAAAGACACTCGTGATCACGGTTTTGCTTCAGCACCAAGTTTTACTCGTTAGAATATCGAAAGAACACCATTGACGAACAAGAGTATCTTTTGACGTAATCTCGAGATTCTCTAGTTTCGCATCATTTTCGAGAGTCATGATATCGTATACGTGAAATTATATGAAAATGAAGCAACGAAAAGGCACTCGTGACCACCGTTTTGCTTCAGCACGAAGTTTTACTAGTTAGAATATCGAAAGAACACCTTTGACGAACAACAGTATCTTTTGACGTATTCTCTAGATTCTCTAGTTTCGCATCATTTTCGAGAGTCATGATATCGTATACGTGAAATTATATGAAAATGAAGCAACAAAAAGACACTCGTGATCACGGTTTTGCTTCAGCACGAAGTTTTACTCGTTAGAATATCGAAAGAACACCTTTGACGAACAAGAGTATCTTTTGACGTAATCTCTAGATTTTCTAGTTTCGCATCATTTTCGAGAGTCATGATCTCGTATACGTGAAATTATATGAAAATGAAGCAACGAAAAGGCACTCGTGACCACCGTTTCGCTTCAGCACGAAGTTTTACTAGTTAGAATATCGAAAGAACACCTTTAACGAACAAGAGTATCTTCTGACGTAATCTCTAGATTCTCTTGTTTTGCATCATTTTCGAGAGTTATTATCTCGTATACGTGAAATTATGTGAAAATGAAGTAACGAAAAGGCACTCGTGATCACGGTTTTGCTTCAGCACGATATTTTACTCGCTAGAGTATCGAAAGAACACGTTTGACGAACAAGAGTATCTTTTGTCGTAATCTCTAGATTTTCTAGTTTCGCATCATTTTCGAGAGTCATGATCTCGTATACGTAAAATTATATGAAAATGAAGCAACAAAAAGGCACTCGTGATCGCGGTTTTGCTTCAGCACGATGTTTTACTCGCTAGAGTATCGAAAGAACACGTTTGACGAACAAGAGTATCTTTTAACGTAATCTCTAGATTCTCTAGTTTCGCATAATTTTCGACAGTCATCATATCATATACGTGAAATTATATGAAAATGAAGCAACAAAAAGACACTCGTGATCACGGTTTTGCTTCAGCACGAAGTTTTACTCGTTACAATATCGAAAGAACACCTTTGACGAACAAGAGTATCTTCTGACGTAATCTCTAGATTCTCTTGTTTCGCATCATTTTCGAGAGTCATGATCTCGTATACGTGAAATTATGTAAAAATGAAGTAACGAAAAGGCACTCGTGATCACGGTTTTGCTTCAGCACGAAGTTTTACTCGTTATAATATCGAAAGAACAGCATTGACGAACAAGAGTATCTTGTGACGTAATCTCCAGATTCTTTAGTTTCGCATCATTTTCGAGAGTCATGATATCGTATACGTGAAGTTATATGAAAATGAAGCAACAAAAAAGGCACTCGTGATCACGGTTTTGATTCAGCACGATGTTTTACTCGTTAAAATATCGAAAGAACACCTTTGACGAACAAGAGTATCTTTTATCGTAATCTCTAGATTTTCTAGTTTCGCATCATTTTCGAGAGTCATGATCTCATATACGTGCAATTATATGAAAATGAACCAACGAAAAGACACTGGTGATCACCGTTTTGCTTCAGCACGAAGTTTTACTAGTTACAATATCGAAAGAACACCTTTGACAAACAAGAGTATCTTCTGACGTAATCTCTAGATTCTCTTGTTTCGCATCATTTTCGAGAGTCATGATCTCGTATACGTGAAATTATGTGAAAATAAAGTAACGAAAAGGCACTCGTGATCACAGTTTTGCTTCAGCACGAAGTTTTACTCGTTAGAATATCGAAAGAACACCTTTGACGAATAAGAGTATCTTCTGACGTAATCTCTAGATTCTCTTGTTTCGCATCATTTTCGAGAGTCATGATAACGTATACGTGAAATTATATGAAAATGAAGCAACAAAAAGGCACTCGTGATCACGGTTTTGCTTCAGCACGATATTTTACTCGCTAGAATATCGAAAGAACACGTTTGACGAACAAGAGTATCTTTTGTCGTAATCTCTAGATTTTCTAGTTTCGCATCATTTTCGAGAGTCATGATCTCGTATACGTAAAATTATATGAAAATGAAGCAACAAAAAGGCACTCGTGATCGCGGTTTTGCTTCAGCACGATGTTTTACTCGTTAGAATATCGAAAGAATACCATTGACGAACAAGAGTATCTTTTGACGTAATCTCGAGATTCTCTAGTTTCGCATCATTTTCGAGAGTCATGATATCGTATACGTGAAATTATATGAAAATGAAGCAACGAAAAGGCACTCGTGACCACCGTTTTGCTTCAGCACGAAGTTTTACTAGTTAGAATATCGAAAGAACACCTTTGACGAACAACAGTATCTTTTGACGTATTCTCTAGATTCTCTAGTTTCGCATCATTTTCGAGAGTCATGATATCGTATACATGAAATTATATGAAAATGAAGCAACAAAAAGACACTCGTGATCACGGTTTTGCTTCAGCACGAAGTTTTACTCGTTAGAATATCGAAAGAACACCTTTGACGAACAAGAGTATCTTTTGACGTAATCTCTAGATTTTCTAGTTTCGCATCATTTTCGAGAGTCATGATCTCGTATACGTGAAATTATATGAAAATGAAGCAACGAAAAGGCACTCGTGACCACCGTTTCGCTTCAGCACGAAGTTTTACTAGTTAGAATATCGAAAGAACACCTTTAACGAACAAGAGTATCTTCTGACGTAATCTCTAGATTCTCTTGTTTTGCATCATTTTCGAGAGTTATTATCTCGTATACGTGAAATTATGTGAAAATGAAGAAACGAAAAGGCACTCGTGATCACGGTTTTGCTTCAGCACGAAGTTTTACTCGTTAGAATATCGAAAGAACATCATTGACGAACAAGAGTATCTTTTAACGTAATCTCTAGATTCTCTAGTTTCGCATCATTTTCGAGAGTCCTGATATCGTATACGTGAAATTATATGGAAATGAAGCAACAAAAAGACACTCGTGATCACGGTTTTGCTTCAGCACGAAGTTTTACTCGTTACAATATCGAAAGAACACCTTTGACGAACAAGAGTATCTTCTGACGTAATCTCTAAATTCTCTTGTTTCGCATCATTTTCGAGAGTCATGATCTCGTATACGTGAAATTATGTAAAAATGAAGTAACGAAAAGGCACTCGTGATCACGGTTTTGCTTCAGCACGAAGTTTTACTCGTTATAATATCGAAAGAACAGCATTGACGAACAAGAGTATCTTGTGACGTAATCTCCAGATTCTTTAGTTTCGCATCATTTTCTAGAGTCATGATATCGTATACGTGAAGTTATATGAAAATGAAGCAACAAAAAAGGCACTCGTGATCACGGTTTTGATTCAGCACGATGTTTTACTCGTTAAAATATCGAAAGAACACCTTTGACGAACAAGAGTATCTTTTATCGTAATCTCTAGATTTTCTAGTTTCGCATCATTTTCGAGAGTCATGATCTCATATACGTGCAATTATATGAAAATGAACCAACGAAAAGACACTGGTGATCACCGTTTTGCTTCAGCACGAAGTTTTACTAGTTACAATATCGAAAGAATACCTTTGACGAACAAGAGTATCTTCTGACGTAATCTCTAGATTCTCTTGTTTCGCATCATTTTCGAGAGTCATGATCTCGTATACGTGAAATTATGTGAAAATGAAGTAACGAAAAGGCACTCGTGATCACAGTTTTGCTTCAGCACGAAGTTTTACTCGTTAGAATATCGAAAGAACACCTTTGACGAACAAGAGTATCTTCTGACGTAATCTCTAGATTCTCTTGTTTCGCATCATTTTCGAGAGTCATGATAACGTATACGTGAAATTATATGAAAATGAAGCAACAAAAAGGCACTCGTGATCACGGTTTTGCTTCAGCACGATATTTTACTCGCTAGAGTATCGAAAGAACACGTTTGACGAACAAGAGTATCTTTTGTCGTAATCTCTAGATTTTCTAGTTTCGCAACATTTTCGAGAGTCATGATCTCGTATACGTAAAATTATATGAAAATGAAGCAACAAAAAGGCACTCGTGATCGCGGTTTTGCTTCAGCACGATGTTTTACTCGTTAGAATATCGAAAGAATACCATTGACGAACAAGAGTATCTTTTGACGTAATCTCGAGATTCTCTAGTTTCGCATCATTTTCGAGAGTCATGATATCGTATACGTGAAATTATATGAAAATGAAGCAACGAAAAGGCACTCGTGACCACCGTTTTGCTTCAGCACGAAGTTTTACTAGTTAGAATATCGAAAGAACACCTTTAACGAACAAGAGTATCTTCTGACGTAATCTCTAGATTATCTTGTTTTGCATCATTTTCGAGAGTTATTATCTCGTATACGTGAAATTATGTGAAAATGAAGTAACGAAAAGGCACTCGTGATCACGGTTTTGCTTCAGCACGAAGTGTTACTCGTTAAAATATCGAAAGAACATCATTGACGAACAAGAGTATCTTTTAACGTAATCTCTAGATTCTCTAGTTTCGCATCATTTTCAAGAATCGTGATATCGTATACGTGAAATTATATGAAAATGAAGCAATAAAAAGACACTCGTGATCACGGTTTTGCTTTAGCAAGATGTTTTACTCGTTAGAATATCGAAGAACACCTTCGACGAACAAGAGTATATTTTGCCATAATCTCTAGATTTTCTAGTTTCGCATCATTTTCGAGAGTCATGATCTCGTATGCATGAAATTGTATGAAAATGAAGCAACGAAAAGGTACTCATGACCACCGTTTTACTTCAGCAGGAAGTTTTACTAGTTAGAATATCGAAAGAACACCTTTGACGAACAAGAGTATCTTCTGACGTAATCTCTAGATTCTCTAGTTTCGCATCATTTTCGAGAGTCATGATAACGTATACGTGAAATTATATGAAAATGAAGCAACGAAAAGGCACTCGTGACCATCGTTTTGCTTCAGCACGAAGTTTTACTAGTTAGAATATCGAAAGAACACCTTTGACGAAAAAGAGTATCTTTTGCCATAATCTCTAGATTTTCTAGTTTCGCATCATTTTCGAGAGTCATGATCTCGTATACGTGAAATTATATGAAAATGAAGCAACGAAAAGGCACTCGTGACCACCGTTTCGCTTCAGCACGAAGTTTTACTAGTTAGAATATCGAAAGAACACCTTTAACGAACAAGAGTATCTTCTGACGTAATCTCTAGATTCTCTTGTTTTGCATCATTTTCGAGAGTTATTATCTCGTATACGTGAAATTATGTGAAAATGAAGTAACGAAAAGGCACTCGTGATCACGGTTTTGCTTCAGCACGATATTTTACTCGCTAGAGTATCGAAAGAACACGTTTGACGAACAAGAGTATCTTTTGTCGTAATCTCTAGATTTTCTAGTTTCGCATCATTTTCGAGAGTCATGATCTCGTATACGTAAAATTATATGAAAATGAAGCAACAAAAAGGCACTCGTGATCGCGGTTTTGCTTCAGCACGATGTTTTACTCGCTAGAGTATCGAAAGAACACGTTTGACGAACAAGAGTATCTTTTGTCGTAATCTCTAGATTTTCTAGTTTCGCATCATTTTCGAGAGTCATGATCTCGTATACGTAAAATTATATGAAAATGAAGCAACAAAAAGGCACTCGTGATCGCGATTTTGCTTCAGCACGATGTTTTACTCGCTAGAGTATCGAAAGAACACGTTTGACGAACAAGAGTATCTTTTGTCGTAATCTCTAGATTTTCTAGTTTCGCATCATTTTCGAGAGTCATGATCTCGTATACGTAAAATTATATGAAAATGAAGCAACAAAAAGGCACTCGTGATCGCGGTTTTGCTTCAGCACGATGTTTTACTCGTTAGAATATCGAAAGAACACCATTGACGAACAAGAGTATCTTTTGACGTAATCTCGAGATTCTCTAGTTTCGCATCATTTTCGAGAGTCATGATATCGTATACGTGAAATTATATGAAAATGAAGCAACGAAAAGGCACTCGTGACCACCGTTTTGCTTCAGCACGATGTTTTACTCGTTAGAATATCGAAAGAACACCTTTGACGAAAAAGAGTATCTTTTGCCATAATCTCTAGATTTTCTAGTTTCGCATCATTTTCGAGAGTCATGATCTCGTATACGTGAAATTATATGAAAATGAAGCAACGAAAAGGCACTCGTGACCACCGTTTCGCTTCAGCACGAAGTTTTACTAGTTAGAATATCGAAAGAACACCTTTAACGAACAAGAGTATCTTCTGACGTAATCTCTAGATTCTCTTGTTTTGCATCATTTTCGAGAGTTATTATCTCGTATACGTGAAATTATGTGAAAATGAAGTAACGAAAAGGCACTCGTGATCACGGTTTTGCTTCAGCACGAAGTGTTACTCGTTAAAATATCGAAAGAACATCATTGACGAACAAGAGTATCTTTTAACGTAATCTCTAGATTCTCTAGTTTCGCATCATTTTCAAGAGTCATGATATCGTATACGTGAAATTATATGAAAATGAAGCAATAAAAAGACACTCGTGATCACGGTTTTGCTTTAGCAAGATGTTTTACTCGTTAGAATATCGAAGAACACCTTCGACGAACAAGAGTATATTTTGCCATAATCTCTAGATTTTCTAGTTTCGCATCATTTTCGAGAGTCATGATCTCGTATGCATGAAATTGTATGAAAATGAAGCAACGAAAAGGTACTCATGACCACCGTTTTACTTCAGCACGAAGTTTTACTAGTTAGAATATCGAAAGAACACCTTTGACGAACAAGAGTATCTTCTGACGTAATCTCTAGATTCTCTTGTTTCGCATCATTTTCGAGAGTCATGATAACGTATACGTGAAATTATATGAAAATGAAGCAACGAAAAGGCACTCGTGACCATCGTTTTGCTTCAGCACGAAGTTTTACTAGTTAGAATATCGAAAGAACACCTTTGACGAACAAGAGTATCTTTTAACGTAATCTCTAGATTCTCTAGTTTCGCATAATTTTCGACAGTCATCATATCATATACGTGAAATTATATGAAAATGAAGCAACAAAAAGACACTCGTGATCACGGTTTTGCTTCAGCACGAAGTTTTACTCGTTACAATATCGAAAGAACACCTTTGACGAACAAGAGTATCTTCTGACGTAATCTCTAGATTCTCTTGTTTCGCATCATTTTCGAGAGTCATGATCTCGTATACGTGAAATTATGTAAAAATGAAGTAACGAAAAGGCACTCGTGATCACGGTTTTGCTTCAGCACGAAGTTTTACTCGTTATAATATCGAAAGAACAGCATTGACGAACAAGAGTATCTTGTGACGTAATCTCCAGATTCTTTAGTTTCGCATCATTTTCGAGAGTCATGATATCGTATACGTGAAGTTATATGAAAATGAAGCAACAAAAAAGGCACTCGTGATCACGGTTTTGATTCAGCACGATGTTTTACTCGTTAAAATATCGAAAGAACACCTTTGACGAACAAGAGTATCTTTTATCGTAATCTCTAGATTTTCTAGTTTCGCATCATTTTCGAGAGTCATGATCTCATATACGTGCAATTATATGAAAATGAACCAACGAAAAGACACTGGTGACCACCGTTTTGCTTCAGCACGAAGTTTTACTAGTTACAATATCGAAAGAACACCTTTGACGAACAAGAGTATCTTCTGACGTAATCTCTAGATTCTCTTGTTTCGCATCATTTTCGAGAGTCATGATCTCGTATACGTGAAATTATGTGAAAATGAAGTAACGAAAAGGCACTCGTGATCACAGTTTTGCTTCAGCACGAAGTTTTACTCGTTAGAATATCGAAAGAACACCTTTGACGAACAAGAGTATCTTCTGACGTAATCTCTAGATTCTCTTGTTTCGCATCATTTTCGAGAGTCATGATAACGTATACGTGAAATTATATGAAAATGAAGCAACAAAAAGGCACTCGTGATCACGGTTTTGCTTCAGCACGATGTTTTACTCGCTAGAGTATCGAAAGAACACGTTTGACGAACAAGAGCATCTTTTGTCGTAATCTCTAGATTTTCTAGTTTCGCATCATTTTCGAGAGTCATGATCTCGTATACGTAAAATTATATGAAAATGAAGCAACAAAAAGGCACTCGTGATCGCGGTTTTGCTTCAGCACGATGTTTTACTCGTTAGAATATCGAAAGAACACCATTGACGAACAAGAGTATCTTTTGACGTAATCTCGAGATTCTCTAGTTTCGCATCATTTTCGAGAGTCATGATATCGTATACGTGAAATTATATGAAAATGAAGCAACGAAAAGGCACTCGTGACCACCGTTTTGCTTCAGCACGAAGTTTTACTAGTTAAAATATCGAAAGAACACCTTTGACGAACAACAGTATCTTTTGACGTATTCTCTAGATTCTCTAGTTTCGCATCATTTTCGAGAGTCATGATATCGTATACATGAAATTATATGAAAATGAAGCAACAAAAAGACACTCGTGATCACGGTTTTGCTTCAGCACCAAGTTTTACTCGTTAGAATATCGAAAGAACACCATTGACGAACAAGAGTATCTTTTGACGTAATCTCGAGATTCTCTAGTTTCGCATCATTTTCGAGAGTCATGATATCGTATACGTGAAATTATATGAAAATAAAGCAACGAAAAGGCACTCGTGACCACCGTTTTGCTTCAGCACGAAGTTTTACTAGTTAGAATATCGAAAGAACACCTTTGACGAACAACAGTATCTTTTGACGTATTCTCTAGATTCTCTAGTTTCGCATCATTTTCGAGAGTCATGATATCGTATACGTGAAATTATATGAAAATGAAGCAACAAAAAGACACTCGTGATCACGGTTTTGCTTCAGCACGAAGTTTTACTCGTTACAATATCGAAAGAACACCTTTGACGAACAAGAGTATCTTTTGACGTAATCTCTAGATTTTCTAGTTTCGCATCATTTTCGAGAGTCATGATCTCGTATACGTGAAATTATATGAAAATGAAGCAACGAAAAGGCACTCGTGACCACCGTTTCGCTTCAGCACGAAGTTTTACTAGTTAGAATATCGAAAGAACACCTTTAACGAACAAGAGTATCTTCTGACGTAATCTCTAGATTCTCTTGTTTTGCATCATTTTCGAGAGTTATTATCTCGTATACGTGAAATTATGTGAAAATGAAGTAACGAAAAGGCACTCGTGATCACGGTTTTGCTTCAGCACGATATTTTACTCGCTAGAGTATCGAAAGAACACGTTTGACGAACAAGAGTATCTTTTGTCGTAATCTCTAGATTTTCTAGTTTCGCATCATTTTCGAGAGTCATGATCTCGTATACGTAAAATTATATGAAAATGAAGCAACAAAAAGGCACTCGTGATCGCGGTTTTGCTTCAGCACGATGTTTTACTCGCTAGAGTATCGAAAGAACACGTTTGACGAACAAGAGTATCTTTTAACGTAATCTCTAGATTCTCTAGTTTCGCATAATTTTCGACAGTCATCATATCATATACGTGAAATTATATGAAAATGAAGCAACAAAAAGACACTCGTGATCACGGTTTTGCTTCAGCACGAAGTTTTACTCGTTACAATATCGAAAGAACACCTTTAACGAACAAGAGTATCTTCTGACGTAATCTCTAGATTCTCTTGTTTCGCATCATTTTCGAGAGTCATGATCTCGTATACGTGAAATTATGTAAAAATGAAGTAACGAAAAGGCACTCGTGATCACGGTTTTGCTTCAGCACGAAGTTTTACTCGTTATAATATCGAAAGAACAGCATTGACGAACAAGAGTATCTTGTGACGTAATCTCCAGATTCTTTAGTTTCGCATCATTTTCGAGAGTCATGATATCGTATACGTGAAGTTATATGAAAATGAAGCAACAAAAAAGGCACTCGTGATCACGGTTTTGATTCAGCACGATGTTTTACTCGTTAAAATATCGAAAGAACACCTTTGACGAACAAGAGTATCTTTTATCGTAATCTCTAGATTTTCTAGTTTCGCATCATTTTCGAGAGTCATGATCTCATATACGTGCAATTATATGAAAATGAACCAACGAAAAGACACTGGTGATCACCGTTTTGCTTCAGCACGAAGTTTTACTAGTTACAATATCGAAAGAACACCTTTGACAAACAAGAGTATCTTCTGACGTAATCTCTAGATTCTCTTGTTTCGCATCATTTTCGAGAGTCATGATCTCGTATACGTGAAATTATGTGAAAATAAAGTAACGAAAAGGCACTCGTGATCACAGTTTTGCTTCAGCACGAAGTTTTACTCGTTAGAATATCGAAAGAACACCTTTGACGAACAAGAGTATCTTCTGACGTAATCTCTAGATTCTCTTGTTTCGCATCATTTTCGAGAGTCATGATAACGTATACGTGAAATTATATGAAAATGAAGCAACAAAAAGGCACTCGTGATCACGGTTTTGCTTCAGCACGATATTTTACTCGCTAGAATATCGAAAGAACACGTTTGACGAACAAGAGTATCTTTTGTCGTAATCTCTAGATTTTCTAGTTTCGCATCATTTTCGAGAGTCATGATCTCGTATACGTAAAATTATATGAAAATGAAGCAACAAAAAGGCACTCGTGATCGCGGTTTTGCTTCAGCACGATGTTTTACTCGTTAGAATATCGAAAGAATACCATTGACGAACAAGAGTATCTTTTGACGTAATCTCGAGATTCTCTAGTTTCGCATCATTTTCGAGAGTCATGATATCGTATACGTGAAATTATATGAAAATGAAGCAACGAAAAGGCACTCGTGACCACCGTTTTGCTTCAGCACGAAGTTTTACTAGTTAGAATATCGAAAGAACACCTTTGACGAACAACAGTATCTTTTGACGTATTCTCTAGATTCTCTAGTTTCGCATCATTTTCGAGAGTCATGATATCGTATACATGAAATTATATGAAAATGAAGCAACAAAAAGACACTCGTGATCACGGTTTTGCTTCAGCACGAAGTTTTACTCGTTAGAATATCGAAAGAACACCTTTGACGAACAAGAGTATCTTTTGACGTAATCTCTAGATTTTCTAGTTTCGCATCATTTTCGAGAGTCATGATCTCGTATACGTGAAATTATATGAAAATGAAGCAACGAAAAGGCACTCGTGACCACCGTTTCGCTTCAGCACGAAGTTTTACTAGTTAGAATATCGAAAGAACACCTTTAACGAACAAGAGTATCTTCTGACGTAATCTCTAGATTCTCTTGTTTTGCATCATTTTCGAGAGTTATTATCTCGTATACGTGAAATTATGTGAAAATGAAGAAACGAAAAGGCACTCGTGATCACGGTTTTGCTTCAGCACGAAGTTTTACTCGTTAGAATATCGAAAGAACATCATTGACGAACAAGAGTATCTTTTAACGTAATCTCTAGATTCTCTAGTTTCGCATCATTTTCGAGAGTCCTGATATCGTATACGTGAAATTATATGGAAATGAAGCAACAAAAAGACACTCGTGATCACGGTTTTGCTTCAGCACGAAGTTTTACTCGTTACAATATCGAAAGAACACCTTTGACGAACAAGAGTATCTTCTGACGTAATCTCTAAATTCTCTTGTTTCGCATCATTTTCGAGAGTCATGATCTCGTATACGTGAAATTATGTAAAAATGAAGTAACGAAAAGGCACTCGTGATCACGGTTTTGCTTCAGCACGAAGTTTTACTCGTTATAATATCGAAAGAACAGCATTGACGAACAAGAGTATCTTGTGACGTAATCTCCAGATTCTTTAGTTTCGCATCATTTTCGAGAGTCATGATATCGTATACGTGAAGTTATATGAAAATGAAGCAACAAAAAAGGCACTCGTGATCACGGTTTTGATTCAGCACGATGTTTTACTCGTTAAAATATCGAAAGAACACCTTTGACGAACAAGAGTATCTTTTATCGTAATCTCTAGATTTTCTAGTTTCGCATCATTTTCGAGAGTCATGATCTCATATACGTGCAATTATATGAAAATGAACCAACGAAAAGACACTGGTGACCACCGTTTTGCTTCAGCACGAAGTTTTACTAGTTACAATATCGAAAGAATACCTTTGACGAACAAGAGTATCTTCTGACGTAATCTCTAGATTCTCTTGTTTCGCATCATTTTCGAGAGTCATGATCTCGTATACGTGAAATTATGTGAAAATGAAGTAACGAAAAGGCACTCGTGATCACAGTTTTGCTTCAGCACGAAGTTTTACTCGTTAGAATATCGAAAGAACACCTTTGACGAACAAGAGTATCTTCTGACGTAATCTCTAGATTCTCTTGTTTCGCATCATTTTCGAGAGTCATGATAACGTATACGTGAAATTATATGAAAATGAAGCAACAAAAAGGCACTCGTGATCACGGTTTTGCTTCAGCACGATATTTTACTCGCTAGAGTATCGAAAGAACACGTTTGACGAACAAGAGTATCTTTTGTCGTAATCTCTAGATTTTCTAGTTTCGCAACATTTTCGAGAGTCATGATCTCGTATACGTAAAATTATATGAAAATGAAGCAACAAAAAGGCACTCGTGATCGCGGTTTTGCTTCAGCACGATGTTTTACTCGTTAGAATATCGAAAGAATACCATTGACGAACAAGAGTATCTTTTGACGTAATCTCGAGATTCTCTAGTTTCGCATCATTTTCGAGAGTCATGATATCGTATACGTGAAATTATATGAAAATGAAGCAACGAAAAGGCACTCGTGACCACCGTTTTGCTTCAGCACGAAGTTTTACTAGTTAGAATATCGAAAGAACACCTTTGACGAACAAGAGTATCTTCTGACGTAATCTCTAGATTCTCTTGTTTCGCATCATTTTCGAGAGTCATGATAACGTATACGTGAAATTATATGAAAATGAAGCAACAAAAAGGCACTCGTGATCACGGTTTTGCTTCAGCACGATGTTTTACTCGCTAGAGTATCGAAAGAACACGTTTGACGAACAAGAGTATCTTTTGTCGTAATCTCTAGATTTTCTAGTTTCGCATCATTTTCGAGAGTCATGATCTCGTATACGTAAAATTATATGAAAATGAAGCAACAAAAAGGCACTCGTGATCGCGGTTTTGCTTCAGCACGATGTTTTACTCGTTAGAATATCGAAAGAACACCTTTGACGAACAAGAGTATCTTTTGACGTAATCTCTAGATTTTCTAGTTTCGCATCATTTTCGAGAGTCATGATCTCGTATACGTGAAATTATATTAAAATGAAGCAACGAAAAGGCACTCGTGACCACCGTTTCGCTTCAGCACGAAGTTTTACTAGTTAGAATATCGAAAGAACACCTTTAACGAACAAGAGTATCTTCTGACGTAATCTCTAGATTCTCTTGTTTCGCATCATTTTCGAGAGTTATTATCTCGTATACGTGAAATTATGTGAAAATGAAGTAACGAAAAGGCACTCGTGATCACGGTTTTGCTTCAGCACGAAGTTTTACTCGTTAGAATATCGAAAGAACATCATTGACGAACAAGAGTATCTTTTAACGTAATCTCTAGATTCTCTAGTTTCGCATCATTTTCGAGAGTCCTGATATCGTATACGTGAAATTATATGGAAATGAAGCAACAAAAAGACACTCGTGATCACGGTTTTGCTTCAGCACGATGTTTTACTCGTTAGAATATCGAAAGAACACCTTTGACGAAAAAGAGTATCTTTTGCCATAATCTCTAGATTTTCTAGTTTCGCATCATTTTCGAGAGTCATGATCTCGTATACGTGAAATTATATGAAAATGAAGCAACGAAAAGGCACTCGTGACCACCGTTTCGCTTCAGCACGAAGTTTTACTAGTTAGAATATCGAAAGAACACCTTTGACGAACAAGAGTATCTTCTGACGTAATCTCTAGATTCTCTTGTTTCGCATCATTTTCGAGAGTCATGATCTCGTATACGTGAAATTATGTGAAAATGAAGTAACGAAAAGGCACTCGTGATCACGGTTTTGCTTCAGCACGAAGTGTTACTCGTTAAAATATCGAAAGAACATCATTGACGAACAAGAGTATCTTTTAACGTAATCTCTAGATTCTCTAGTTTCGCATCATTTTCAAGAGTCATGATATCGTATACGTGAAATTATATGAAAATGAAGCAATAAAAAGACACTCGTGATCACGGTTTTGCTTTAGCAAGATGTTTTACTCGTTAGAATATCGAAGAACACCTTTGACGAACAAGAGTATATTTTGCCATAATCTCTAGATTTTCTAGTTTCGCATCATTTTCGAGAGTCATGATCTCGTATACATGAAATTATATGAAAATGAAGCAACGAAAAGGCACTCGTGACCACCGTTTTGCTTCAGCACGAAGTTTTACTAGTTAGAATATCGAAAGAACACCTTTGACGAACAAGAGTATCTTCTGACGTAATCTCTAGATTCTCTTGTTTCGCATCATTTTCGAGAGTCATGATAACGTATACGTGAAATTATATGAAAATGAGGCAACGAAAAGGCACTCGTGACCATCGTTTTGCTTCAGCACGAAGTTTTACTAGTTAGAATATCGAAAGAACACCTTTGACGAACAAGAGTATCTTTTAACGTAATCTCTAGATTCTCTAGTTTCGCATAATTTTCGACAGTCATCATATCATATACGTGAAATTATATGAAAATGAAGCAACAAAAAGACACTCGTGATCACGGTTTTGCTTCAGCACGAAGTTTTACTCGTTAGAATATCGAAAGAACACCTTTGACGAACAAGAGTATCTTCTGACGTAATCTCTAGATTCTCTTGTTTCGCATCATTTTCGAGAGTCATGATCTCGTATACGTGAAATTATGTAAAAATGAAGTAACGAAAAGGCACTCGTGATCACGGTTTTGCTTCAGCACGAAGTTTTACTCGTTATAATATCGAAAGAACAGCATTGACGAACAAGAGTATCTTGTGACGTAATCTCCAGATTCTTTAGTTTCGCATCATTTTCGAGAGTCATGATATCGTATACGTGAAGTTATATGAAAATGAAGCAACAAAAAAGGCACTCGTGATCACGGTTTTGATTCAGCACGATGTTTTACTCGTTAAAATATCGAAAGAACACCTTTGACGAACAAGAGTATCTTTTATCGTAATCTCTAGATTTTCTAGTTTCGCATCATTTTCGAGAGTCATGATCTCATATACGTGCAATTATATGAAAATGAACCAACGAAAAGACACTGGTGACCACCGTTTTGCTTCAGCACGAAGTTTTACTAGTTACAATATCGAAAGAACACCTTTGACAAACAAGAGTATCTTCTGACGTAATCTCTAGATTCTCTTGTTTCGCATCATTTTCGAGAGTCATGATCTCGTATACGGGAAATTATGTGAAAATGAAGTAACGAAAAGGCACTCGTGATCACAGTTTTGCTTCAGCACGAAGTTTTACTCGTTAGAATATCGAAAGAACACCTTTGACGAACAAGAGTATCTTCTGACGTAATCTCTAGATTCTCTTGTTTCGCATCATTTTCGAGAGTCATGATAACGTATACGTGAAATTATATGAAAATGAAGCAACAAAAAGGCACTCGTGATCACGGTTTTGCTTCAGCACGATATTTTACTCGCTAGAGTATCGAAAGAACACGTTTGACGAACAAGAGTATCTTTTGTCGTAATCTCTAGATTTTCTAGTTTCGCATCATTTTCGAGAGTCATGATCTCGTATACGTAAAATTATATGAAAATGAAGCAACAAAAAGGCACTCGTGATCGCGGTTTTGCTTCAGCACGATGTTTTACTCGTTAGAATATCGAAAGAATACCATTGACGAACAAGAGTATCTTTTGACGTAATCTCGAGATTCTCTAGTTTCGCATCATTTTCGAGAGTCATGATATCGTATACGTGAAATTATATGAAAATGAAGCAACGAAAAGGCACTCGTGACCACCGTTTTGCTTCAGCACGAAGTTTTACTAGTTAGAATATCGAAAGAACACCTTTGACGAACAACAGTATCTTTTGACGTATTCTCTAGATTCTCTAGTTTCGCATCATTTTCGAGAGTCATGATATCGTATACATGAAATTATATGAAAATGAAGCAACAAAAAGACACTCGTGATCACGGTTTTGCTTCAGCACGAAGTTTTACTCGTTAGAATATCGAAAGAACACCTTTGACGAACAAGAGTATCTTTTGACGTAATCTCTAGATTTTCTAGTTTCGCATCATTTTCGAGAGTCATGATCTCGTATACGTGAAATTATATGAAAATGAAGCAACGAAAAGGCACTCGTGACCACCGTTTCGCTTCAGCACGAAGTTTTACTAGTTAGAATATCGAAAGAACACCTTTAACGAACAAGAGTATCTTCTGACGTAATCTCTAGATTCTCTTGTTTTGCATCATTTTCGAGAGTTATTATCTCGTATACGTGAAATTATGTGAAAATGAAGTAACGAAAAGGCACTCGTGATCACGGTTTTGCTTCAGCACGAAGTTTTACTCGTTAGAATATCGAAAGAACATCATTGACGAACAAGAGTATCTTTTAACGTAATCTCTAGATTCTCTAGTTTCGCATCATTTTCGAGAGTCCTGATATCGTATACGTGAAATTATATGGAAATGAAGCAACAAAAAGACACTCGTGATCACGGTTTTGCTTCAGCACGAAGTTTTACTCGTTACAATATCGAAAGAACACCTTTGACGAACAAGAGTATCTTTTATCGTAATCTCTAGATTTTCTAGTTTCGCATCATTTTCGAGAGTCATGATCTCATATACGTGCAATTATATGAAAATGAACCAACGAAAAGACACTGGTGACCACCGTTTTGCTTCAGCACGAAGTTTTACTAGTTACAATATCGAAAGAACACCTTTGACGAACAAGAGTATCTTCTGACGTAATCTCTAGATTCTCTTGTTTCGCATCATTTTCGAGAGTCATGATCTCGTATACGTGAAATTATGTGAAAATGAAGTAACGAAAAGGCACTCGTGATCACAGTTTTGCTTCAGCACGAAGTTTTACTCGTTAGAATATCGAAAGAACACCTTTGACGAACAAGAGTATCTTCTGACGTAATCTCTAGATTCTCTTGTTTCGCATCATTTTCGAGAGTCATGATAACGTATACGTGAAATTATATGAAAATGAAGCAACAAAAAGGCACTCGTGATCACGGTTTTGCTTCAGCACGATGTTTTACTCGCTAGAGTATCGAAAGAACACGTTTGACGAACAAGAGTATCTTTTGTCGTAATCTCTAGATTTTCTAGTTTCGCATCATTTTCGAGAGTCATGATCTCGTATACGTAAAATTATATGAAAATGAAGCAACAAAAAGGCACTCGTGATCGCGATTTTGCTTCAGCACGATGTTTTACTCGTTAGAATATCGAAAGAACACCATTGACGAGCAAGAGTATCTTTTGACGTAATCTCGAGATTCTCTAGTTTCGCATCATTTTCGAGAGTCATGATATCGTATACGTGAAATTATATGAAAATGAAGCAATAAAAAGACACTCGTGATCACGGTTTTGCTTTAGCAAGATGTTTTACTCGTTAGAATATCGAAGAACACCTTTGACGAACAAGAGTATATTTTGCCATAATCTCTAGATTTTCTAGTTTCGCATCATTTTCGAGAGTCATGATCTCGTATGCATGAAATTGTATGAAAATGAAGCAACGAAAAGGCACTCGTGACCACCGTTTTGCTTCAGCACGAAGTTTTACTAGTTAGAATATCGAAAGAACACCTTTGACGAACAAGAGTATCTTCTGACGTAATCTCTAGATTCTCTTGTTTCGCATCATTTTCGAGAGTCATGATAACGTATACGTGAAATTATATGAAAATGAGGCAACGAAAAGGCACTCGTGACCATCGTTTTGCTTCAGCACGAAGTTTTACTAGTTAGAATATCGAAAGAACACCTTTGACGAACAAGAGTATCTTTTAACGTAATCTCTAGATTCTCTAGTTTCGCATAATTTTCGACAGTCATCATATCATATACGTGAAATTATATGAAAATGAAGCAACAAAAAGACACTCGTGATCACGGTTTTGCTTCAGCACGAAGTTTTACTCGTTACAATATCGAAAGAACACCTTTGACGAACAAGAGTATCTTCTGACGTAATCTCTAGATTCTCTTGTTTCGCATCATTTTCGAGAGTCATGATCTCGTATACGTGAAATTATGTAAAAATGAAGTAACGAAAAGGCACTCGTGATCACGGTTTTGCTTCAGCATGAAGTTTTACTCGTTATAATATCGAAAGAACAGCATTGACGAACAAGAGTATCTTGTGACGTAATCTCCAGATTCTTTAGTTTCGCATCATTTTCGAGAGTCATGATATCGTATACGTGAAGTTATATGAAAATGAAGCAACAAAAAAGGCACTCGTGATCACGGTTTTGATTCAGCACGATGTTTTACTCGTTAAAATGTCGAAAGAACACCTTTGACGAACAAGAGTATCTTTTATCGTAATCTCTAGATTTTCTAGTTTCGCATCATTTTCGAGAGTCATGATCTCATATACGTGCAATTATATGAAAATGAACCAACGAAAAGACACTGGTGACCACCGTTTTGCTTCAGCACGAAGTTTTACTAGTTACAATATCGAAAGAACACCTTTGACGAACAAGAGTATCTTCTGACGTAATCTCTAGATTCTCTTGTTTCGCATCATTTTCGAGAGTCATGATCTCGTATACGTGAAATTATGTGAAAATGAAGTAACGAAAAGGCACTCGTGATCACAGTTTTGCTTCAGCACGAAGTTTTACTCGTTAGAATATCGAAAGAACACCTTTGACGAACAAGAGTATCTTCTGACGTAATCTCTAGATTCTCTTGTTTCGCATCATTTTCGAGAGTCATGATAACGTATACGTGAAATTATATGAAAATGAAGCAACAAAAAGGCACTCGTGATCACGGTTTTGCTTCAGCACGATGTTTTACTCGCTAGAGTATCGAAAGAACACGTTTGACGAACAAGAGTATCTTTTGTCGTAATCTCTAGATTTTCTAGTTTCGCATCATTTTCGAGAGTCATGATCTCGTATACGTAAAATTATATGAAAATGAAGCAACAAAAAGGCACTCGTGATCGCGATTTTGCTTCAGCACGATGTTTTACTCGTTAGAATATCGAAAGAACACCATTGACGAGCAAGAGTATCTTTTGACGTAATCTCGAGATTCTCTAGTTTCGCATCATTTTCGAGAGTCATGATATCGTATACGTGAAATTATATGAAAATGAAGCAATAAAAAGACACTCGTGATCACGGTTTTGCTTTAGCAAGATGTTTTACTCGTTAGAATATCGAAGAACACCTTTGACGAACAAGAGTATATTTTGCCATAATCTCTAGATTTTCTAGTTTCGCATCATTTTCGAGAGTCATGATCTCGTATGCATGAAATTGTATGAAAATGAAGCAACGAAAAGGCACTCGTGACCACCGTTTTGCTTCAGCACGAAGTTTTACTAGTTAGAATATCGAAAGAACACCTTTGACGAACAAGAGTATCTTCTGACGTAATCTCTAGATTCTCTTGTTTCGCATCATTTTCGAGAGTCATGATAACGTATACGTGAAATTATATGAAAATGAGGCAACGAAAAGGCACTCGTGACCATCGTTTTGCTTCAGCACGAAGTTTTACTAGTTAGAATATCGAAAGAACACCTTTGACGAACAAGAGTATCTTTTAACGTAATCTCTAGATTCTCTAGTTTCGCATAATTTTCGACAGTCATCATATCATATACGTGAAATTATATGAAAATGAAGCAACAAAAAGACACTCGTGATCACGGTTTTGCTTCAGCACGAAGTTTTACTCGTTACAATATCGAAAGAACACCTTTGACGAACAAGAGTATCTTCTGACGTAATCTCTAGATTCTCTTGTTTCGCATCATTTTCGAGAGTCATGATCTCGTATACGTGAAATTATGTAAAAATGAAGTAACGAAAAGGCACTCGTGATCACGGTTTTGCTTCAGCATGAAGTTTTACTCGTTATAATATCGAAAGAACAGCATTGACGAACAAGAGTATCTTGTGACGTAATCTCCAGATTCTTTAGTTTCGCATCATTTTCGAGAGTCATGATATCGTATACGTGAAGTTATATGAAAATGAAGCAACAAAAAAGGCACTCGTGATCACGGTTTTGATTCAGCACGATGTTTTACTCGTTAAAATGTCGAAAGAACACCTTTGACGAACAAGAGTATCTTTTATCGTAATCTCTAGATTTTCTAGTTTCGCATCATTTTCGAGAGTCATGATCTCATATACGTGCAATTATATGAAAATGAACCAACGAAAAGACACTGGTGACCACCGTTTTGCTTCAGCACGAAGTTTTACTAGTTACAATATCGAAAGAACACCTTTGACAAACAAGAGTATCTTCTGACGTAATCTCTAGATTCTCTTATTTCGCATCATTTTCGAGAGTCATGATCTCGTATACGGGAAATTATGTGAAAATGAAGTAACGAAAAGGCACTCGTGATCACAGTTTTGCTTCAGCACGAAGTTTTACTCGTTAGAATATCGAAAGAACACCTTTGACGAACAAGAGTATCTTCTGACGTAATCTCTAGATTCTCTTGTTTCGCATCATTTTCGAGAGTCATGATAACGTATACGTGAAATTATATGAAAATGAAGCAACAAAAAGGCACTCGTGATCACGGTTTTGCTTCAGCACGATATTTTACTCGCTAGAGTATCGAAAGAACACGTTTGACGAACAAGAGTATCTTTTGTCGTAATCTCTAGATTTTCTAGTTTCGCAACATTTTCGAGAGTCATGATCTCGTATACGTAAAATTATATGAAAATGAAGCAACAAAAAGGCACTCGTGATCGCGGTTTTGCTTCAGCACGATGTTTTACTCGTTAGAATATCGAAAGAATACCATTGACGAACAAGAGTATCTTTTGACGTAATCTCGAGATTCTCTAGTTTCGCATCATTTTCGAGAGTCATGATATCGTATACGTGAAATTATATGAAAATAAAGCAACGAAAAGGCACTCGTGACCACCGTTTTGCTTCAGCACGAAGTTTTACTAGTTAGAATATCGAAAGAACACCTTTGACGAACAACAGTATCTTTTGACGTATTCTCTAGATTCTCTAGTTTCGCATCATTTTCGAGAGTCATGATATCGTATACATGAAATTATATGAAAATGAAGCAACAAAAAGGCACTCGTGACCACGGTTTTGCTTCAGCACGAAGTTTTACTAGTTAGAATATCGAAAGAACACCTTTGACGAACAAGAGTATCTTCTGACGTAATCTCTAGATTCTCTTGTTTCGCATCATTTTCGAGAGTCATGATAACGTATACGTGAAATTATATGAAAATGAGGCAACGAAAAGGCACTCGTGACCATCGTTTTGCTTCAGCACGAAGTTTTACTAGTTAGAATATCGAAAGAACACCTTTGACGAACAAGAGTATCTTTTAACGTAATCTCTAGATTCTCTAGTTTCGCATAATTTTCGACAGTCATCATATCATATACGTGAAATTATATGAAAATGAAGCAACAAAAAGACACTCGTGATCACGGTTTTGCTTCAGCACGAAGTTTTACTCGTTACAATATCGAAAGAACACCTTTGACGAACAAGAGTATCTTCTGACGTAATCTCTAGATTCTCTTGTTTCGCATCATTTTCGAGAGTCATGATCTCGTATACGTGAAATTATGTAAAAATGAAGTAACGAAAAGGCACTCGTGATCACGGTTTTGCTTCAGCATGAAGTTTTACTCGTTATAATATCGAAAGAACAGCATTGACGAACAAGAGTATCTTGTGACGTAATCTCCAGATTCTTTAGTTTCGCATCATTTTCGAGAGTCATGATATCGTATACGTGAAGTTATATGAAAATGAAGCAACAAAAAAGGCACTCGTGATCACGGTTTTGATTCAGCACGATGTTTTACTCGTTAAAATGTCGAAAGAACACCTTTGACGAACAAGAGTATCTTTTATCGTAATCTCTAGATTTTCTAGTTTCGCATCATTTTCGAGAGTCATGATCTCATATACGTGCAATTATATGAAAATGAACCAACGAAAAGACACTGGTGACCACCGTTTTGCTTCAGCACGAAGTTTTACTAGTTACAATATCGAAAGAACACCTTTGACAAACAAGAGTATCTTCTGACGTAATCTCTAGATTCTCTTGTTTCGCATCATTTTCGAGAGTCATGATCTCGTATACGGGAAATTATGTGAAAATGAAGTAACGAAAAGGCACTCGTGATCACAGTTTTGCTTCAGCACGAAGTTTTACTCGTTAGAATATCGAAAGAACACCTTTGACGAACAAGAGTATCTTCTGACGTAATCTCTAGATTCTCTTGTTTCGCATCATTTTCGAGAGTCATGATAACGTATACGTGAAATTATATGAAAATGAAGCAACAAAAAGGCACTCGTGATCACGGTTTTGCTTCAGCACGATATTTTACTCGCTAGAGTATCGAAAGAACACGTTTGACGAACAAGAGTATCTTTTGTCGTAATCTCTAGATTTTCTAGTTTCGCATCATTTTCGAGAGTCATGATCTCGTATACGTAAAATTATATGAAAATGAAGCAACAAAAAGGCACTCGTGATCGCGGTTTTGCTTCAGCACGATGTTTTACTCGTTAGAATATCGAAAGAATACCATTGACGAACAAGAGTATCTTTTGACGTAATCTCGAGATTCTCTAGTTTCGCATCATTTTCGAGAGTCATGATATCGTATACGTGAAATTATATGAAAATAAAGCAACGAAAAGGCACTCGTGACCACCGTTTTGCTTCAGCACGAAGTTTTACTAGTTAGAATATCGAAAGAACACCTTTGACGAACAACAGTATCTTTTGACGTATTCTCTAGATTCTCTAGTTTCGCATCATTTTCGAGAGTCATGATATCGTATACATGAAATTATATGAAAATGAAGCAACAAAAAGACACTCGTGATCACGGTTTTGCTTCAGCACGAAGTTTTACTCGTTAGAATATCGAAAGAACACCTTTGACGAACAAGAGTATCTTTTGACGTAATCTCTAGATTTTCTAGTTTCGCATCATTTTCGAGAGTCATGATCTCGTATACGTGAAATTATATGAAAATGAAGCAACGAAAAGGCACTCGTGACCACCGTTTCGCTTCAGCACGAAGTTTTACTAGTTAGAATATCGAAAGAACACCTTTAACGAACAAGAGTATCTTCTGACGTAATCTCTAGATTCTCTTGTTTTGCATCATTTTCGAGAGTTATTATCTCGTATACGTGAAATTATGTGAAAATGAAGTAACGAAAAGGCACTCGTGATCACGGTTTTGCTTCAGCACGAAGTTTTACTCGTTAGAATATCGAAAGAACATCATTGACGAACAAGAGTATCTTTTAACGTAATCTCTAGATTCTCTAGTTTCGCATCATTTTCGAGAGTCCTGATATCGTATACGTGAAATTATATGGAAATGAAGCAACAAAAAGACACTCGTGATCACGGTTTTGCTTCAGCACGAAGTTTTACTCGTTACAATATCGAAAGAACACCTTTGACGAACAAGAGTATCTTCTGACGTAATCTCTAAATTCTCTTGTTTCGCATCATTTTCGAGAGTCATGATCTCGTATACGTGAAATTATGTAAAAATGAAGTAACGAAAAGGCACTCGTGATCACGGTTTTGCTTCAGCACGAAGTTTTACTCGTTATAATATCGAAAGAACAGCATTGACGAACAAGAGTATCTTGTGACGTAATCTCCAGATTCTTTAGTTTCGCATCATTTTCGAGAGTCATGATATCGTATACGTGAAGTTATATGAAAATGAAGCAACAAAAAAGGCACTCGTGATCACGGTTTTGATTCAGCACGATGTTTTACTCGTTAAAATATCGAAAGAACACCTTTGACGAACAAGAGTATCTTTTATCGTAATCTCTAGATTTTCTAGTTTCGCATCATTTTCGAGAGTCATGATCTCATATACGTGCAATTATATGAAAATGAACCAACGAAAAGACACTGGTGACCACCGTTTTGCTTCAGCACGAAGTTTTACTAGTTACAATATCGAAAGAACACCTTTGACGAACAAGAGTATCTTCTGACGTAATCTCTAGATTCTCTTGTTTCGCATCATTTTCGAGAGTTATGATCTCGTATACGTGAAATTATGTGAAAATGAAGTAACGAAAAGGCACTCGTGATCACAGTTTTGCTTCAGCACGAAGTTTTACTCGTTAGAATATCGAAAGAACACCTTTGACGAACAAGAGTATCTTCTGACGTAATCTCTAGATTCTCTTGTTTCGCATCATTTTCGAGAGTCATGATAACGTATACGTGAAATTATATGAAAATGAAGCAACAAAAAGGCACTCGTGATCACGGTTTTGCTTCAGCACGATGTTTTACTCGCTAGAGTATCGAAAGAACACGTTTGACGAACAAGAGTATCTTTTGTCGTAATCTCTAGATTTTCTAGTTTCGCATCATTTTCGAGAGTCATGATCTCGTATACGTAAAATTATATGAAAATGAAGCAACAAAAAGGCACTCGTGATCGCGATTTTGCTTCAGCACGATGTTTTACTCGTTAGAATATCGAAAGAACACCATTGACGAGCAAGAGTATCTTTTGACGTAATCTCGAGATTCTCTAGTTTCGCATCATTTTCGAGAGTCATGATATCGTATACGTGAAATTATATGAAAATGAAGCAATAAAAAGACACTCGTGATCACGGTTTTGCTTTAGCAAGATGTTTTACTCGTTAGAATATCGAAGAACACCTTTGACGAACAAGAGTATATTTTGCCATAATCTCTAGATTTTCTAGTTTCGCATCATTTTCGAGAGTCATGATCTCGTATGCATGAAATTGTATGAAAATGAAGCAACGAAAAGGCACTCGTGACCACCGTTTTGCTTCAGCACGAAGTTTTACTAGTTAGAATATCGAAAGAACACCTTTGACGAACAAGAGTATCTTCTGACGTAATCTCTAGATTCTCTTGTTTCGCATCATTTTCGAGAGTCATGATATCGTATACGTGAAATTATATGAAAATGAAGCAACGAAAAGGCACTCGTGACCATCGTTTTGCTTCAGCACGAAGTTTTACTCGTTGTAATATCGAAAGAACACCTTTGACGAACAAGAGTATCTTCTGACGTAATCTCTAGATTCTGTTTTTTCGCAACATTTTCGAGAGTCATGATATCGTATACGTGAAATTATATGAAAATGAAGCAACGAAAAGGCACTCGTGACCACCATTTTGCTTCAGCACGAAGTTTTACTAGTTAGAATATCGAAAGAACACGTTTGACGAACAAGAGTATCTTTTGTCGTAATCTCTAGATTTTCTAGTTTCGCATCATTTTCGAGAGTCATGATCTCGTATACGTAAAATTATATGAAAATGAAGCAACAAAAAGGCACTCGTGATCGCGGTTTTGCTTCAGCACGATGTTTTACTCGTTAGAATATCGAAAGAACACCTTTGACGAACAAGAGTATCTTTTGACGTAATCTCTAGATTTTCTAGTTTCGCAACATTTTCGAGAGTCATGATCTCGTATACGTGAAATTATATGAAAATGAAGCAACGAAAAGGCACTCGTGACCACCGTTTTGCTTCAGCACGAAGTTTTACTAGTTAGAATATCGAAAGAACACCTTTGACGAACAACAGTATCTTTTGACGTATTCTCTAGATTCTCTAGTTTCGCATCATTTTCGAGAGTCATGATATCGTATACGTGAAATTATATTAAAATGAAGCAACGAAAAGGCACTCGTGACCACCGTTTCGCTTCAGCACGAAGTTTTACTAGTTATAATATCGAAAGAACACCTTTAACGAACAAGAGTATCTTCTGACGTAATCTCTAGATTCTCTTGTTTCGCATCATTTTCGAGAGTTATTATCTCGTATACGTGAAATTATGTGAAAATGAAGTAACGAAAAGGCACTCGTGATCACGGTTTTACTTCAGCACGAAGTTTTACTCGTTAGAATATCGAAAGAACATCATTGACGAACAAGAGTATCTTTTAACGTAATCTCTAGATTCTCTAGTTTCGCATCATTTTCGAGAGTCCTGATATCGTATACGTGAAATTATATGGAAATGAAGCAACAAAAAGACACTCGTGATCACGGTTTTGCTTCAGCACGATGTTTTACTCGTTAGAATATCGAAAGAACACCTTTGACGAAAAAGAGTATCTTTTGCCATAATCTCTAGATTTTCTAGTTTCGCATCATTTTCGAGAGTCATGATCTCGTATACGTGAAATTATATGAAAATAAAGCAACGAAAAGGCACTCGTGACCACCGTTTTGCTTCAGCACGAAGTTTTACTAGTTAGAATATCGAAAGAACACCTTTGACGAACAAGAGTATCTTCTGACGTAATCTCTAGATTCTCTTGTTTCGCATAATTTTCGAGAGTCATGATCTCGTATACGTGAAATTATGTGAAAATGAAGTAACGAAAAGGCACTCGTGATCACGGTTTTGCTTCAGCACGAAGTGTTACTCGTTAAAATATCGAAAGAACATCATTGACGAACAAGAGTATCTTTTAACGTAATCTCTAGATTCTCTAGTTTCGCATCATTTTCAAGAGTCATGATATCGTATACGTGAAATTATATGAAAATGAAGCAATAAAAAGACACTCGTGATCACGGTTTTGCTTTAGCAAGATGTTTTACTCGTTAGAATATCGAAGAACACCTTCGACGAACAAGAGTATATTTTGCCATAATCTCTAGATTTTCTAGTTTCGCATCATTTTCGAGAGTCATGATCTCGTATGCATGAAATTGTATGAAAATGAAGCAACGAAAAGGCACTCGTGACCACCGTTTTGCTTCAGCACGAAGTTTTACTAGTTAGAATATCGAAAGAACACCTTTGACGAACAAGAGTATCTTCTGACGTAATCTCTAGATTCTCTTGTTTCGCATCATTTTCGAGAGTCATGATAACGTATACGTGAAATTATATGAAAATGAGGCAACGAAAAGGCACTCGTGACCATCGTTTTGCTTCAGCACGAAGTTTTACTAGTTAGAATATCGAAAGAACACCTTTGACGAACAAGAGTATCTTTTAACGTAATCTCTAGATTCTCTAGTTTCGCATAATTTTCGACAGTCATCATATCATATACGTGAAATTATATGAAAATGAAGCAACAAAAAGACACTCGTGATCACGGTTTTGCTTCAGCACGAAGTTTTACTCGTTACAATATCGAAAGAACAGCATTGACGAACAAGAGTATCTTTTGACGTAATCTCTAGATTCTCTAGTTTCGCATCATTTTCGAGAGTCATGATATCGTATACATGAAATTATATGAAAATGAAGCAACAAAAAGGCACTCGTGATCACGGTTTTCCTTCAGCACGATATTTTACTCGCTAGAATATCGAAAGAACACCTTTGACGAACAAGAGTATCTTTTGTCGTAATCTCTAGATTTTCTAGTTTCGCATCATTTTCGAGAGTCATGATATCGTATACGTGAAATTATATGAAAATGAAGCAACAAAAAGGCACTCGTGATCACGGTTTTGCTTCAGCACGATGTTTTACTCGTTAGAATATCGAAAGAACACCTTTGACGAACAAGAGTATCTTCTGACGTAATCTCTAGATTCTCTTGTTTCGCATCATTTTCGAGAGTCATGAGCTCGTATACATGAAATTATGTGAAAATGAAGTAACGAAAAGGCAATCGTGATCACGGTTTTGCTTCAGCACGAAGTTTTACTCGTTAAAATATCGAAAGAACAGCATTGACGAACAAGAGTATCTTTTGACGTAATCTCTAGATTCTCTAGTTTCGCATCATTTTCGAGAGTCATGATATCGTATACATGAAATTATATGAAAATGAAGCAACAAAAAGGCACTCGTGATCACGGTTTTCCTTCAGCACGATATTTTACTCGCTAGAATATCGAAAGAACACCTTTGACGAACAAGAGTATCTTTTGTCGTAATCTCTAGATTTTCTACTTTCGCATCATTTTCGAGAGTCATGATATCGTATACGTGAAATTATATGAAAATGAAGCAACAAAAAGGCACTCGTGACCACCGTTTTGCTTCAGCACGATGTTTTACTCGTTAGAATATCGAAAGAACACCTTTGACGAACAAGAGTATCTTTTGACGTAATCTCTAGATTTTCTAGTTTCGCAACATTTTCGAGAGTCATGATCTCGTATACGTGAAATTATATGAAAATGAAGCAACGAAAAGGCACTCGTGACCACCGTTTTGCTTCAGCACGAAGTTTTACTAGTTAGAATATCGAAAGAACACCTTTGACGAACAACAGTATCTTTTGACGTATTCTCTAGATTCTCTAGTTTCGCATCATTTTCGAGAGTCATGATCTCGTATACGTGAAATTATATTAAAATGAAGCAACGAAAAGGCACTCGTGACCACCGTTTCGCTTCAGCACGAAGTTTTACTAGTTATAATATCGAAAGAACACCTTTAACGAACAAGAGTATCTTCTGACGTAATCTCTAGATTCTCTTGTTTCGCATCATTTTCGAGAGTTATTATCTCGTATACGTGAAATTATGTGAAAATGAAGTAACGAAAAGGCACTCGTGATCACGGTTTTACTTCAGCACGAAGTTTTACTCGTTAGAATATCGAAAGAACATCATTGACGAACAAGAGTATCTTTTAACGTAATCTCTAGATTCTCTAGTTTCGCATCATTTTCGAGAGTCCTGATATCGTATACGTGAAATTATATGGAAATGAAGCAACAAAAAGACACTCGTGATCACGGTTTTGCTTCAGCACGATGTTTTACTCGTTAGAATATCGAAAGAACACCTTTGACGAAAAAGAGTATCTTTTGCCATAATCTCTAGATTTTCTAGTTTCGCATCATTTTCGAGAGTCATGATCTCGTATACGTGAAATTATATGAAAATAAAGCAACGAAAAGGCACTCGTGACCACCGTTTTGCTTCAGCACGAAGTTTTACTAGTTAGAATATCGAAAGAACACCTTTGACGAACAAGAGTATCTTCTGACGTAATCTCTAGATTCTCTTGTTTCGCATAATTTTCGAGAGTCATGATCTCGTATACGTGAAATTATGTGAAAATGAAGTAACGAAAAGGCACTCGTGATCACGGTTTTGCTTCAGCACGAAGTGTTACTCGTTAAAATATCGAAAGAACATCATTGACGAACAAGAGTATCTTTTAACGTAATCTCTAGATTCTCTAGTTTCGCATCATTTTCAAGAGTCATGATATCGTATACGTGAAATTATATGAAAATGAAGCAATAAAAAGACACTCGTGATCACGGTTTTGCTTTAGCAAGATGTTTTACTCGTTAGAATATCGAAGAACACCTTCGACGAACAAGAGTATATTTTGCCATAATCTCTAGATTTTCTAGTTTCGCATCATTTTCGAGAGTCATGATCTCGTATGCATGAAATTGTATGAAAATGAAGCAACGAAAAGGTACTCGTGACCACCGTTTTGCTTCAGCACGAAGTTTTACTAGTTAGAATATCGAAAGAACACCTTTGACGAACAAGAGTATCTTCTGACGTAATCTCTAGATTCTCTTGTTTCGCATCATTTTCGAGAGTCATGATAACGTATACGTGAAATTATATGAAAATGAGGCAACGAAAAGGCACTCGTGACCATCGTTTTGCTTCAGCACGAAGTTTTACTAGTTAGAATATCGAAAGAACACCTTTGACGAACAAGAGTATCTTTTAACGTAATCTCTAGATTCTCTAGTTTCGCATAATTTTCGAGAGTCATCATATCATATACGTGAAATTATATGAAAATGAAGCAACAAAAAGACACTCGTGATCACGGTTTTGCTTCAGCACGAAGTTTTACTCGTTACAATATCGAAAGAACAGCATTGACGAACAGGAGTATCTTTTGACGTAATCTCTAGATTCTCTAGTTTCGCATCATTTTCGAGAGTCATGATATCGTATACATGAAATTATATGAAAATGAAGCAACAAAAAGGCACTCGTGATCACGGTTTTCCTTCAGCACGATATTTTACTCGCTAGAATATCGAAAGAACACCTTTGACGAACAAGAGTATCTTTTGTCGTAATCTCTAGATTTTCTAGTTTCGCATCATTTTCGAGAGTCATGATATCGTATACGTGAAATTATATGAAAATGAAGCAACAAAAAGGCACTCGTGATCACGGTTTTGCTTCAGCACGATGTTTTACTCGTTAGAATATCGAAAGAACACCTTTGACGAACAAGAGTATCTTCTGACGTAATCTCTAGATTCTCTTGTTTCGCATCATTTTCGAGAGTCATGAGCTCGTATACGTGAAATTATGTGAAAATGAAGTAACGAAAAGGCAATCGTGATCACGGTTTTGCTTCAGCACGAAGTTTTACTCGTTAAAATATCGAAAGAACAGCATTGACGAACAAGAGTATCTTTTGACGTAATCTCTAGATTCTCTAGTTTCGCATCATTTTCGAGAGTCATGATATCGTATACATGAAATTATATGAAAATGAAGCAACAAAAAGGCACTCGTGATCACGGTTTTCCTTCAGCACGATATTTTACTCGCTAGAATATCGAAAGAACACCTTTGATGAACAAGAGTATCTTTTGTCGTAATCTCTAGATTTTCTAGTTTCGCATCATTTTCGAGAGTCATGATATCGTATACGTGAAATTATATGAAAATGAAGCAACAAAAAGGCACTCGTGATCACGGTTTTGCTTCAGCACGAAGTTTTACTCGTTACAATATCGAAAGAACACCTTTGACGAACAAGAGTATCTTCTGACGTAATCTCTAAATTCTCTTGTTTCGCATCATTTTCGAGAGTCATGATCTCGTATACGTGAAATTATGTAAAAATGAAGTAACGAAAAGGCACTCGTGATCACGGTTTTGCTTCAGCACGAAGTTTTACTCGTTATAATATCGAAAGAACAGCATTGACGAACAAGAGTATCTTGTGACGTAATCTCCAGATTCTTTAGTTTCGCATCATTTTCTAGAGTCATGATATCGTATACGTGAAGTTATATGAAAATGAAGCAACAAAAAAGGCACTCGTGATCACGGTTTTGATTCAGCACGATGTTTTACTCGTTAAAATATCGAAAGAACACCTTTGACGAACAAGAGTATCTTTTATCGTAATCTCTAGATTTTCTAGTTTCGCATCATTTTCGAGAGTCATGATATCGTATACGTGAAATTATATGAAAATGAAGCAACAAAAAGGCACTCGTGACCACCGTTTTGCTTCAGCACGAAGTTTTACTCGTTACAATATCGAAAGAACACCTTTGACGAACAAGAGTATCTTCTGACGTAATCTCTAGATTCTCTTGTTTCGCATCATTTTCGAGAGTCATGATCTCGTATACGTGAAATTATGTGAAAATGAAGTAACGAAAAGGCACTCGTGATCACGGTTTTGCTTCAGCACGAAGTGTTACTCGTTAAAATATCGAAAGAACACCTTTGACGAACAAGAGTATCTTTTATCGTAATCTCTAGATTTTCTAGTTTCGCATCATTTTCGAGAGTCATGATATCGTATACGTGAAATTATATGAAAATAAAGCAACGAAAAGGCACTCGTGACCACCGTTTTGCTTCAGCACGAAGTTTTACTAGTTAGAATATCGAAAGAACACCTTTGACGAACAAGAGTATCTTCTGACGTAATCTCTAGATTCTCTTGTTTCGCATAATTTTCGAGAGTCATGATCTCGTATACGTGAAATTATGTGAAAATGAAGTAACGAAAAGGCACTCGTGATCACGGTTTTGCTTCAGCACGAAGTGTTACTCGTTAAAATATCGAAAGAACATCATTGACGAACAAGAGTATCTTTTAACGTAATCTCTAGATTCTCTAGTTTCGCATCATTTTCAAGAGTCATGATATCGTATACGTGAAATTATATGAAAATGAAGCAATAAAAAGACACTCGTGATCACGGTTTTGCTTTAGCAAGATGTTTTACTCGTTAGAATATCGAAGAACACCTTCGACGAACAAGAGTATATTTTGCCATAATCTCTAGATTTTCTAGTTTCGCATCATTTTCGAGAGTCATGATCTCGTATGCATGAAATTGTATGAAAATGAAGCAACGAAAAGGTACTCATGACCACGGTTTTGCTTCAGCACGAAGTTTTACTCGTTAAAATATCGAAAGAACACCTTTGACGAACAAGAGTATCTTCTGACGTAATCTCTAGATTCTCTTGTTTCGCATCATTTTCGAGAGTCATGATAACGTATACGTGAAATTATATGAAAATGAGGCAACGAAAAGGCACTCGTGACCATCGTTTTGCTTCAGCACGAAGTTTTACTAGTTAGAATATCGAAAGAACACCTTTGACGAACAAGAGTATCTTTTAACGTAATCTCTAGATTCTCTAGTTTCGCATAATTTTCGACAGTCATCATATCATATACGTGAAATTATATGAAAATGAAGCAACAAAAAGACACTCGTGATCACGGTTTTGCTTCAGCACGAAGTTTTACTCGTTACAATATCGAAAGAACAGCATTGACGAACAGGAGTATCTTTTGACGTAATCTCTAGATTCTCTAGTTTCGCATCATTTTCGAGAGTCATGATATCGTATACATGAAATTATATGAAAATGAAGCAACAAAAAGGCACTCGTGATCACGGTTTTCCTTCAGCACGATATTTTACTCGCTAGAATATCGAAAGAACACCTTTGACGAACAAGAGTATCTTTTGTCGTAATCTCTAGATTTTCTAGTTTCGCATCATTTTCGAGAGTCATGATATCGTATACGTGAAATTATATGAAAATGAAGCAACAAAAAGGCACTCGTGATCACGGTTTTGCTTCAGCACGATGTTTTACTCGTTAGAATATCGAAAGAACACCTTTGACGAACAAGAGTATCTTCTGACGTAATCTCTAGATTCTCTTGTTTCGCATCATTTTCGAGAGTCATGAGCTCGTATACGTGAAATTATGTGAAAATGAAGTAACGAAAAGGCAATCGTGATCACGGTTTTGCTTCAGCACGAAGTTTTACTCGTTAAAATATCGAAAGAACAGCATTGACGAACAAGAGTATCTTTTGACGTAATCTCTAGATTCTCTAGTTTCGCATCATTTTCGAGAGTCATGATATCGTATACGTGAAATTATATGAAAATGAAGCAACAAAAAGGCACTCGTGATCACGGTTTTGCTTCAGCACGATATTTTACTCGCTAGAATATCGAAAGAACACCTTTGACGAATAAGAGTATCTTTTGTCGTAATCTCTAGATTTTCTAGTTTCGCATCATTTTCGAGAGTCATGATCTCATATACGTGCAATTATATGAAAATGAACCAACGAAAAGACACTGGTGACCACCGTTTTGCTTCAGCACGAAGTTTTACTCGTTAGAATATCGAAAGAACACCTTTGACGAACTAGAGTATCTTGTGACGTAATCTCTAGATTCTCTAGTTTCGCTTCATTTTCGAGAGTCATGATATCGTATACGTGAAATTATATGAAAATGAAGCAACAAAAAGGCACTCGTGATCACGGTTTTGCTTCAGCACGATATTTTACTCGCTAGAATATCGAAAGAACACCTTTGACGAACAAGAGTATCTTTTGTCGTAATCTCTAGATTTTCTACTTTCGCATCATTTTCGAGAGTCATGATATCGTATACGTGAAATTATATGAAAATGAAGCAACAAAAAGGCACTCGTGACCACCGTTTTGCTTCAGCACGAAGTTTTACTCGTTACAATATCGAAAGAACACCTTTGACGAACAAGAGTATCTTCTGACGTAATCTCTACATTCTCTTGTTTCGCATCATTTTCGAGCGTCATGAACTCGTATACGTGAAATTATGTGAAAATGAAGTAACGAAAAGGCACTCGTGATCACGGTTTTGCTTCAGCATGATATTTTACTCGCTAGAATATCGAAAGAACACCTTTGACGAACAAGAGTATCTTTTATCGTAATCTCTAGATTTTCTAGTTTCGCATCATTTTCGAGAGTCATGATCTCATATACGTGCAATTATATGAAAATGAACCAACGAAAAGACACTGGTGACCACCGTTTTGCTTCAGCACGAAGTTTTACTCGTTAGAATATCGAAAGAACAGCATTGACGAACAAGAGCATCTTTTGACGTAATCTCTAGATTCTCTAGTTTCGCATCATTTTCGAGAGTCATGATATCGTATACATGAAATTATATGAAAATGAAGCAACAAAAAGGCACTCGTGACCACCGTTTTGCTTCAGCACGAAGTTTTACTCGTTACAATATCGAAAGAACACCTTTGACGAACAAGAGTATCTTCTGACGTAATCTCTAGATTCTCTTGTTTCGCATCATTTTCGAGAGTCATGATCTCGTATACGTGAAATTATATGAAAATGAAGCAACGAAAAGGCACTCGTGACCATCGTTTTGCTTCAGCACGAAGTTTTACTCGTTGTAATATCGAAAGAACACCTTTGACGAACAAGAGTATCTTCTGACGTAATCTCTAGATTCTCTTGTTTCGCATCATTTTCGAGAGTCATGATCTCGTATACGTGAAATTATATGAAAATGAAGCAACGAAAAAGCACTCGTGACCATCGTTTTGCTTCAGCACGAAGTTTTACTCGTTGTAATATCGAAAAAACACCTTTGACGAAGAAGAGTATCTTCTGACGTAATCTTTAGATTCTCTTTTTTCGCATCATTTTCGAGAGTCATGATATCGTATACGTGAAATTATATGAAAATGAAGCAACGAAAAGGCACTCGTGACCACCATTTTGCTTCAGCACGAAGTTTTACTAGTTAGAATATCGAAAGAACACCTTTGATGAACAAGAGTATCTTTTGACGTAATCTCTAGATTTTCTAGTTTCGCAACATTTTCGAGAGTCATGATCTCGTATACGTGAAATTATATGAAAATGAAGCAACGAAAAGGCACTCGTGACCACCGTTTTGCTTCAGCACGAAGTTTTACTAGTTAGAATATCGAAAGAACACCTTTGACGAACAACAGTATCTTTTGACGTATTCTCTAGATTCTCTAGTTTCGCATCATTTTCGAGAGTCATGATATCGTATACATGAAATTATATGAAAATGAAGCAACAAAAAGACACTCGTGATCACGGTTTTGCTTCAGCACGAAGTTTTACTCGTTACAATATCGAAAGAACACCTTTGACGAACAAGAGTATCTTCTGACGTAATCTCTAGATTCTCTTGTTTCGCATAATTTTCGAGAGTCATGATCTCGTATACGTGAAATTATGTGAAAATGAAGTAACGAAAAGGCACTCGTGATCACGGTTTTGCTTCAGCACGAAGTGTTACTCGTTAAAATATCGAAAGAACACCTTTGACGAACAAGAGTATCTTTTATCGTAATCTCTAGATTTTCTAGTTTCGCATCATTTTCGAGAGTCATGATATCGTATACGTGAAATTATATGAAAATAAAGCAACGAAAAGGCACTCGTGACCACCGTTTTGCTTCAGCACGAAGTTTTACTAGTTAGAATATCGAAAGAACACCTTTGACGAACAAGAGTATCTTCTGACGTAATCTCTAGATTCTCTTGTTTCGCATAATTTTCGAGAGTCATGATCTCGTATACGTGAAATTATGTGAAAATGAAGTAACGAAAAGGCACTCGTGATCACGGTTTTGCTTCAGCACGAAGTGTTACTCGTTAAAATATCGAAAGAACATCATTGACGAACAAGAGTATCTTTTAACGTAATCTCTAGATTCTCTAGTTTCGCATCATTTTCAAGAGTCATGATATCGTATACGTGAAATTATATGAAAATGAAGCAATAAAAAGACACTCGTGATCACGGTTTTGCTTTAGCAAGATGTTTTACTCGTTAGAATATCGAAGAACACCTTCGACGAACAAGAGTATATTTTGCCATAATCTCTAGATTTTCTAGTTTCGCATCATTTTCGAGAGTCATGATCTCGTATGCATGAAATTGTATGAAAATGAAGCAACGAAAAGGCACTCGTGACCACCGTTTTGCTTCAGCACGAAGTTTTACTAGTTAGAATATCGAAAGAACACCTTTGACGAACAAGAGTATCTTCTGACGTAATCTCTAGATTCTCTTGTTTCGCATCATTTTCGAGAGTCATGATAACGTATACGTGAAATTATATGAAAATGAGGCAACGAAAAGGCACTCGTGACCATCGTTTTGCTTCAGCACGAAGTTTTACTAGTTAGAATATCGAAAGAACACCTTTGACGAACAAGAGTATCTTTTAACGTAATCTCTAGATTCTCTAGTTTCGCATAATTTTCGACAGTCATCATATCATATACGTGAAATTATATGAAAATGAAGCAACAAAAAGACACTCGTGATCACGGTTTTGCTTCAGCACGAAGTTTTACTCGTTACAATATCGAAAGAACAGCATTGACGAACAGGAGTATCTTTTGACGTAATCTCTAGATTCTCTAGTTTCGCATCATTTTCGAGAGTCATGATATCGTATACATGAAATTATATGAAAATGAAGCAACGAAAAGGCACTCGTGATCACGGTTTTGCTTCAGCATGATATTTTACTCGCTAGAATATCGAAAGAACACCTTTGACGAACAAGAGTATCTTTTATCGTAATCTCTAGATTTTCTAGTTTCGCATCATTTTCGAGAGTCATGATCTCATATACGTGCAATTATATGAAAATGAACCAACGAAAAGACACTGGTGACCACCGTTTTGCTTCAGCACGAAGTTTTACTCGTTAGAATATCGAAAGAACAGCATTGACGAACAAGAGCATCTTTTGACGTAATCTCTAGATTCTCTAGTTTCGCATCATTTTCGAGAGTCATGATATCGTATACATGAAATTATATGAAAATGAAGCAACAAAAAGGCACTCGTGACCACCGTTTTGCTTCAGCACGAAGTTTTACTCGTTACAATATCGAAAGAACACCTTTGACGAACAAGAGTATCTTCTGACGTAATCTCTAGATTCTCTTGTTTCGCATCATTTTCGAGAGTCATGATAACGTATACGTGAAATTATATGAAAATGAGGCAACGAAAAGGCACTCGTGACCATCGTTTTGCTTCAGCACGAAGTTTTACTAGTTAGAATATCGAAAGAACACCTTTGACGAACAAGAGTATCTTTTAACGTAATCTCTAGATTCTCTAGTTTCGCATAATTTTCGACAGTCATCATATCATATACGTGAAATTATATGAAAATGAAGCAACAAAAAGACACTCGTGATCACGGTTTTGCTTCAGCACGAAGTTTTACTCGTTACAATATCGAAAGAACAGCATTGACGAACAGGAGTATCTTTTGACGTAATCTCTAGATTCTCTAGTTTCGCATCATTTTCGAGAGTCATGATATCGTATACATGAAATTATATGAAAATGAAGCAACGAAAAGGCACTCGTGATCACGGTTTTGCTTCAGCATGATATTTTACTCGCTAGAATATCGAAAGAACACCTTTGACGAACAAGAGTATCTTTTATCGTAATCTCTAGATTTTCTAGTTTCGCATCATTTTCGAGAGTCATGATCTCATATACGTGCAATTATATGAAAATGAACCAACGAAAAGACACTGGTGACCACCGTTTTGCTTCAGCACGAAGTTTTACTCGTTAGAATATCGAAAGAACAGCATTGACGAACAAGAGCATCTTTTGACGTAATCTCTAGATTCTCTAGTTTCGCATCATTTTCGAGAGTCATGATATCGTATACATGAAATTATATGAAAATGAAGCAACAAAAAGGCACTCGTGACCACCGTTTTGCTTCAGCACGAAGTTTTACTCGTTACAATATCGAAAGAACACCTTTGACGAACAAGAGTATCTTCTGACGTAATCTCTAGATTCTCTTGTTTCGCATCATTTTCGAGAGTCATGATCTCGTATACGTGAAATTATATGAAAATGAAGCAACGAAAAGGCACTCGTGACCATCGTTTTGCTTCAGCACGAAGTTTTACTCGTTGTAATATCGAAAGAACACCTTTGACGAACAAGAGTATCTTCTGACGTAATCTCTAGATTCTCTTGTTTCGCATCATTTTCGAGAGTCATGATCTCGTATACGTGAAATTATATGAAAATGAAGCAACGAAAAAGCACTCGTGACCATCGTTTTGCTTCAGCACGAAGTTTTACTCGTTGTAATATCGAAAAAACACCTTTGACGAAGAAGAGTATCTTCTGACGTAATCTTTAGATTCTCTTTTTTCGCATCATTTTCGAGAGTCATGATATCGTATACGTGAAATTATATGAAAATGAAGCAACGAAAAGGCACTCGTGACCACCATTTTGCTTCAGCACGAAGTTTTACTAGTTAGAATATCGAAAGAACACCTTTGATGAACAAGAGTATCTTTTGACGTAATCTCTAGATTTTCTAGTTTCGCAACATTTTCGAGAGTCATGATCTCGTATACGTGAAATTATATGAAAATGAAGCAACGAAAAGGCACTCGTGACCACCGTTTTGCTTCAGCACGAAGTTTTACTAGTTAGAATATCGAAAGAACACCTTTGACGAACAACAGTATCTTTTGACGTATTCTCTAGATTCTCTAGTTTCGCATCATTTTCGAGAGTCATGATATCGTATACATGAAATTATATGAAAATGAAGCAACAAAAAGACACTCGTGATCACGGTTTTGCTTCAGCACGAAGTTTTACTCGTTCGAATATCGAAAGAACACCTTTGACGAACAAGAGTATCTTTTGACGTAATCTCTAGATTTTCTAGTTTCGCATCATTTTCGAGAGTCATGATCTCGTATACGTGAAATTATATTAAAATGAAGCAACGAAAAGGCACTCGTGACCACCGTTTCGCTTCAGCACGAAGTTTTACTAGTTAGAATATCGAAAGAACACCTTTAACGAACAAGAGTATCTTCTGACGTAATCTCTAGATTCTCTTGTTTCGCATCATTTTCGAGAGTTATTATCTCGTATACGTGAAATTATGTGAAAATGAAGTAACGAAAAGGCACTCGTGATCACGGTTTTGCTTCAGCACGAAGTTTTACTCGTTAGAATATCGAAAGAACATCATTGACGAACAAGAGTATCTTTTAACGTAATCTCTAGATTCTCTAGTTTCGCATCATTTTCGAGAGTCCTGATATCGTATACGTGAAATTATATGGAAATGAAGCAACAAAAAGACACTCGTGATCACGGTTTTGCTTCAGCACGAAGTTTTACTCGTTACAATATCGAAAGAACACCTTTGACGAACAAGAGTATCTTTTGACGTAATCTCTAGATTCTCTTGTTTCGCATCATTTTCGAGAGTCATGATCTCGTATACGTGAAATTATGTAAAAATGAAGTAACGAAAAGGCACTCGTGATCACGGTTTTGCTTCAGCACGAAGTTTTACTCGTTATAATATCGAAAGAACAGCATTGACGAACAAGAGTATCTTGTGACGTAATCTCCAGATTCTTTAGTTTCGCATCATTTTCGAGAGTCATGATATCGTATACGTGAAGTTATATGAAAATGAAGCAACAAAAAAGGCACTCGTGATCACGGTTTTGATTCAGCACGATGTTTTACTCGTTAAAATATCGAAAGAACACCTTTGACGAACAAGAGTATCTTTTATCGTAATCTCTAGATTTTCTAGTTTCGCATCATTTTCGAGAGTCATGATCTCATATACGTGCAATTATATGAAAATGAACCAACGAAAAGACACTGGTGACCACCGTTTTGCTTCAGCACGAAGTTTTACTAGTTACAATATCGAAAGAACACCTTTGACGAACAAGAGTATCTTCTGACGTAATCTCTAGATTCTCTTGTTTCGCATCATTTTCGAGAGTCATGATCTCGTATACGTGAAATTATGTAAAAATGAAGTAACGAAAAGGCACTCGTGATCACGGTTTTGCTTCAGCACGAAGTTTTACTCGTTATAATATCGAAAGAACAGCATTGACGAACAAGAGTATCTTGTGACGTAATCTCCAGATTCTTTAGTTTCGCATCATTTTCGAGAGTCATGATATCGTATACGTGAAGTTATATGAAAATGAAGCAACAAAAAAGGCACTCGTGATCACGGTTTTGATTCAGCACGATGTTTTACTCGTTAAAATATCGAAAGAACACCTTTGACGAACAAGAGTATCTTTTATCGTAATCTCTAGATTTTCTAGTTTCGCATCATTTTCGAGAGTCATGATCTCATATACGTGCAATTATATGAAAATGAACCAACGAAAAGACACTGGTGACCACCGTTTTGCTTCAGCACGAAGTTTTACTAGTTACAATATCGAAAGAACACCTTTGACGAACAAGAGTATCTTCTGACGTAATCTCTAGATTCTCTTGTTTCGCATCATTTTCGAGAGTCATGATCTCGTATACGTGAAATTATGTAAAAATGAAGTAACGAAAAGGCACTCGTGATCACGGTTTTGCTTCAGCACGAAGTTTTACTCGTTATAATATCGAAAGAACAGCATTGACGAACAAGAGTATCTTGTGACGTAATCTCCAGATTCTTTAGTTTCGCATCATTTTCGAGAGTCATGATATCGTATACGTGAAGTTATATGAAAATGAAGCAACAAAAAAGGCACTCGTGATCACGGTTTTGATTCAGCACGATGTTTTACTCGTTAAAATATCGAAAGAACACCTTTGACGAACAAGAGTATCTTTTATCGTAATCTCTAGATTTTCTAGTTTCGCATCATTTTCGAGAGTCATGATCTCATATACGTGCAATTATATGAAAATGAACCAACGAAAAGACACTGGTGACCACCGTTTTGCTTCAGCACGAAGTTTTACTAGTTACAATATCGAAAGAACACCTTTGACGAACAAGAGTATCTTCTGACGTAATCTCTAGATTCTCTTGTTTCGCATCATTTTCGAGAGTCATGATCTCGTATACGTGAAATTATATGAAAATGAAGTAACAAAAAGGCACTCGTGATCACGGTTTTGCTTCCGCACGATGTTTTACTCGCTAGAATATCGAAAGAACACCTTTGACGAACAAGAGTATCTTTTGTCGTAATCTCTAGATTTTCTAGTTTCGCATCATTTTCGAGAGTCATGATCTCATATACGTGAAATTATATGAAAATGAACCAACGAAAAGACACTGGTGACCACTGTTTTGCTTTAGCACGAAGTTTTACTCGTTATAATATCGAAAGAACACCTTTGACGAACAAGAGTATCTTCTGACGTAATCTCTAGATTCTCTTGTTTCGCATCATTTTCGAGAGTCATGATCTCGTATACGTGAAATTATGTGAAAACGAAGTAACGAAAAGGCAATCGTGATCACGATTTTGCTTCAGCACGAAGTTTTACTCGTTAGAATATCGAAAGAACAGCATTGACGAACAAGAGTATCTTTTGACGTAATCTCTAGATTCTCTAGTTTCGCATCATTTTCGAGACTCATGATATCGTTTACGTGAAATTATATGAAAATGAAGTAACAAAAAGGCACTCGTGATCACGGTTTTGCTTCCGCACGATATTTTACTCGCTAGAATATCGAAAGAACACCCTTGACGAACAAGAGTATCTTTTGTCGTAATCTCTAGATTTTCTAGTTTCGCATCATTTTCGAGAGTCATGATCTCATATACGTGAAATTATATGAAAATGAACCAACGAAAAGACACTGGTGACCACCGTTTTGCTTTAGCACGAAGTTTTACTCGTTAGAATATCGAAAGAACACCTTTGACGAACTAGAGTATCTTGTGACGTAATCTCTAGATTCTCTAGTTTCGCTTCATTTTCGAGAGTCATGATATCGTATACATGAAATTATATGAAAATGAAGCAACAAAAAGGCACTCGTGATCACGGTTTTGCTTCAGCACGATATTTTACTCGCTAGAATATCGAAAGAACACCTTTGACGAACAAGAGTATCTTTTGACGTAATCTTTAGATTCTGTAGTTTCGCATCATTTTCGAGAGTCATCATATCATATACGCGAAATTATATGAAAATGAAGCAACAAAAAGACACTCGTGATCACGGTTTTGCTTCAGCACGAAGTTTTACTCGTTACGATATCGAAAGAACACCTTTTACGAACAAGAGTATCTTCTGACGTAATCTCTAGATTCTCCTGTTTCGCATCATTTTCGAGAGTCATGATCTCGTATACGTGAAATTATGTGAAAATGAAGTAACGAAAAGGCACTCGTGATCACGGTTTTGCTTCAGCACGAAGTTTTACTCGTTGGAATATCGAAAGAACATCATTGACGAACAAGAGTATCTTTTGACGTAATCTCTAGATTCTCTAGTTTCGCATCATTTTCGAGAGTCATGATATCGTATACGTGAAATTATGTGAAAATGAAGTAACGAAAAGGCACTCGTGATCACGATTTTGCTTCAGCACGAAGTTTTAGTCGTTAGAATATCGAAAGAACAGCATTGACGAACAAGAGTATCTTTTGACGTAATCTCTAGATTCTCTAGTTTCGCATCATTTTCGAGAGTCATGATATCGTTTACGTGAAATTATATGAAAATGAAGTAACAAAAAGGCACTCGTGATCACGGTTTTGCTTCCGCACGATGTTTTACTCGCTAGAATATCGAAAGAACACTTTTGACGAACAAGAGTATCTTTTGTCGTAATCTCTAGATTTTCTAGTTTCGCATCATTTTCGAGAGTCATGATCTCATATACGTGAAATTATATGAAAATGAACCAACGAAAAGACACTGGTGACCACTGTTTTGCTTCAGCACGAAGTTTTACTCGTTATAATATCGAAAGAACACCTTTGACGAACAAGAGTATCTTCTGACGTAATCTCTAGATTCTCTTGTTTCGCATCATTTTCGAGAGTCATGATCTCGTATACGTGAAATTATATGAAAATGAAGCAACGAAAAGGCACTCGTGACCATCGTTTTGCTTCAGCACGAAGTTTTACTCGTTGTAATATCGAAAGAACACCTTTGACGAACAAGAGTATCTTCTGACGTAATCTCTAGATTCTATTTTTTCGCAACATTTTCGAGAGTCATGATATCGTATACGTGAAATTATATGAAAATGAAGCAACGAAAAGGCACTCGTGACCACCATTTTGCTTCAGCACGAAGTTTTACTAGTTAGAATATCGAAAGAACACGTTTGACGAACAAGAGTATCTTTTGACGTAATCTCTAGATTTTCTAGTTTCGCATCATTTTCGAGAGTCATGATCTCGTATACGTAAAATTATATGAAAATGAAGCAACAAAAAGGCACTCGTGACCACCGTTTTGCTTCAGCACGATGTTTTACTCGTTACAATATCGAAAGAACACCTTTGACGAACAAGAGTATCTTCTGACGTAATCTCTAGATTCTCTTGTTTCGCATCATTTTCGAGAGTCATGATAACGTATACGTGAAATTATATGAAAATGAGGCAACGAAAAGGCACTCGTGACCATCGTTTTGCTTCAGCACGAAGTTTTACTAGTTAGAATATCGAAAGAACACCTTTGACGAACAAGAGTATCTTTTAACGTAATCTCTAGATTCTCTAGTTTCGCATAATTTTCGACAGTCATCATATCATATACGTGAAATTATATGAAAATGAAGCAACAAAAAGACACTCGTGATCACGGTTTTGCTTCAGCACGAAGTTTTACTCGTTACAATATCGAAAGAACAGCATTGACGAACAAGAGTATCTTTTGACGTAATCTCTAGATTCTCTAGTTTCGCATCATTTTCGAGAGTCATGATATCGTATACATGAAATTATATGAAAATGAAGCAACAAAAAGGCACTCGTGATCACGGTTTTCCTTCAGCACGATATTTTACTCGCTAGAATATCGAAAGAACACCTTTGACGAACAAGAGTATCTTCTGACGTAATCTCTAGATTCTCTTGTTTCGCATCATTTTCGAGAGTCATGATCTCGTTTACGTGAAATTATATGAAAATGAAGTAACAAAAAGGCACTCGTGATCACGGTTTTGCTTCCGCACGATGTTTTACTCGCTAGAATATCGAAAGAACACCTTTGACGAACAAGAGTATCTTTTGTCGTAATCTCTAGATTTTCTAGTTTCGCATCATTTTCGAGAGTCATGATCTCATATACGTGAAATTATATGAAAATGAACCAACGAAAAGACACTGGTGACCACTGTTTTGCTTTAGCACGAAGTTTTACTCGTTATAATATCGAAAGAACACCTTTGACGAACAAGAGTATCTTCTGACGTAATCTCTAGATTTTCTTGTTTCGCATCATTTTCCAGAGTCATGATCTCGTATACGTGAAATTATGTGAAAACGAAGTAACGAAAAGGCAATCGTGATCACGATTTTGCTTCAGCACGAAGTTTTACTCGTTAGAATATCGAAAGAACAGCATTGACGAACAAGAGTATCTTTTGACGTAATCTCTAGATTCTCTAGTTTCGCATCATTTTCGAGACTCATGATATCGTTTACGTGAAATTATATGAAAATGAAGTAACAAAAAGGCACTCGTGATCACGGTTTTGCTTCCGCACGATATTTTACTCGCTAGAATATCGAAAGAACACCCTTGACGAACAAGAGTATCTTTTGTCGTAATCTCTAGATTTTCTAGTTTCGCATCATTTTCGAGAGTCATGATCTCATATACGTGAAATTATATGAAAATGAACCAACGAAAAGACACTGGTGACCACCGTTTTGCTTTAGCACGAAGTTTTACTCGTTAGAATATCGAAAGAACACCTTTGACGAACTAGAGTATCTTGTGACGTAATCTCTAGATTCTCTAGTTTCGCTTCATTTTCGAGAGTCATGATATCGTATACATGAAATTATATGAAAATGAAGCAACAAAAAGGCACTCGTGATCACGGTTTTGCTTCAGCACGATATTTTACTCGCTAGAATATCGAAAGAACACCTTTGACGAACAAGAGTATCTTTTGACGTAATCTTTAGATTCTGTAGTTTCGCATCATTTTCGAGAGTCATCATATCATATACGCGAAATTATATGAAAATGAAGCAACAAAAAGACACTCGTGATCACGGTTTTGCTTCAGCACGAAGTTTTACTCGTTACGATATCGAAAGAACACCTTTTACGAACAAGAGTATCTTCTGACGTAATCTCTAGATTCTCCTGTTTCGCATCATTTTCGAGAGTCATGATCTCGTATACGTGAAATTATGTGAAAATGAAGTAACGAAAAGGCACTCGTGATCACGGTTTTGCTTCAGCACGAAGTTTTACTCGTTAGAATATCGAAAGAACATCATTGACGAACAAGAGTATCTTTTGACGTAATCTCTAGATTCTCTAGTTTCGCATCATTTTCGAGAGTCATGATATCGTATACGTGAAATTATGTGAAAATGAAGTAACGAAAAGGCACTCGTGATCACGATTTTGCTTCAGCACGAAGTTTTAGTCGTTAGAATATCGAAAGAACAGCATTGACGAACAAGAGTATCTTTTGACGTAATCTCTAGATTCTCTAGTTTCGCATCATTTTCGAGAGTCATGATATCGTATACGTGAAATTATATGAAAATGAAGTAACAAAAAGGCACTCGTGATCACGGTTTTGCTTCAGCACGATGTTTTACTCGCTAGAATATCGAAAGAACACCTTTGACGAACAAGAGTATCTTTTGTCGTAATCTCTAGATTTTCTAGTTTCGCATCATTTTCGAGAGTCATGATCTCATATACGTGAAATTATATGAAAATGAACCAACGAAAAGACACTGGTGACCACTGTTTTGCTTCAGCACGAAGTTTTACTCGTTATAATATCGAAAGAACACCTTTGACGAACAAGAGTATCTTCTGACGTAATCTCTAGATTCTCTTGTTTCGCATCATTTTCGAGAGTCATGATCTCGTATACGTGAAATTATATGAAAATGAAGCAACGAAAAGGCACTCGTGACCATCGTTTTGCTTCAGCACGAAGTTTTACTCGTTGTAATATCGAAAGAACACCTTTGACGAACAAGAGTATCTTCTGACGTAATCTCTAGATTCTATTTTTTCGCAACATTTTCGAGAGTCATGATATCGTATACGTGAAATTATATGAAAATGAAGCAACGAAAAGGCACTCGTGACCACCATTTTGCTTCAGCACGAAGTTTTACTAGTTAGAATATCGAAAGAACACGTTTGACGAACAAGAGTATCTTTTGACGTAATCTCTAGATTTTCTAGTTTCGCATCATTTTCGAGAGTCATGATCTCGTATACGTAAAATTATATGAAAATGAAGCAACAAAAAGGCACTCGTGACCACCGTTTTGCTTCAGCACGATGTTTTACTCGTTACAATATCGAAAGAACACCTTTGACGAACAAGAGTATCTTCTGACGTAATCTCTAGATTCTCTTGTTTCGCATCATTTTCGAGAGTCATGATAACGTATACGTGAAATTATATGAAAATGAGGCAACGAAAAGGCACTCGTGACCATCGTTTTGCTTCAGCACGAAGTTTTACTAGTTAGAATATCGAAAGAACACCTTTGACGAACAAGAGTATCTTTTAACGTAATCTCTAGATTCTCTAGTTTCGCATAATTTTCGACAGTCATCATATCATATACGTGAAATTATATGAAAATGAAGCAACAAAAAGACACTCGTGATCACGGTTTTGCTTCAGCACGAAGTTTTACTCGTTACAATATCGAAAGAACAGCATTGACGAACAAGAGTATCTTTTGACGTAATCTCTAGATTCTCTAGTTTCGCATCATTTTCGAGAGTCATGATATCGTATACATGAAATTATATGAAAATGAAGCAACAAAAAGGCACTCGTGATCACGGTTTTCCTTCAGCACGATATTTTACTCGCTAGAATATCGAAAGAACACCTTTGACGAACAAGAGTATCTTTTGTCGTAATCTCTAGATTTTCTAGTTTCGCATCATTTTCGAGAGTCATGATATCGTATACGTGAAATTATATGAAAATGAAGCAACAAAAAGGCACTCGTGATCACGGTTTTGCTTCAGCACGATGTTTTACTCGTTAGAATATCGAAAGAACACCTTTGACGAACAAGAGTATCTTCTGACGTAATCTCTAGATTCTCTTGTTTCGCATCATTTTCGAGAGTCATGAGCTCGTATACGTGAAATTATGTGAAAATGAAGTAACGAAAAGGCACTCGTGATCACGGTTTTGCTTCAGCACGAAGTTTTACTCGTTAAAATATCGAAAGAACAGCATTGACGAACAAGAGTATCTTGTGACGTAATCTCCAGATTCTCTAGTTTCGCATCATTTTCGAGAGTCATGATATCGTATACGTGAAGTTATATGAAAATGAAGCAACAAAAAAGGCACTCGTGATCACGGTTTTGATTCAGCACGATGTTTTACTCGTTAAAATATCGAAAGAACACCTTTGACGAACAAGAGTATCTTTTATCGTAATCTCTAGATTTTCTAGTTTCGCATCATTTTCGAGAGTCATGATCTCATATACGTGCAATTATATGAAAATGAACCAACGAAAAGACACTGGTGACCACCGTTTTGCTTCAGCACGAAGTTTTACTAGTTACAATATCGAAAGAACACCTTTGACGAACAAGAGTATCTTCTGACGTAATCTCTAGATTCTCTTGTTTCGCATCATTTTCGAGAGTCATGATCTCGTATACGTGAAATTATGTGAAAATGAAGTAACGAAAAGGCACTCGTGATCACAGTTTTGCTTCAGCACGAAGTTTTACTCGTTACGATATCGAAAGAACACCTTTTACGAACAAGAGTATCTTCTGACGTAATCTCTAGATTCTCTTGTTTCGCATCATTTTCGAGAGTCATGATCTCGTTTACGTGAAATTATATGAAAATGAAGTAACAAAAAGGCACTCGTGATCACGGTTTTGCTTCCGCACGATGTTTTACTCGCTAGAATATCGAAAGAACAGCATTGACGAACAAGAGTATCTTTTGACGTAATCTCTAGATTCTCTAGTTTCGCATCATTTTCGAGAGTCATGATCTCGTATACGTGAAATTATATGAAAATGAAGCAACGAAAAGGCACTCGTGACCACCGTTTTGCTTCAGCACGAAGTTTTACTCGTTACAATATCGAAAGAACACCTTTGACGAATAAGAGTATCTTCTGACGTAATCTCTAGATTCTCTTGTTTCGCATCATTTTCGAGAGTCATGATCTCGTATACGTGAAATTATATGAAAATGAAGCAACGAAAAGGCACTCGTGACCATCGTTTTGCTTCAGCACGAAGTTTTACTCGTTGTAATATCGAAAGAACACCTTTGACGAACAAGAGTATCTTCTGACGTAATCTCTAGATTCTCTTGTTTCGCATCATTTTCAAGAGTCATGATCTCGTATACGTGAAATTATATGAAAATGAAGCAACGAAAAAGCACTCGTGACCATCGTTTTGCTTCAGCACGAAGTTTTACTCGTTGTAATATCGAAAAAACACCTTTGACGAAGAAGAGTATCTTCTGACGTAATCTTTAGATTCTCTTTTTTCGCATCATTTTCGAGAGTCATGATATCGTATACGTGAAATTATATGAAAATGAAGCAACGAAAAGGCACTCGTGACCACCATTTTGCTTCAGCACGAAGTTTTACTAGTTAGAATATCGAAAGAACACCTTTGATGAACAAGAGTATCTTTTGACGTAATCTCTAGATTTTCTAGTTTCGCAACATTTTCGAGAGTCATGATCTCGTATACGTGAAATTATATGAAAATGAAGCAACGAAAAGGCACTCGTGACCACCGTTTTGCTTCAGCACGAAGTTTTACTAGTTAGAATATCGAAAGAACACCTTTGACGAACAACAGTATCTTTTGACGTATTCTCTAGATTCTCTAGTTTCGCATCATTTTCGAGAGTCATGATATCGTATACATGAAATTATATGAAAATGAAGCAACAAAAAGACACTCGTGATCACGGTTTTGCTTCAGCACGAAGTTTTACTCGTTCGAATATCGAAAGAACACCTTTGACGAACAAGAGTATCTTTTGACGTAATCTCTAGATTTTCTAGTTTCGCATCATTTTCGAGAGTCATGATCTCGTATACGTGAAATTATATTAAAATGAAGCAACGAAAAGGCACTCGTGACCACCGTTTCGCTTCAGCACGAAGTTTTACTAGTTAGAATATCGAAAGAACACCTTTAACGAACAAGAGTATCTTCTGACGTAATCTCTAGATTCTCTTGTTTCGCATCATTTTCGAGAGTTATTATCTCGTATACGTGAAATTATGTGAAAATGAAGTAACGAAAAGGCACTCGTGATCACGGTTTTGCTTCAGCACGAAGTTTTACTCGTTAGAATATCGAAAGAACATCATTGACGAACAAGAGTATCTTTTAACGTAATCTCTAGATTCTCTAGTTTCGCATCATTTTCGAGAGTCCTGATATCGTATACGTGAAATTATATGGAAATGAAGCAACAAAAAGACACTCGTGATCACGGTTTTGCTTCAGCACGAAGTTTTACTCGTTACAATATCGAAAGAACACCTTTGACGAACAAGAGTATCTTCTGACGTAATCTCTAGATTCTCTTGTTTCGCATCATTTTCGAGAGTCATGATCTCGTATACGTGAAATTATGTAAAAATGAAGTAACGAAAAGGCACTCGTGATCACGGTTTTGCTTCAGCACGAAGTTTTACTCGTTATAATATCGAAAGAACAGCATTGACGAACAAGAGTATCTTGTGACGTAATCTCCAGATTCTTTAGTTTCGCATCATTTTCGAGAGTCATGATATCGTATACGTGAAGTTATATGAAAATGAAGCAACAAAAAAGGCACTCGTGATCACGGTTTTGATTCAGCACGATGTTTTACTCGTTAAAATATCGAAAGAACACCTTTGACGAACAAGAGTATCTTTTATCGTAATCTCTAGATTTTCTAGTTTCGCATCATTTTCGAGAGTCATGATCTCATATACGTGCAATTATATGAAAATGAACCAACGAAAAGACACTGGTGACCACCGTTTTGCTTCAGCACGAAGTTTTACTAGTTACAATATCGAAAGAACACCTTTGACGAACAAGAGTATCTTCTGACGTAATCTCTAGATTCTCTTGTTTCGCATCATTTTCGAGAGTCATGATATCGTATACGTGAAATTATATGAAAATGAAGTAACAAAAAGGCACTCGTGATCACGGTTTTGCTTCCGCACGATATTTTACTCGCTAGAATATCGAAAGAACACCTTTGACGAACAAGAGTATCTTTTGTCGTAATCTCTAGATTTTCTAGTTTCGCATCATTTTCGAGAGTCATGATCTCATATACGTGAAATTATATGAAAATGAACCAACGAAAAGACACTGGTGACCACCGTTTTGCTTCAGCACGAAGTTTTACTCGTTAGAATATCGAAAGAACACCTTTGACGAACTAGAGTATCTTGTGACGTAATCTCTAGATTCTCTAGTTTCGCTTCATTTTCGAGAGTCATGATATCGTATACATGAAATTATATGAAAATGAAGCAACAAAAAGGCACTCGTGATCACGGTTTTGCTTCAGCACGATATTTTACTCGCTAGAATATCGAAAGAACACCTTTGACGAACAAGAGTATCTTTTGACGTAATCTTTAGATTCTGTAGTTTCGCATCATTTTCGAGAGTCATCATATCATATACGCGAAATTATATGAAAATGAAGCAACAAAAAGACACTCGTGATCACGGTTTTGCTTCAGCACGAAGTTTTACTCGTTACGATATCGAAAGAACACCTTTTACGAACAAGAGTATCTTCTGACGTAATCTCTAGATTCTCCTGTTTCGCATCATTTTCGAGAGTCATGATCTCGTATACGTGAAATTATGTGAAAATGAAGTAACGAAAAGGCACTCGTGATCACGATTTTGCTTCAGCACGAAGTTTTACTCGTTAGAATATCGAAAGAACATCATTGACGAACAAGAGTATCTTTTGACGTAATCTCTAGATTCTCTAGTTTCGCATCATTTTCGAGAGTCATGATATCGTATACGTGAAATTATGTGAAAATGAAGTAACGAAAAGGCACTCGTGATCACGATTTTGCTTCAGCACGAAGTTTTAGTCGTTAGAATATCGAAAGAACAGCATTGACGAACAAGAGTATCTTTTGACGTAATCTCTAGATTCTCTAATTTCGCATCATTTTCGAGAGTCATGATATCGTATACGTGAAATTATATGAAAATGAAGTAACAAAAAGGCACTCGTGATCACGGTTTTGCTTCCGCACGATGTTTTACTCGCTAGAATATCGAAAGAACACCTTTGACGAACAAGAGTATCTTTTGTCGTAATCTCTAGATTTTCTAGTTTCGCATCATTTTCGAGAGTCATGATCTCATATACGTGAAATTATATGAAAATGAACCAACGAAAAGACACTGGTGACCACTGTTTTGCTTCAGCACGAAGTTTTACTCGTTATAATATCGAAAGAACACCTTTGACGAACAAGAGTATCTTCTGACGTAATCTCTAGATTCTCTTGTTTCGCATCATTTTCGAGAGTCATGATCTCGTATACGTGAAATTATATGAAAATGAAGCAACGAAAAGGCACTCGTGACCATCGTTTTGCTTCAGCACGAAGTTTTACTCGTTGTAATATCGAAAGAACACCTTTGACGAACAAGAGTATCTTCTGACGTAATCTCTAGATTCTATTTTTTCGCAACATTTTCGAGAGTCATGATATCGTATACGTGAAATTATATGAAAATGAAGCAACGAAAAGGCACTCGTGACCACCATTTTGCTTCAGCACGAAGTTTTACTAGTTAGAATATCGAAAGAACACGTTTGACGAACAAGAGTATCTTTTGTCGTAATCTCTAGATTTTCTAGTTTCGCATCATTTTCGAGAGTCATGATCTCGTATACGTAAAATTATATGAAAATGAAGCAACAAAAAGGCACTCGTGACCACCGTTTTGCTTCAGCACGATGTTTTACTCGTTACAATATCGAAAGAACACCTTTGACGAACAAGAGTATCTTCTGACGTAATCTCTAGATTCTCTTGTTTCGCATCATTTTCGAGAGTCATGATAACGTATACGTGAAATTATATGAAAATGAGGCAACGAAAAGGCACTCGTGACCATCGTTTTGCTTCAGCACGAAGTTTTACTAGTTAGAATATCGAAAGAACACCTTTGACGAACAAGAGTATCTTTTAACGTAATCTCTAGATTCTCTAGTTTCGCATAATTTTCGACAGTCATCATATCATATACGTGAAATTATATGAAAATGAAGCAACAAAAAGACACTCGTGATCACGGTTTTGCTTCAGCACGAAGTTTTACTCGTTACAATATCGAAAGAACAGCATTGACGAACAAGAGTATCTTTTGACGTAATCTCTAGATTCTCTAGTTTCGCATCATTTTCGAGAGTCATGATATCGTATACATGAAATTATATGAAAATGAAGCAACAAAAAGGCACTCGTGATCACGGTTTTCCTTCAGCACGATATTTTACTCGCTAGAATATCGAAAGAACACCTTTGACGAACAAGAGTATCTTTTGTCGTAATCTCTAGATTTTCTAGTTTCGCATCATTTTCGAGAGTCATGATATCGTATACGTGAAATTATATGAAAATGAAGCAACAAAAAGGCACTCGTGATCACGGTTTTGCTTCAGCACGATGTTTTACTCGTTAGAATATCGAAAGAACACCTTTGACGAACAAGAGTATCTTCTGACGTAATCTCTAGATTCTCTTGTTTCGCATCATTTTCGAGAGTCATGAGCTCGTATACGTGAAATTATGTGAAAATGAAGTAACGAAAAGGCAATCGTGATCACGGTTTTGCTTCAGCACGAAGTTTTACTCGTTAAAATATCGAAAGAACAGCATTGACGAACAAGAGTATCTTTTGACGTAATCTCTAGATTCTCTAGTTTCGCATCATTTTCGAGAGTCATGATATCGTATACATGAAATTATATGAAAATGAAGCAACAAAAAGGCACTCGTGATCACGGTTTTCCTTCAGCACGATATTTTACTCGCTAGAATATCGAAAGAACACCTTTGACGAACAAGAGTATCTTTTATCGTAATCTCTAGATTTTCTAGTTTCGCATCATTTTCGAGAGTCATGATATCGTATACGTGAAATTATATGAAAATGAAGCAACAAAAAGGCACTCGTGATCACGGTTTTGCTTCAGCACGATGTTTTACTCGTTAGAATATCGAAAGAACACCTTTGACGAACAAGAGTATCTTCTGACGTAATCTCTAGATTCTCTTGTTTCGCATCATTTTCGAGAGTCATGAGCTCGTATACGTGAAATTATGTGAAAATGAAGTAACGAAAAGGCAATCGTGATCACGGTTTTGCTTCAGCACGAAGTTTTACTCGTTAGAATATCGAAAGAACAGCATTGACGAACAAGAGTATCTTTTGACGCAATCTCTAGATTCTCTAGTTTCGCATCATTTTCGAGAGTCATGATATCGTATACGTGAAATTATATGAAAATGAAGCAACGAAAAGGCACTCGTGACCACCATTTTGCTTCAGCACGAAGTTTTACTAGTTAGAATATCGAAAGAACACCTTTGATGAACAAGAGTATCTTTTGACGTAATCTCTAGATTTTCTAGTTTCGCAACATTTTCGAGAGTCATGATCTCGTATACGTGAAATTATATGAAAATGAAGCAACGAAAAGGCACTCGTGACCACCGTTTTGCTTCAGCACGAAGTTTTACTAGTTAGAATATCGAAAGAACACCTTTGACGAACAACAGTATCTTTTGACGTATTCTCTAGATTCTCTAGTTTCGCATCATTTTCGAGAGTCATGATATCGTATACATGAAATTATATGAAAATGAAGCAACAAAAAGACACTCGTGATCACGGTTTTGCTTCAGCACGAAGTTTTACTCGTTAGAATATCGAAAGAACACCTTTGACGAACAAGAGTATCTTTTGACGTAATCTCTAGATTCTCTTGTTTCGCATCATTTTCGAGCGTCATGAACTCGTATACGTGAAATTATATGAAAATGAAGCAACGAAAAGGCACTCGTGACCACCGTTTTGCTTCAGCACGAAGTTTTACTAGTTAGAATATCGAAAGAACAGCATTGACGAACAAGAGTATCTTTTGACGTAATCTCTAGATTCTCTAGTTTCGCATCATTTTCGAGAGTCATGATATCGTATACGTGAAATTATATGAAAATGAAGCAACAAAAAGGCACTCGTGACCACCGTTTTGCTTCAGCACGAAGTTTTACTCGTTACAATATCGAAAGAACACCTTTGACGAACAAGAGTATCTTCTGACGTAATCTCTAGATTCTCTTGTTTCGCATCATTTTCGAGCGTCATGAACTCGTATACGTGAAATTATGTGAAAATGAAGTAACGAAAAGGCAATCGTGATCACGGTTTTGCTTCAGCACGAAGTTTTACTCGTTAGAATATCGAAAGAACAGCATTGACGAACAAGAGTATCTTTTGACGTAATCTCTAGATTCTCTAGTTTCGCATCATTTTCGAGAGTCATGATATCGTATACGTGAAATTATATGAAAATGAAGCAACAAAAAGGCACTCGTGACCACCGTTTTGCTTCAGCACGAAGTTTTACTCGTTACAATATCGAAAGAACACCTTTGACGAACAAGAGTATCTTCTGACGTAATCTCTAGATTCTCTTGTTTCGCATCATTTTCGAGCGTCATGAACTCGTATACGTGAAATTATGTGAAAATGAAGTAACGAAAAGGCAATCGTGATCACGGTTTTGCTTCAGCACGAAGTTTTACTCGTTAGAATATCGAAAGAACAGCATTGACGAACAAGAGTATCTTTTGACGTAATCTCTAGATTCTCTAGTTTCGCATCATTTTCGAGAGTCATGATATCGTATACGTGAAATTATATGAAAATGAAGCAACAAAAAGGCACTCGTGATCACGGTTTTGCTTCAGCACGATATTTTACTCGCTAGAATATCGAAAGAACACCTTTGACGAACAAGAGTATCTTTTGTCGTAATCTCTAGATTTTCTAGTTTCGCATCATTTTCGAGAGTCATGATCTCATATACGTGCAATTATATGAAAATGAACCAACGAAAAGACACTGGTGACCACCGTTTTGCTTCAGCACGAAGTTTTACTCGTTAGAATATCGAAAGAACACCTTTGACGAACTAGAGTATCTTGTGACGTAATCTCTAGATTCTCTAGTTTCGCTTCATTTTCGAGAGTCATGATATCGTATACGTGAAATTATATGAAAATGAAGCAACAAAAAGGCACTCGTGATCACGGTTTTGCTTCAGCACGATATTTTACTCGCTAGAATATCGAAAGAACACCTTTGACGAACAAGAGTATCTTTTGTCGTAATCTCTAGATTTTCTACTTTCGCATCATTTTCGAGAGTCATGATATCGTATACGTGAAATTATATGAAAATGAAGCAACAAAAAGGCACTCGTGACCACCGTTTTGCTTCAGCACGAAGTTTTACTCGTTACAATATCGAAAGAACACCTTTGACGAACAAGAGTATCTTCTGACGTAATCTCTAGATTCTCTTGTTTCGCATCATTTTCGAGCGTCATGAACTCGTATACGTGAAATTATGTGAAAATGAAGTAACGAAAAGGCACTCGTGATCACGGTTTTGCTTCAGCATGATATTTTACTCGCTAGAATATCGAAAGAACACCTTTGACGAACAAGAGTATCTTTTATCGTAATCTCTAGATTTTCTAGTTTCGCATCATTTTCGAGAGTCATGATCTCATATACGTGCAATTATATGAAAATGAACCAACGAAAAGACACTGGTGACCACCGTTTTGCTTCAGCACGAAGTTTTACTCGTTAGAATATCGAAAGAACAGCATTGACGAACAAGAGTATCTTTTGACGTAATCTCTAGATTCTCTAGTTTCGCATCATTTTCGAGAGTCATGATATCGTATACGTGAAATTATATGAAAATGAAGCAACAAAAAGGCACTCGTGACCACCGTTTTGCTTCAGCACGAAGTTTTACTCGTTACAATATCGAAAGAACACCTTTGACGAACAAGAGTATCTTCTGACGTAATCTCTAGATTCTCTTGTTTCGCATCATTTTCGAGAGTCATGATCTCGTATACGTGAAATTATATGAAAATGAAGCAACGAAAAGGCACTCGTGACCATCGTTTTGCTTCAGCACGAAGTTTTACTCGTTGTAATATCGAAAGAACACCTTTGACGAACAAGAGTATCTTCTGACGTAATCTCTAGATTCTCTTGTTTCGCATCATTTTCGAGAGTCATGATCTCGTATACGTGAAATTATATGAAAATGAAGCAACGAAAAAGCACTCGTGACCATCGTTTTGCTTCAGCACGAAGTTTTACTCGTTGTAATATCGAAAAAACACCTTTGACGAAGAAGAGTATCTTCTGACGTAATCTTTAGATTCTCTTTTTTCGCATCATTTTCGAGAGTCATGATATCGTATACGTGAAATTATATGAAAATGAAGCAACGAAAAGGCACTCGTGACCACCATTTTGCTTCAGCACGAAGTTTTACTAGTTAGAATATCGAAAGAACACCTTTGATGAACAAGAGTATCTTTTGACGTAATCTCTAGATTTTCTAGTTTCGCAACATTTTCGAGAGTCATGATCTCGTATACGTGAAATTATATGAAAATGAAGCAACGAAAAGGCACTCGTGACCACCGTTTTGCTTCAGCACGAAGTTTTACTAGTTAGAATATCGAAAGAACACCTTTGACGAACAACAGTATCTTTTGACGTATTCTCTAGATTCTCTAGTTTCGCATCATTTTCGAGAGTCATGATATCGTATACATGAAATTATATGAAAATGAAGCAACAAAAAGACACTCGTGATCACGGTTTTGCTTCAGCACGAAGTTTTACTCGTTAGAATATCGAAAGAACACCTTTGACGAACAAGAGTATCTTTTGACGTAATCTCTAGATTTTCTAGTTTCGCATCATTTTCGAGAGTCATGATCTCGTATACGTGAAATTATATTAAAATGAAGCAACGAAAAGGCACTCGTGACCACCGTTTCGCTTCAGCACGAAGTTTTACTAGTTAGAATATCGAAAGAACACCTTTAACGAACAAGAGTATCTTCTGACGTAATCTCTAGATTCTCTTGTTTCGCATCATTTTCGAGAGTTATTATCTCGTATACGTGAAATTATGTGAAAATGAAGTAACGAAAAGGCACTCGTGATCACGGTTTTGCTTCAGCACGAAGTTTTACTCGTTAGAATATCGAAAGAACATCATTGACGAACAAGAGTATCTTTTAACGTAATCTCTAGATTCTCTAGTTTCGCATCATTTTCGAGAGTCCTGATATCGTATACGTGAAATTATATGGAAATGAAGCAACAAAAAGACACTCGTGATCACGGTTTTGCTTCAGCACGAAGTTTTACTCGTTACAATATCGAAAGAACACCTTTGACGAACAAGAGTATCTTCTGACGTAATCTCTAGATTCTCTTGTTTCGCATCATTTTCGAGAGTCATGATCTCGTATACGTGAAATTATGTAAAAATGAAGTAACGAAAAGGCACTCGTGATCACGGTTTTGCTTCAGCACGAAGTTTTACTCGTTATAATATCGAAAGAACAGCATTGACGAACAAGGGTATCTTGTGACGTAATCTCCAGATTCTTTAGTTGCGCATCATTTTCGAGATTCATGATATCGTATACGTGAAGTTATATGAAAATGAAGCAACAAAAAAGGCACTCGTGATCACGGTTTTGATTCAGCACGATGTTTTACTCGTTAAAATATCGAAAGAACACCTTTGACGAACAAGAGTATCTTTTATCGTAATCTCTAGATTTTCTAGTTTCGCATCATTTTCGAGAGTCATGATCTCATATACGTGCAATTATATGAAAATGAACCAACGAAAAGACACTGGTGACCACCGTTTTGCTTCAGCACGAAGTTTTACTAGTTACAATATCGAAAGAACACCTTTGACGAACAAGAGTATCTTCTGACGTAATCTCTAGATTCTCTTGTTTCGCATCATTTTCGAGAGTCATGATCTCGTATACGTGAAATTATGTGAAAATGAAGTAACGAAAAGGCACTCGTGATCACAGTTTTGCTTCAGCACGAAGTTTTACTCGTTACGATATCGAAAGAACACCTTTTACGAACAAGAGTATCTTCTGACGTAATCTCTAGATTCTCTTGTTTCGCATCATTTTCGAGAGTCATGATCTCGTTTACGTGAAATTATATGAAAATGAAGTAACAAAAAGGCACTCGTGATCACGGTTTTGCTTCCGCACGATGTTTTACTCGCTAGAATATCGAAAGAACACCTTTGACGAACAAGAGTATCTTTTGTCGTAATCTCTAGATTTTCTAGTTTCGCATCATTTTCGAGAGTCATGATCTCATATACGTGAAATTATATGAAAATGAACCAACGAAAAGACACTGGTGACCACTGTTTTGCTTTAGCACGAAGTTTTACTCGTTATAATATCGAAAGAACACCTTTGACGAACAAGAGTATCTTCTGACGTAATCTCTAGATTCTCTTGTTTCGCATCATTTTCGAGAGTCATGATCTCGTATACGTGAAATTATGTGAAAATGAAGTAACGAAAAGGCAATCGTGATCACGATTTTGCTTCAGCACGAAGTTTTACTCGTTAGAATATCGAAAGAACAGCATTGACGAACAAGAGTATCTTTTGACGTAATCTCTAGATTCTCTAGTTTCGCATCATTTTCGAGAGTCATGATATCGTATACGTGAAATTATATGAAAATGAAGTAACAAAAAGGCACTCGTGATCACGGTTTTGCTTCCGCACGATATTTTACTCGCTAGAATATCGAAAGAACACCTTTGACGAACAAGAGTATCTTTTGTCGTAATCTCTAGATTTTCTAGTTTCGCATCATTTTCGAGAGTCATGATCTCATATACGTGAAATTATATGAAAATGAACCAACGAAAAGACACTGGTGACCACCGTTTTGCTTCAGCACGAAGTTTTACTCGTTAGAATATCGAAAGAACACCTTTGACGAACTAGAGTATCTTGTGACGTAATCTCTAGATTCTCTAGTTTCGCTTCATTTTCGAGAGTCATGATATCGTATACATGAAATTATATGAAAATGAAGCAACAAAAAGGCACTCGTGATCACGGTTTTGCTTCAGCACGATATTTTACTCGCTAGAATATCGAAAGAACACCTTTGACGAACAAGAGTATCTTTTGACGTAATCTTTAGATTCTGTAGTTTCGCATCATTTTCGAGAGTCATCATATCATATACGCGAAATTATATGAAAATGAAGCAACAAAAAGACACTCGTGATCACGATTTTGCTTCAGCACGAAGTTTTACTCGTTACGATATCGAAAGAACACCTTTTACGAACAAGAGTATCTTCTGACGTAATCTCTAGATTCTCCTGTTTCGCATCATTTTCGAGAGTCATGATCTCGTATACGTGAAATTATGTGAAAATGAAGTAACGAAAAGGCACTCGTGATCACGGTTTTGCTTCAGCACGAAGTTTTCCTCGTTAGAATATCGAAAGAACAGCATTGACGAACAAGAGTATCTTTTGACGTAATCTCTAGATTCTCTAGTTTCGCATCCTTTTCGAGAGTCATGATATCGTATACGTGAAATTATATGAAAATGAAACAACAAAAAGGCACTCGTGATCACGGTTTTGCTTCAGCACGAAGTTTTACTCGTTACAATATCGAAAGAACACCTTTGACGAACAAGAGTATCTTCTGACGTAATCTCTAGATTCTCTTGTTTCGCATCATTTTCGAGAGTCATGAGCTCGTATACGTGAAATTATGTGAAAATGAAGTAACGAAAAGGCAATCGTGATCACGGTTTTGCTTCAGCACGAAGTTTTACTCGTTAGAATATCGAAAGAACAGCATTGACGAACAAGAGTATCTTTTGACGTAATCTCTAGATTCTCTAGTTTCGCATCATTTTCGAGAGTCATGATATCGTATACGTGAAATTATGTGAAAATGAAGTAACGAAAAGGCACTCGTGATCACGGTTTTGCTTCAGCACGAAGTTTTACTCGTTATAATATCGAAAGAACAGCATTGACGAACAAGAGTATCTTTTGACGTAATCTCTAGATTCTCTAGTTTCGCATCATTTTCGAGAGTCATGATATCGTTTACGTGAAATTATATGAAAATGAAGTAACAAAAAGGCACTCGTGATCACGGTTTTGCTTCCGCACGATGTTTTACTCGCTAGAATATCGAAAGAACACCTTTGACGAACAAGAGTATCTTTTGTCGTAATCTCTAGATTTTCTAGTTTCGCATCATTTTCGAGAGTCATGATCTCATATACGTGAAATTATATGAAAATGAACCAACGAAAAGACACTGGTGACCACTGTTTTGCTTCAGCACGAAGTTTTACTCGTTATAATATCGAAAGAACACCTTTGACGAACAAGAGTATCTTCTGACGTAATCTCTAGATTCTCTTGTTTCGCATCATTTTCGAGAGTCATGATCTCGTATACGTGAAATTATATGAAAATGAAGCAACGAAAAGGCACTCGTGACCATCGTTTTGCTTCAGCACGAAGTTTTACTCGTTGTAATATCGAAAGAACACCTTTGACGAACAAGAGTATCTTCTGACGTAATCTCTAGATTCTATTTTTTCGCAACATTTTCGAGAGTCATGATATCGTATACGTGAAATTATATGAAAATGAAGCAACGAAAAGGCACTCGTGACCACCATTTTGCTTCAGCACGAAGTTTTACTAGTTAGAATATCGAAAGAACACGTTTGACGAACAAGAGTATCTTTTGTCGTAATCTCTAGATTTTCTAGTTTCGCATCATTTTCGAGAGTCATGATCTCGTATACGTAAAATTATATGAAAATGAAGCAACAAAAAGGCACTCGTGATCGCGGTTTTGCTTCAGCACGATGTTTTACTCGTTAGAATATCGAAAGAACACCTTTGACGAACAAGAGTATCTTTTGACGTAATCTCTAGATTTTCTAGTTTCGCATCATTTTCGAGAGTCATGATCTCGTATACGTGAAATTATATTAAAATGAAGCAACGAAAAGGCACTCGTGACCACCGTTTCGCTTCAGCACGAAGTTTTACTAGTTAGAATATCGAAAGAACACCTTTAACGAACAAGAGTATCTTCTGACGTAATCTCTAGATTCTCTTGTTTCGCATCATTTTCGAGAGTTATTATCTCGTATACGTGAAATTATGTGAAAATGAAGTAACGAAAAGGCACTCGTGATCACGGTTTTACTTCAGCACGAAGTTTTACTCGTTAGAATATCGAAAGAACATCATTGACGAACAAGAGTATCTTTTAACGTAATCTCTAGATTCTCTAGTTTCGCATCATTTTCGAGAGTCCTGATATCGTATACGTGAAATTATATGGAAATGAAGCAACAAAAAGACACTCGTGATCACGGTTTTGCTTCAGCACGATGTTTTACTCGTTAGAATATCGAAAGAACACCTTTGACGAAAAAGAGTATCTTTTGTCGTAATCTCTAGATTTTCTAGTTTCGCATCATTTTCGAGAGTCATGATCTCGTATACGTGAAATTATATGAAAATAAAGCAACGAAAAGGCACTCGTGACCACCGTTTTGCTTCAGCACGAAGTTTTACTAGTTAGAATATCGAAAGAACACCTTTGACGAACAAGAGTATCTTCTGACGTAATCTCTAGATTCTCTTGTTTCGCATCATTTTCGAGAGTCATGATCTCGTATACGTGAAATTATGTGAAAATGAAGTAACGAAAAGGCACTCGTGATCACGGTTTTGCTTCAGCACGAAGTGTTACTCGTTAAAATATCGAAAGAACATCATTGACGAACAAGAGTATCTTTTAACGTAATCTCTAGATTCTCTAGTTTCGCATCATTTTCAAGAGTCATGATATCGTATACGTGAAATTATATGAAAATGAAGCAATAAAAAGACACTCGTGATCACGGTTTTGCTTTAGCAAGATGTTTTACTCGTTAGAATATCGAAGAACACCTTCGACGAACAAGAGTATATTTTGCCATAATCTCTAGATTTTCTAGTTTCGCATCATTTTCGAGAGTCATGATCTCGTATGCATGAAATTGTATGAAAATGAAGCAACGAAAAGGCACTCGTGACCACCGTTTTGCTTCAGCACGAAGTTTTACTAGTTAGAATATCGAAAGAACACCTTTGACGAACAAGAGTATCTTCTGACGTAATCTCTAGATTCTCTTGTTTCGCATCATTTTCGAGAGTCATGATAACGTATACGTGAAATTATATGAAAATGAGGCAACGAAAAGGCACTCGTGACCATCGTTTTGCTTCAGCACGAAGTTTTACTAGTTAGAATATCGAAAGAACACCTTTGACGAACAAGAGTATCTTTTAACGTAATCTCTAGATTCTCTAGTTTCGCATAATTTTCGACAGTCATCATATCATATACGTGAAATTATATGAAAATGAAGCAACAAAAAGACACTCGTGATCACGGTTTTGCTTCAGCACGAAGTTTTACTCGTTACAATATCGAAAGAACAGCATTGACGAACAAGAGTATCTTTTGACGTAATCTCTAGATTCTCTAGTTTCGCATCATTTTCGAGAGTCATGATATCGTATACATGAAATTATATGAAAATGAAGCAACAAAAAGACACTCGTGATCACGGTTTTGCTTCAGCACGAAGTTTTACTCGTTAGAATATCGAAAGAACACCTTTGACGAACAAGAGTATCTTTTGACGTAATCTCTAGATTTTCTAGTTTCGCATCATTTTCGAGAGTCATGATCTCGTATACGTGAAATTATATGAAAATGAAGCAACGAAAAGGCACTCGTGACCACCGTTTCGCTTCAGCACGAAGTTTTACTAGTTATAATATCGAAAGAACACCTTTAACGAACAAGAGTATCTTCTGACGTAATCTCTAGATTCTCTTGTTTCGCATCATTTTCGAGAGTTATTATCTCGTATACGTGAAATTATGTGAAAATGAAGTAACGAAAAGGCACTCGTGATCACGGTTTTGCTTCAGCACGAAGTTTTACTCGTTAGAATATCGAAAGAACATCATTGACGAACAAGAGTATCTTTTAACGTAATCTCTAGATTCTCTAGTTTCGCATTATTTTCGAGAGTCATGATATCGTATACGTGAAATTATATGAAAATGAAGCAACAAAAAGACACTCGTGATCACGGTTTTGCTTCAGCACGAAGTTTTACTCGTTACAATATCGAAAGAACACCTTTGACGAACAAGAGTATCTTCTGACGTAATCTCTAGATTCTCTTGTTTCGCATCATTTTCGAGAGTCATGATCTCGTATACGTGAAATTATGTAAAAATGAAGTAACGAAAAGGCACTCGTGATCACGGTTTTGCTTCAGCACGAAGTTTTACTCGTTATAATATCGAAAGAACAGCATTGACGAACAAGAGTATCTTGTGACGTAATCTCCAGATTCTTTAGTTTCGCATCATTTTCGAGAGTCATGATATCGTATACGTGAAGTTATATGAAAATGAAGCAACAAAAAAGGCACTCGTGATCACGGTTTTGATTCAGCACGATGTTTTACTCGTTAAAATATCGAAAGAACACCTTTGACGAACAAGAGTATCTTTTATCGTAATCTCTAGATTTTCTAGTTTCGCATCATTTTCGAGAGTCATGATCTCATATACGTGCAATTATATGAAAATGAACCAACGAAAAGACACTGGTGACCACCGTTTTGCTTCAGCACGAAGTTTTACTAGTTACAATATCGAAAGAACACCTTTGACGAACAAGAGTATCTTCTGACGTAATCTCTAGATTCTCTTGTTTCGCATCATTTTCGAGAGTCATGATCTCGTATACGTGAAATTATGTAAAAATGAAGTAACGAAAAGGCACTCGTGATCACGGTTTTGCTTCAGCACGAAGTTTTACTCGTTAGAATATCGAAAGAACACCTTTGACGAACAAGAGTATCTTCTGACGTAATCTCTAGATTCTCTTGTTTCGCATCATTTTCGAGAGTCATGATAACGTATACGTGAAATTATATGAAAATGAAGCAACGAAAAGGCACTCGTGACCACCATTTTGCTTCAGCACGAAGTTTTACTAGTTAGAATATCGAAAGAACACCTTTGATGAACAAGAGTATCTTTTGACGTAATCTCTAGATTTTCTAGTTTCGCAACATTTTCGAGAGTCATGATCTCGTATACGTGAAATTATATGAAAATGAAGCAACGAAAAGGCACTCGTGACCACCGTTTTGCTTCAGCACGAAGTTTTACTAGTTAGAATATCGAAAGAACACCTTTGACGAACAACAGTATCTTTTGACGTATTCTCTAGATTCTCTAGTTTCGCATCATTTTCGAGAGTCATGATATCGTATACATGAAATTATATGAAAATGAAGCAACAAAAAGACACTCGTGATCACGGTTTTGCTTCAGCACGAAGTTTTACTCGTTAGAATATCGAAAGAACACCTTTGACGAACAAGAGTATCTTTTGACGTAATCTCTAGATTTTCTAGTTTCGCATCATTTTCGAGAGTCATGATCTCGTATACGTGAAATTATATTAAAATGAAGCAACGAAAAGGCACTCGTGACCACCGTTTCGCTTCAGCACGAAGTTTTACTAGTTATAATATCGAAAGAACACCTTTAACGAACAAGAGTATCTTCTGACGTAATCTCTAGATTCTCTTGTTTCGCATCATTTTCGAGAGTTATTATCTCGTATACGTGAAATTATGTGAAAATGAAGTAACGAAAAGGCACTCGTGATCACGGTTTTGCTTCAGCACGAAGTTTTACTCGTTAGAATATCGAAAGAACATCATTGACGAACAAGAGTATCTTTTAACGTAATCTCTAGATTCTCTAGTTTCGCATCATTTTCGAGAGTCCTGATATCGTATACGTGAAATTATATGGAAATGAAGCAACAAAAAGACACTCGTGATCACGGTTTTGCTTCAGCACGAAGTTTTACTCGTTACAATATCGAAAGAACACCTTTGACGAACAAGAGTATCTTCTGACGTAATCTCTAGATTCTCTTGTTTCGCATCATTTTCGAGAGTCATGATCTCGTATACGTGAAATTATGTAAAAATGAAGTAACGAAAAGGCACTCGTGATCACGGTTTTGCTTCAGCACGAAGTTTTACTCGTTATAATATCGAAAGAACAGCATTGACGAACAAGAGTATCTTGTGACGTAATCTCCAGATTCTTTAGTTTCGCATCATTTTCGAGAGTCATGATATCGTATACGTGAAGTTATATGAAAATGAAGCAACAAAAAAGGCACTCGTGATCACGGTTTTGATTCAGCACGATGTTTTACTCGTTAAAATATCGAAAGAACACCTTTGACGAACAAGAGTATCTTTTATCGTAATCTCTAGATTTTCTAGTTTCGCATCATTTTCGAGAGTCATGATCTCATATACGTGCAATTATATGAAAATGAACCAACGAAAAGACACTGGTGACCACCGTTTTGCTTCAGCACGAAGTTTTACTAGTTAGAATATCGAAAGAACACCTTTGACGAACAAGAGTATCTTCTGACGTAATCTCTAGATTCTCTTGTTTCGCATCATTTTCGAGAGTCATGATCTCGTATACGTGAAATTATGTGAAAATGAAGTAACGAAAAGGCACTCGTGATCACAGTTTTGCTTCAGCACGAAGTTTTACTCGTTAGAATATCGAAAGAACACCTTTGACGAACAAGAGTATCTTCTGACGTAATCTCTAGATTCTCTTGTTTCGCATCATTTTCGAGAGTCATGATAACGTATACGTGAAATTATATGAAAATGAAGCAACAAAAAGGCACTCGTGATCACGGTTTTGCTTCAGCACGATGTTTTACTCGCTAGAGTATCGAAAGAACACGTTTGACGAACAAGAGTATCTTTTGTCGTAATCTCTAGATTTTCTAGTTTCGCATCATTTTCGAGAGTCATGATCTCGTATACGTAAAATTATATGAAAATGAAGCAACAAAAAGGCACTCGTGATCGCGGTTTTGCTTCAGCACGATGTTTTACTCGTTAGAATATCGAAAGAACACCTTTGACGAACAAGAGTATCTTTTGACGTAATCTCTAGATTTTCTAGTTTCGCATCATTTTCGAGAGTCATGATCTCGTATACGTGAAATTATATTAAAATGAAGCAACGAAAAGGCACTCGTGACCACCGTTTCGCTTCAGCACGAAGTTTTACTAGTTATAATATCGAAAGAACACCTTTAACGAACAAGAGTATCTTCTGACGTAATCTCTAGATTATCTTGTTTCGCATCATTTTCGAGAGTTATCATCTCGTATACGTGAAATTATGTGAAAATGAAGTAACGAAAAGGCACTCGTGATCACGGTTTTGCTTCAGCACGAAGTTTTACTCGTTAGAATATCGAAAGAACATCATTGACGAACAAGAGTATCTTTTAACGTAATCTCTAGATTCTCTAGTTTCGCATCATTTTCGAGAGTCATGATATCGTATACGTGAAATTATATGAAAATGAAGCAACAAAAAGACACTCGTGATCACGGTTTTGCTTCAGCACGAAGTTTTACTCGTTACAATATCGAAAGAACACCTTTGACGAACAAGAGTATCTTCTGACGTAATCTCTAGATTCTCTTGTTTCGCATCATTTTCGAGAGTCATGATCTCGTATACGTGAAATTATGTAAAAATGAAGTAACGAAAAGGCACTCGTGATCACGGTTTTGCTTCAGCACGAAGTTTTACTCGTTATAATATCGAAAGAACAGCATTGACGAACAAGAGTATCTTGTGACGTAATCTCCAGATTCTCTAGTTTCGCATCATTTTCGAGAGTCATGATATCGTATACGTGAAGTTATATGAAAATGAAGCAACAAAAAAGGCACTCGTGATCACGGTTTTGATTCAGCACGATGTTTTACTCGTTAAAATATCGAAAGAACACCTTTGACGAACAAGAGTATCTTTTATCGTAATCTCTAGATTTTCTAGTTTCGCATCATTTTCGAGAGTCATGATCTCATATACGTGCAATTATATGAAAATGAACCAACGAAAAGACACTGGTGACCACCGTTTTGCTTCAGCACGAAGTTTTACTAGTTAGAATATCGAAAGAACACCTTTGACGAACAAGAGTATCTTCTGACGTAATCTCTAGATTCTCTTGTTTCGCATCATTTTCGAGAGTCATGATCTCGTATACGTGAAATTATGTGAAAATGAAGTAACGAAAAGGCACTCGTGATCACAGTTTTGCTTCAGCACGAAGTTTTACTCGTTAGAATATCGAAAGAACACCTTTGACGAACAAGAGTATCTTCTGACGTAATCTCTAGATTCTCTTGTTTCGCATCATTTTCGAGAGTCATGATAACGTATACGTGAAATTATATGAAAATGAAGCAACAAAAAGGCACTCGTGATCACGGTTTTGCTTCAGCACGATGTTTTACTCGCTAGAGTATCGAAAGAACACGTTTGACGAACAAGAGTATCTTTTGTCGTAATCTCTAGATTTTCTAGTTTCGCATCATTTTCGAGAGTCATGATCTCGTATACGTAAAATTATATGAAAATGAAGCAACAAAAAGGCACTCGTGATCGCGGTTTTGCTTCAGCACGATGTTTTACTCGTTAGAATATCGAAAGAACACCTTTGACGAACAAGAGTATCTTTTGACGTAATCTCTAGATTTTCTAGTTTCGCATCATTTTCGAGAGTCATGATCTCGTATACGTGAAATTATATTAAAATGAAGCAACGAAAAGGCACTCGTGACCACCGTTTCGCTTCAGCACGAAGTTTTACTAGTTATAATATCGAAAGAACACCTTTAACGAACAAGAGTATCTTCTGACGTAATCTCTAGATTATCTTGTTTCGCATCATTTTCGAGAGTTATCATCTCGTATACGTGAAATTATGTGAAAATGAAGTAACGAAAAGGCACTCGTGATCACGGTTTTGCTTCAGCACGAAGTTTTACTCGTTAGAATATCGAAAGAACATCATTGACGAACAAGAGTATCTTTTAACGTAATCTCTAGATTCTCTAGTTTCGCATCATTTTCGAGAGTCATGATATCGTATACGTGAAATTATATGAAAATGAAGCAACAAAAAGACACTCGTGATCACGGTTTTGCTTCAGCACGAAGTTTTACTCGTTACAATATCGAAAGAACACCTTTGACGAACAAGAGTATCTTCTGACGTAATCTCTAGATTCTCTTGTTTCGCATCATTTTCGAGAGTCATGATCTCGTATACGTGAAATTATGTAAAAATGAAGTAACGAAAAGGCACTCGTGATCACGGTTTTGCTTCAGCATGAAGTTTTACTCGTTATAATATCGAAAGAACAGCATTGACGAACAAGAGTATCTTGTGACGTAATCTCCAGATTCTTTAGTTTCGCATCATTTTCGAGAGTCATGATATCGTATACGTGAAGTTATATGAAAATGAAGCAACAAAAAAGGCACTCGTGATCACGGTTTTGATTCAGCACGATGTTTTACTCGTTAAAATATCGAAAGAACACCTTTGACGAACAAGAGTATCTTTTATCGTAATCTCTAGATTTTCTAGTTTCGCATCATTTTCGAGAGTCATGATCTCATATACGTGCAATTATATGAAAATGAACCAACGAAAAGACACTGGTGACCACCGTTTTGCTTCAGCACGAAGTTTTACTAGTTACAATATCGAAAGAACACCTTTGACGAACAAGAGTATCTTCTGACGTAATCTCTAGATTCTCTTGTTTCGCATCATTTTCGAGAGTCATGATCTCGTATACGTGAAATTATGTGAAAATGAAGTAACGAAAAGGCACTCGTGATCACAGTTTTGCTTCAGCACGAAGTTTTACTCGTTAGAATATCGAAAGAACACCTTTGACGAACAAGAGTATCTTCTGACGTAATCTCTAGATTCTCTTGTTTCGCATCATTTTCGAGAGTCATGATAACGTATACGTGAAGTTATATGAAAATGAAGCAACAAAAAAGGCACTCGTGATCACGGTTTTGATTCAGCACGATGTTTTACTCGTTAAAATATCGAAAGAACACCTTTGACGAACAAGAGTATCTTTTATCGTAATCTCTAGATTTTCTAGTTTCGCATCATTTTCGAGAGTCATGATCTCATATACGTGCAATTATATGAAAATGAACCAACGAAAAGACACTGGTGACCACCGTTTTGCTTCAGCACGAAGTTTTACTAGTTACAATATCGAAAGAACACCTTTGACGAACAAGAGTATCTTCTGACGTAATCTCTAGATTCTCTTGTTTCGCATCATTTTCGAGAGTCATGATCTCGTATACGTGAAATTATGTGAAAATGAAGTAACGAAAAGGCACTCGTGATCACAGTTTTGCTTCAGCACGAAGTTTTACTCGTTAGAATATCGAAAGAACACCTTTGACGAACAAGAGTATCTTCTGACGTAATCTCTAGATTCTCTTGTTTCGCATCATTTTCGAGAGTCATGATAACGTATACGTGAAATTATATGAAAATGAAGCAACAAAAAGGCACTCGTGATCACGGTTTTGCTTCAGCACGATGTTTTACTCGCTAGAATATCGAAAGAACACGTTTGACGAACAAGAGTATCTTTTGTCGTAATCTCTAGATTTTCTAGTTTCGCATCATTTTCGAGAGTCATGATCTCGTATACGTAAAATTATATGAAAATGAAGCAACAAAAAGGCACTCGTGATCGCGGTTTTGCTTCAGCACGATGTTTTACTCGTTAGAATATCGAAAGAACACCTTTGACGAACAAGAGTATCTTTTGACGTAATCTCTAGATTTTCTAGTTTCGCATCATTTTCGAGAGTCATGATCTCGTATACGTGAAATTATATGAAAATGAAGCAACGAAAAGGCACTCGTGACCACCGTTTCGCTTCAGCACGAAGTTTTACTAGTTAGAATATCGAAAGAACACCTTTAACGAACAAGAGTATCTTCTGACGTAATCTCTAGATTCTCTTGTTTTGCATCATTTTCGAGAGTTATTATCTCGTATACGTGAAATTATGTGAAAATGAAGTAACGAAAAGGCACTCGTGATCACGGTTTTGCTTCAGCACGAAGTGTTACTCGTTAAAATATCGAAAGAACATCATTGACGAACAAGAGTATCTTTTAACGTAATCTCTAGATTCTCTAGTTTCGCATCATTTTCAAGAATCGTGATATCGTATACGTGAAATTATATGAAAATGAAGCAATAAAAAGACACTCGTGATCACGGTTTTGCTTTAGCAAGATGTTTTACTCGTTAGAATATCGAAGAACACCTTCGACGAACAAGAGTATATTTTGCCATAATCTCTAGATTTTCTAGTTTCGCATCATTTTCGAGAGTCATGATCTCGTATACATGAAATTATATGAAAATGAAGCAACGAAAAGGCACTCGTGACCACCGTTTTGCTTCAGCACGAAGTTTTACTAGTTAGAATATCGAAAGAACACCTTTGACGAACAAGAGTATCTTCTGACGTAATCTCTAGATTCTCTTGTTTCGCATCATTTTCGAGAGTCATGATAACGTATACGTGAAATTATATGAAAATGAAGCAACGAAAAGGCACTCGTGACCATCGTTTTGCTTCAGCACGAAGTTTTACTAGTTAGAATATCGAAAGAACACCTTTGACGAACAAGAGTATCTTTTAACGTAATCTCTAGATTCTCTAGTTTCGCATAATTTTCGACAGTCATCATATCATATACGTGAAATTATATGAAAATGAAGCAACAAAAAGACACTCGTGATCACGGTTTTGCTTCAGCACGAAGTTTTACTCGTTACAATATCGAAAGAACACCTTTGACGAACAAGAGTATCTTCTGACGTAATCTCTAGATTCTCTTGTTTCGCATCATTTTCGAGAGTCATGATCTCGTATACGTGAAATTATGTAAAAATGAAGTAACGAAAAGGCACTCGTGATCACGGTTTTGCTTCAGCACGAAGTTTTACTCGTTATAATATCGAAAGAACAGCATTGACGAACAAGAGTATCTTGTGACGTAATCTCCAGATTCTTTAGTTTCGCATCATTTTCGAGAGTCATGATATCGTATACGTGAAGTTATATGAAAATGAAGCAACAAAAAAGGCACTCGTGATCACGGTTTTGATTCAGCACGATGTTTTACTCGTTAAAATATCGAAAGAACACCTTTGACGAACAAGAGTATCTTTTATCGTAATCTCTAGATTTTCTAGTTTCGCATCATTTTCGAGAGTCATGATAACGTATACGTGAAATTATATGAAAATGAAGCAACGAAAAGGCACTCGTGACCATCGTTTTGCTTCAGCACGAAGTTTTACTAGTTAGAATATCGAAAGAACACGTTTGACGAACAAGAGTATCTTTTGTCGTAATCTCTAGATTTTCTAGTTTCGCATCATTTTCGAGAGTCATGATCTCGTATACGTAAAATTATATGAAAATGAAGCAACAAAAAGGCACTCGTGATCGCGGTTTTGCTTCAGCACGATGTTTTACTCGCTAGAGTATCGAAAGAACACGTTTGACGAACAAGAGTATCTTTTGTCGTAATCTCTAGATTTTCTAGTTTCGCATCATTTTCGAGAGTCATGATCTCGTATACGTAAAATTATATGAAAATGAAGCAACAAAAAGGCACTCGTGATCGCGGTTTTGCTTCAGCACGATGTTTTACTCGTTAGAATATCGAAAGAACACCATTGACGAACAAGAGTATCTTTTGACGTAATCTCGAGATTCTCTAGTTTCGCATCATTTTCGAGAGTCATGATATCGTATACGTGAAATTATATGAAAATGAAGCAACGAAAAGGCACTCGTGACCACCGTTTTGCTTCAGCACGAAGTTTTACTCGTTAGAATATCGAAAGAACACCTTTGACGAACAAGAGTATCTTTTGACGTAATCTCTAGATTTTCTAGTTTCGCATCATTTTCGAGAGTCATGATCTCGTATACGTGAAATTATATTAAAATGAAGCAACGAAAAGGCACTCGTGACCACCGTTTCGCTTCAGCACGAAGTTTTACTAGTTAGAATATCGAAAGAACACCTTTAACGAACAAGAGTATCTTCTGACGTAATCTCTAGATTCTCTTGTTTCGCATCATTTTCGAGAGTTATTATCTCGTATACGTGAAATTATGTGAAAATGAAGTAACGAAAAGGCACTCGTGATCACGGTTTTGCTTCAGCACGAAGTGTTACTCGTTAAAATATCGAAAGAACATCATTGACGAACAAGAGTATCTTTTAACGTAATCTCTAGATTCTCTAGTTTCGCATCATTTTCAAGAGTCATGATATCGTATACGTGAAATTATATGAAAATGAAGCAATAAAAAGACACTCGTGATCACGGTTTTGCTTTAGCAAGATGTTTTACTCGTTAGAATATCGAAGAACACCTTCGACGAACAAGAGTATATTTTGCCATAATCTCTAGATTTTCTAGTTTCGCATCATTTTCGAGAGTCATGATCTCGTATGCGTGAAATTATATGAAAATGAAGCAACGAAAAGGCACTCGTGACCACCGTTTTGCTTCAGCACGAAGTTTTACTAGTTAGAATATCGAAAGAACACCTTTGACGAACAAGAGTATCTTCTGACGTAATCTCTAGATTCTCTTGTTTCGCATCATTTTCGAGAGTCATGATAACGTATACGTGAAATTATATGAAAATGAAGCAACGAAAAGGCACTCGTGACCATCGTTTTGCTTCAGCACGAAGTTTTACTAGTTAGAATATCGAAAGAACACCTTTGACGAACAAGAGTATCTTTTAACGTAATCTCTAGATTCTCTAGTTTCGCATAATTTTCGACAGTCATCATATCATATACGTGAAATTATATGAAAATGAAGCAACAAAAAGACACTCGTGATCACGGTTTTGCTTCAGCACGAAGTTTTACTCGTTACAATATCGAAAGAACACCTTTGACGAACAAGAGTATCTTCTGACGTAATCTCTAGATTCTCTTGTTTCGCATCATTTTCGAGAGTCATGATCTCGTATACGTGAAATTATGTAAAAATGAAGTAACGAAAAGGCACTCGTGATCACGGTTTTGCTTCAGCACGAAGTTTTACTCGTTATAATATCGAAAGAACAGCATTGACGAACAAGAGTATCTTGTGACGTAATCTCCAGATTCTTTAGTTTCGCATCATTTTCGAGAGTCATGATATCGTATACGTGAAGTTATATGAAAATGAAGCAACAAAAAAGGCACTCGTGATCACGGTTTTGATTCAGCACGATGTTTTACTCGTTAAAATATCGAAAGAACACCTTTGACGAACAAGAGTATCTTTTATCGTAATCTCTAGATTTTCTAGTTTCGCATCATTTTCGAGAGTCATGATCTCATATACGTGCAATTATATGAAAATGAACCAACGAAAAGACACTGGTGACCACCGTTTTGCTTCAGCACGAAGTTTTACTAGTTACAATATCGAAAGAACACCTTTGACAAACAAGAGTATCTTCTGACGTAATCTCTAGATTCTCTTGTTTCGCATCATTTTCGAGAGTCATGATCTCGTATACGTGAAATTATGTGAAAATGAAGTAACGAAAAGGCACTCGTGATCACAGTTTTGCTTCAGCACGAAGTTTTACTCGTTAGAATATCGAAAGAACACCTTTGACGAACAAGAGTATCTTCTGACGTAATCTCTAGATTCTCTTGTTTCGCATCATTTTCGAGAGTCATGATAACGTATACGTGAAATTATATGAAAATGAAGCAACAAAAAGGCACTCGTGATCACGGTTTTGCTTCAGCACGATGTTTTACTCGCTAGAGTATCGAAAGAACACGTTTGACGAACAAGAGTATCTTTTGTCGTAATCTCTAGATTTTCTAGTTTCGCATCATTTTCGAGAGTCATGATCTCGTATACGTAAAATTATATGAAAATGAAGCAACAAAAAGGCACTCGTGATCGCGGTTTTGCTTCAGCACGATGTTTTACTCGTTAGAATATCGAAAGAACACCATTGACGAACAAGAGTATCTTTTGACGTAATCTCGAGATTCTCTAGTTTCGCATCATTTTCGAGAGTCATGATCTCGTATACGTGAAATTATATGAAAATGAAGCAACGAAAAGGCACTCGTGACCACCGTTTTGCTTCAGCACGAAGTTTTACTAGTTAGAATATCGAAAGAACACCTTTGACGAACAAGAGTATCTTTTGACGTATTCTCTAGATTCTCTAGTTTCGCATCATTTTCGAGAGTCATGATATCGTATACATGAAATTATATGAAAATGAAGCAACAAAAAGACACTCGTGATCACGGTTTTGCTTCAGCACGAAGTTTTACTCGTTAGAATATCGAAAGAACACCTTTGACGAACAAGAGTATCTTTTGACGTAATCTCTAGATTTTCTAGTTTCGCATCATTTTCGAGAGTCATGATCTCGTATACGTGAAATTATATGAAAATGAAGCAACGAAAAGGCACTCGTGACCACCGTTTCGCTTCAGCACGAAGTTTTACTAGTTAGAATATCGAAAGAACACCTTTAACGAACAAGAGTATCTTCTGACGTAATCTCTAGATTCTCTTGTTTCGCATCATTTTCGAGAGTCATGATAACGTATACGTGAAATTATATGAAAATGAAGCAACAAAAAGGCACTCGTGATCACGGTTTTGCTTCAGCACGATGTTTTACTCGCTAGAGTATCGAAAGAACACGTTTGACGAACAAGAGTATCTTTTGTCGTAATCTCTAGATTTTCTAGTTTCGCATCATTTTCGAGAGTCATGATCTCGTATACGTAAAATTATATGAAAATGAAGCAACAAAAAGGCACTCGTGATCGCGGTTTTGCTTCAGCACGATGTTTTACTCGTTAGAATATCGAAAGAACACCATTGACGAACAAGAGTATCTTTTGACGTAATCTCGAGATTCTCTAGTTTCGCATCATTTTCGAGAGTCATGATATCGTATACATGAAATTATATGAAAATGAAGCAACGAAAAGGCACTCGTGACCACCGTTTTGCTTCAGCACGAAGTTTTACTAGTTAGAATATCGAAAGAACACCTTTGACGAACAACAGTATCTTTTGACGTATTCTCTAGATTCTCTAGTTTCGCATCATTTTCGAGAGTCATGATATCGTATACGTGAAATTATATGAAAATGAAGCAACAAAAAGACACTCGTGATCACGGTTTTGCTTCAGCACCAAGTTTTACTCGTTAGAATATCGAAAGAACACCTTTGACGAACAAGAGTATCTTTTGACGTAATCTCTAGATTTTCTAGTTTCGCATCATTTTCGAGAGTCATGATCTCGTATACGTGAAATTATATGAAAATGAAGCAACGAAAAGGCACTCGTGACCACCGTTTCGCTTCAGCACGAAGTTTTACTAGTTAGAATATCGAAAGAACACCTTTAACGAACAAGAGTATCTTCTGACGTAATCTCTAGATTCTCTTGTTTCGCATCATTTTCGAGAGTTATTATCTCGTATACGTGAAATTATGTGAAAATGAAGTAACGAAAAGGCACTCGTGATCACGGTTTTGCTTCAGCACGAAGTTTTACTCGTTACAATATCGAAAGAACACCTTTGACGAACAAGAGTATCTTCTGACGTAATCTCTAGATTCTCTTGTTTCGCATCATTTTCGAGAGTCATGATCTCGTATACGTGAAATTATGTAAAAATGAAGTAACGAAAAGGCACTCGTGATCACGGTTTTGCTTCAGCACGAAGTTTTACTCGTTATAATATCGAAAGAACACCTTTGACGAACAAGAGTATCTTTTGACGTAATCTCTAGATTTTCTAGTTTCGCATCATTTTCGAGAGTCATGATCTCGTATACGTGAAATTATATGAAAATGAAGCAACGAAAAGGCACTCGTGACCACCGTTTCGCTTCAGCACGAAGTTTTACTAGTTAGAATATCGAAAGAACACCTTTAACGAACAAGAGCATCTTCTGACGTAATCTCGTGAAATTATATGAAAATGAAGCAACAAAAAGGCACTCGTCATCACGGTTTTGCTTCAGCACGATGTTTTACTCGTTAAAATATCGAAAAAACACCTTTGACGAACAAGAGCATCTTTTGACGTAATCTCTAGATTTTCTAGTTTCGCATCATTTTCGAGAGTCATGATCTCGTATACGTGAAATTATGTGAAAATGAAGGAACGAAAAGACACTCGTGATCACGGTTTTGCTTAAGCACGAAGTTTTACTCGTTATAATATCGAAAGAACAGCATTGACGAACAAGAGTATCTTTTGACGTAATCTCTAGATTCTCTTGTTTCGCATCATTTTTGAGAGTCATGATCTCGTATACGTGAAATTATATGAAAATGAAGCAACGAAAAGGCACTCGTGACCATCGTTTTGCTTCAGCACGAAGTTTTACTAGTTAGAATATCGAAAGAACAGCATTGACGAACAAGAGTATCTTTTGACGTAATCTCTAGATTCTCTAGTTTCGCATAATTTTCGAGAGTCATCATATCATATACGTGAAATTATATGAAAATGAAGCAACAAAAAGACACTCGTGATCACGGTTTTGCTTCAGCACGAAGTTTTACTCGTTACAATATCGAAAGAACAACTTTGACGAACAAGAGTATCTTCTGACTTAATCTCTAGATTCTCTTGTTTCGCATCATTTTCGAGAGTCATGATCTCGTATTCGTGAAATTATGTGAAAATGAAGTAACGAAAAGGCACTCGTGATCACGGTTTTGCTTCAGCACGAAGTTTTACTCGTTAGAATATCGAAAGAACAGCATTGACGAACAAGAGTATCTTCTGACGTAATCTCTAGATTCTCTAGTTTCGCATCATTTTCGAGAGTCATGATATCGTATACGTGAAATTATATGAAAATGAAGCAACAAAAAGGCACTCGTGATCACGGTTTTGCTTCAGCACGATGTTTTACTCGTTAAAATATCGAAAAAACACCTTTGACGAACAAGAGCATCTTTTGACGTAATCTCTAGATTTTCTAGTTTCGCATCATTTTCGAGAGTCATGATCTCGTATACGTGAAATTATGTGAAAATGAAGGAACGAAAAGACACTCGTGATCACGGTTTTGCTTAAGCACGAAGTTTTACTCGTTATAATATCGAAAGAACAGCATTGACGAACAAGAGTATCTTTTGACGTAATCTCCAGATTCTCTAATTTCGCATCATTTTCGAGAGTCATGATATCGTATACGTGAAGTTATATGAAAATGAAGCAACAAAAAAGGCACTCGTGATCACGGTTTTGATTCAGCACGATGTTTTACTCGTTAAAATATCGAAAGAACACCTTTGACGAACAAGAGTATCTTTTATCGTAATCTCTAGATTTTCTAGTTTCGCATCATTTTCGAGAGTCATGATCTCATATACGTGCAATTATATGAAAATGAACCAACGAAAAGACACTGGTGACCACCGTTTTGCTTCAGCACGAAGTTTTACTCGTTACAATATCGAAAGAACACCTTTGACGAACAGGAGTATCTTCTGACTTAATCTCTAGATTCTCTTGTTTCGCATCATTTTCGAGAGTCATGATCTCGTATTCGTGAAATTATGTGAAAATGAAGTAACGAAAAGGCACTCGTGATCACGGTTTTGCTTCAGCACGAAGTTTTACTCGTTAGAATATCGAAAGAACAGCATTGACGAACAAGAGTATCTTCTGACGTAATCTCTAGATTCTCTAGTTTCGCATCATTTTCGAGAGTCATGATATCGTATACGTGAAATTATATGAAAATGAAGCAACAAAAAGGCACTCGTGATCACGGTTTTGCTTCAGCACGATGTTTTACTCGTTAAAATATCGAAAAAACACCTTTGACGAACAAGAGCATCTTTTGACGTAATCTCTAGATTTTCTAGTTTCGCATCATTTTCGAGAGTCATGATCTCGTATACGTGAAATTATGTGAAAATGAAGGAACGAAAAGACACTCGTGATCACGGTTTTGCTTAAGCACGAAGTTTTACTCGTTATAATATCGAAAGAACAGCATTGACGAACAAGAGTATCTTTTGACGTAATCTCCAGATTCTCTAATTTCGCATCATTTTCGAGAGTCATGATATCGTATACGTGAAGTTATATGAAAATGAAGCAACAAAAAAGGCACTCGTGATCACGGTTTTGATTCAGCACGATGTTTTACTCGTTAAAATATCGAAAGAACACCTTTGACGAACAAGAGTATCTTTTATCGTAATCTCTAGATTTTCTAGTTTCGCATCATTTTCGAGAGTCATGATCTCATATACGTGCAATTATATGAAAATGAACCAACGAAAAGACACTGGTGACCACCGTTTTGCTTCAGCACGAAGTTTTACTCGTTACAATATCGAAAGAACACCTTTGACGAACAAGAGTATCTTCTGACGTAATCTCTAGATTCTCTTGTTTCGCATCATTTTCGAGAGTCATGATCTCGTATACGTGAAATTATGTGAAAATGAAGTAACGAAAAGGCACTCGTGATCACAGTTTTGCTTCAGCACGAAGTTTTACTCGTTAGAATATCGAAAGAACACCTTTGACGAACAAGAGTATCTTCTGACGTAATCTCTAGATTCTCTTGTTTCGCATCATTTTCGAGAGTCATGATCTCATATACGTGCAATTATATGAAAATGAACCAACGAAAAGACACTGGTGACCACCGTTTTGCTTCAGCACGAAGTTTTACTAGTTACAATATCGAAAGAACACCTTTGACGAACAAGAGTATCTTCTGACATAATCTCTAGATTCTCTTGTTTCGCATCATTTTCGAGAGTCATGATCTCGTATACGTGAAATTATGTGGAAATGAAGTAACGAAAAGGCACTCGTGATCACAGTTTTGCTTCAGCACGAAGTTTTACTCGTTAGAATATCGAAAGAACATCATTGACGAACAAGAGTATCTTTTGACGTAATCTCTAGATTCTCTAGTTTCGCATCATTTTCGAGAGTCATGATATCGTATACGTGAAATTATATGAAAATGAAGCAACAAAAAGGCACTCGTGATCACGGTTTTGCTTCAGCACGATGTTTTACTCGTTAAAATATCGAAAAAACACCTTTGACGAACAAGAGCATCTTTTGACGTAATCTCTAGATTTTCTAGTTTCGCATCATTTTCGAGAGTCATGATCTCGTATACGTGAAATTATATGAAAATGAAGCAACGAAAAGGCACTCGTGACCACCGTTTCGCTTCAGCACGAAGTTTTACTAGTTAGAATATCGAAAGAACACCTTTAACGAACAAGAGTATCTTCTGACGTAATCTCTAGATTCTCTTGTTTCGCATCATTTTCGAGAGTCATGATCTCGTATACGTGAAATTATATGAAAATGAAGTAACGAAAAGGCACTCGTGGTCACGGTTTTGCTTCAGCACGAAGTGTTACTCGTTATAATATCGAAAGAACATCATTGACGAACAAGAGTATCTTCTAACGTAATCTCTAGATTCTCTTGTTTCGCATCATTTTCGAGAGTCATGATCTCGTATACGTGAAATTATGTGAAAATGAAGTAACGAAAAGGCACTCGTGATCACGGTTTTGCTTCAGCACGAAGTTTTACTCGTTACAATATCGAAAGAACACCTTTGACGAACAAGAGTATCTTCTGACGTAATCTCTAGATTCTCTTGTTTCGCATCATTTTCGAGAGTCATGATCTCGTATACGTGAAATTATGTGAAAATTAAGTAACGAAAAGGCACTCGTGATCACGGTTTTGCTTCAGCACGAAGTGTTACTCGTTAGAATATCGAAAGAACATCATTGACGAACAAGAGTATCTTTTAACGTAATCTCTAGATTCTCTAGTTTCGCATCATTTTCGAGAGTCGTGATATCGTATACGTGAAATTATATGAAAATGAAGCAACAAAAAGGCACTCGTGATCACGGTTTTGCTTCAGCACGATGTTTTACTCGTTAAAATATCGAAAAAACACCTTTGACGAACAAGAGCATCTTTTGACGTAATCTCTAGATTTTCTAGTTTCGCATCATTTTCGAGAGTCATGATCACGTATACGTGAAATTATGTGAAAATGAAGTAACGAAAAGGCACTCGTGATCACGGTTTTGCTTCAGCACGAAGTTTTACTCGTTATAATATCGAAAGAACAGCATTGACGAACAAGAGTATCTTGTGACGTAATCTCCAGATTCTCTAGTTTCGCATCATTTTCGAGAGTCATGATATCGTGTACGTGAAGTTATATGAAAATGAAGCAACAAAAAAGGCACTCGTGATCACGGTTTTGATTCAGCACGATGTTTTACTCGTTAAAATATCGAAAGAACACCTTTGACGAACAAGAGTATCTTTTATCGTAATCTCTAGATTTTCTAGTTTCGCATCATTTTCGAGAGTCATGATCTCATATACGTGCAATTATATGAAAATGAACCAACGAAAAGACACTGGTGACCACCGTTTTGCTTCAGCACGAAGTTTTACTCGTTACAATATCGAAAGAACACCTTTGACGAACAAGAGTATCTTCTGACGTAATCTCTAGATTCTCTTGTTTCGCATCATTTTGGAGAGTCATGATCTCGTATACGTGAAATTATATGAAAATGAAGCAACGAAAAGGCACTCGTGACCACCGTTTCGCTTCAGCACGAAGTTTTACTAGTTAGAATATCGAAAGAACACCTTTAACGAACAAGAGTATCTTCTGACGTAATCTCTAGATTCTCTTGTTTCGCATCATTTTCGAGAGTCATGATCTCGTATACGTGAAATTATATGAAAATGAAGTAACGAAAAGGCACTCGTGGTCACGGTTTTGCTTCAGCACGAAGTGTTACTCGTTAGAATATCGAAAGAACATCATTGACGAACAAGAGTATCTTCTAACGTAATCTCTAGATTCTCTTGTTTCGCATCATTTTCGAGAGTCATGATCTCGTGTACGTGAAATTATGTGAACATGAAGTAACGAAAAGGCACTCGTGATCACGGTTTTGCTTCAGCACGAAGTTTTACTCGTTAGAATATCGAAAGAACAGCATTGACGAACAAGAGTATCTTCTGACGTAATCTCTAGATTCTCTAGTTTCGCATCATTTTCGAGAGTCATGATATCGTATACGTGAAATTATATGAAAATGAAGCAACAAAAAGGCACTCGTGATCACGGTTTTGCTTCAGCACGATGTTTTACTCGTTAAAATATCGAAAAAACACCTTTGACGAACAAGAGCATCTTTTGACGTAATCTCTAGATTTTCTAGTTTCGCATCATTTTCGAGAGTCATGATCTCGTATACGTGAAATTATGTGAAAATGAAGGAACGAAAAGACACTCGTGATCACGGTTTTGCTTAAGCACGAAGTTTTACTCGTTATAATATCGAAAGAACAGCATTGACGAACAAGAGTATCTTTTGACGTAATCTCTAGATTCTCTAATTTCGCATCATTTTCGAGAGTCATGATATCGTATACGTGAAGTTATATGAAAATGAAGCAACAAAAAAGGCACTCGTGATCACGGTTTTGATTCAGCACGATGTTTTACTCGTTAAAATATCGAAAGAACACCTTTGACGAACAAGAGTATCTTTTATCGTAATCTCTAGATTTTCTAGTTTCGCATCATTTTCGAGAGTCATGATCTCATATACGTGCAATTATATGAAAATGAACCAACGAAAAGACACTGGTGACCACCGTTTTGCTTCAGCACGAAGTTTTACTCGTTACAATATCGAAAGAACACCTTTGACGAACAAGAGTATCTTCTGACGTAATCTCTAGATTCTCTTGTTTCGCATCATTTTCGAGAGTCATGATCTCGTATACGTGAAATTATGTGAAAATGAAGTAACGAAAAGGCACTCGTGATCACAGTTTTGCTTCAGCACGAAGTTTTACTCGTTAGAATATCGAAAGAACATCATTGACGAACAAGAGTATCTTCTGACGTAATCTCTAGATTCTCTAGTTTCGCATCATTTTCGAGAGTCATGATATCGTATACGTGAAATTATATGAAAATGAAGCAACAAAAAGGCACTCGTGATCACGGTTTTGCTTCAGCACGATGTTTTACTCGTTAAAATATCGAAAAAACACCTTTGACGAACAAGAGCATCTTTTGACGTAATCTCTAGATTTTCTAGTTTCGCATCATTTTCGAGAGTCATGATCTCGTATACGTGAAATTATGTGAAAATGAAGTAACGAAAAGGCACTCGTGATCACGGTTTTGCTTCAGCACGAAGTTTTACTCGTTATAATATCGAAAGAACAGCATTGACGAACAAGAGTATCTTGTGACGTAATCTCCAGATTCTCTAGTTTCGCATCATTTTCGAGAGTCATGATATCGTATACGTGAAGTTATATGAAAATGAAGCAACAAAAAAGGCACTCGTGATCACGGTTTTGATTCAGCACGATGTTTTACTCGTTAAAATATCGAAAGAACACCTTTGACGAACAAGAGTATCTTTTATCGTAATCTCTAGATTTTCTAGTTTCGCATCATTTTCGAGAGTCATGATCTCATATACGTGCAATTATATGAAAATGAACCAACGAAAAGACACTGGTGACCACCGTTTTGCTTCAGCACGAAGTTTTACTAGTTACAATATCGAAAGAACACCTTTGACGAACAAGAGTATCTTCTGACGTAATCTCTAGATTCTCTTGTTTCGCATCATTTTCGAGAGTCATGATCTCGTATACGTGAAATTATGTGAAAATGAAGTAACGAAAAGGCACTCGTGATCACAGTTTTGCTTCAGCACGAAGTTTTACTCGTTAGAATATCGAAAGAACACCTTTGACGAACAAGAGTATCTTCTGACGTAATCTCTAGATTCTCTTGTTTCGCATCATTTTCGAGAGTCATGATCTCGTATACGTGAAATTATGTGAAAATGAAGTAACGAAAAGGCACTCGTGATCACGGTTTTGCTTCAGCACGAAGTTTTACTCGTTAGAATATCGAAAGAACAGCATTGACGAACAAGAGTATCTTTTGACGTAATCTCTAGATTCTCTAGTTTCGCATCATTTTCGAGAGTCATGATATCGTATACGTGAAATTATATGAAAATGAAGCAACAAAAAGGCACTCGTGATCACGGTTTTGCTTCAGCACGATGTTTTACTCGTTAAAATATCGAAAAAACACCTTTGACGAACAAGAGCATCTTTTGACGTAATCTCTAGATTTTCTAGTTTCGCATCATTTTCGAGAGTCATGATCTCGTATACGTGAAATTATGTGAAAATGAAGTAACGAAAAGGCACTCGTGATCACGGTTTTGCTTCAGCACGAAGTTTTACTCGTTATAATATCGAAAGAACAGCATTGACGAACAAGAGTATCTTGTGACGTAATCTCCAGATTCTCTAGTTTCGCATCATTTTCGAGAGTCATGATATCGTGTACGTGAAGTTATATGAAAATGAAGCAACAAAAAAGGCACTCGTGATCACGGTTTTGATTCAGCACGATGTTTTACTCGTTAAAATATCGAAAGAACACCTTTGACGAACAAGAGTATCTTTTATCGTAATCTCTAGATTTTCTAGTTTCGCATCATTTTCGAGAGTCATGATATCGTATACGTGAAATTATGTGAAAATGAAGTAACGAAAAGGCACTCGTGATCACGGTTTTGCTTCAGCACGAAGTTTTACTCGTTATAATATCGAAAGAACACCTTTGACGAACAAGAGTATCTTGTGACGTAATCTCCAGATTCTCTAGTTGCGCATCATTTTCGAGAGTCATGATATCGTGTACGTGAAGTTATATGAAAATGAAGCAACAAAAAAGGCACTCGTGATCACGGTTTTGATTCAGCACGATGTTTTACTCGTTAAAATATCGAAAGAACACCTTTGACGAACAAGAGTATCTTTTATCGTAATCTCTAGATTTTCTAGTTTCGCATCATTTTCGAGAGTCATGATCTCATATACGTGCAATTATATGAAAATGAACCAACGAAAAGACACTGGTGACCACCGTTTTGCTTCAGCACGAAGTTTTACTCGTTACAATATCGAAAGAACACCTTTGACGAACAAGAGTATCTTCTGACGTAATCTCTAGATTCTCTTGTTTCGCATCATTTTGGAGAGTCATGATCTCGTATACGTGAAATTATATGAAAATGAAGCAACGAAAAGGCACTCGTGACCATCGTTTTGCTTCAGCGCGAAGTTTTACTAGTTAGAATATCGAAAGAACAGCATTGACGAACAAGAGTATCTTTTGAAGTAATCTCTAGATTCTCTAGTTTCGCATAATTTTCGAGAGTCATCATATCATATACGTGAAATTATATGAAAATGAAGCAACAAAAAGACACTCGTGATCACGGTTTTGCTTCAGCACGAAGTTTTACTCGTTACAATATCGAAAGAACACCTTTGACGAACAAGAGTATCTTCTGACTTAATCTCTAGATTCTCTTGTTTCGCATCATTTTCGAGAGTCATGATCTCGTATACGTGAAATTATGTGAAAATGAAGTAACGAAAAGGCACTCGTGATCACGGTTTTGCTTCAGCACGAAGTTTTACTCGTTAGAATATCGAAAGAACAGCATTGACGAACAAGAGTATCTTCTGACGTAATCTCTAGATTCTCTAGTTTCGCATCATTTTCGAGAGTCATGATATCGTATACGTGAAATTATATGAAAATAAAGCAACGAAAAGGCACTCGTGACCACGGTTTTGCTTCAGCACGAAGTTTTACTAGTTAGAATATCGAAAGAACACCTTTGACGAACAAGAGTATCTTCTGACGTAATCTCTAGATTCTCTTGTTTCGCATCATTTTCGAGAGTCATGAGCTCGTATACGTGAAATTATGTGAAAATGAAGTAACGAAAAGGCAATCGTGATCACGGTTTTGCTTCAGCACGAAGTTTTACTCGTTAGAATATCGAAAGAACAGCATTGACGAACAAGAGTATCTTTTGACGTAATCTCTAGATTCTCTAGTTTCGCATCATTTTCGAGAGTCATGATATCGTATACGTGAAATTATGTGAAAATGAAGTAACGAAAAGGCACTCGTGATCACGGTTTTGCTTCAGCACGAAGTTTTAGTCGTTACAATATCGAAAGAACAGCATTGACGAACAAGAGTATCTTTTGACGTAATCTCTAGATTCTCTAGTTTCGCATCATTTTCGAGAGTCATGATATCGTATACGTGAAATTATATGAAAATGAAGTAACAAAAAGGCACTCGTGATCACGGTTTTGCTTCCGCACGATGTTTTACTCGCTAGAATATCGAAAGAACACCTTTGACGAACAAGAGTATCTTTTGTCGTAATCTCTAGATTTTCTAGTTTCGCATCATTTTCGAGAGTCATGATCTCATATACGTGAAATTATATGAAAATGAACCAACGAAAAGACACTGGTGACCACTGTTTTGCTTCAGCACGAAGTTTTACTCGTTATAATATCGAAAGAACACCTTTGACGAACAAGAGTATCTTCTGACGTAATCTCTAGATTCTCTTGTTTCGCATCATTTTCGAGAGTCATGATAACGTATACGTGAAATTATATGAAAATGAAGCAACAAAAAGGCACTCGTGATCACGGTTTTGCTTCAGCACGATGTTTTACTCGCTAGAATATCGAAAGAACACGTTTGACGAACAAGAGTATCTTTTGTCGTAATCTCTAGATTTTCTAGTTTCGCATCATTTTCGAGAGTCATGATCTCGTATACGTAAAATTATATGAAAATGAAGCAACAAAAAGGCACTCGTGATCGCGGTTTTGCTTCAGCACGATGTTTTACTCGTTAGAATATCGAAAGAACACCATTGACGAACAAGAGTATCTTTTGACGTAATCTCGAGATTCCCTAGTTTCGCATCATTTTCGAGAGTCATGATATCGTATACGTGAAATTATGTGAAAATGAAGTAACGAAAAGGCACTCGTGATCACGGTTTTGCTTCAGCACGAAGTTTTACTCGTTAGAATATCGAAAGAACATCATTGACGAACAAGAGTATCTTTTAACGTAATCTCTAGATTCTCTAGTTTCGCATCATTTTCGAGAGTCATGATATCGTATACGTGAAATTATATGAAAATGAAGCAACAAAAAGACACTCGTGATCACGGTTTTGCTTCAGCACGATGTTTTACTCGTTAGAATATCGAAAGAACACCTTTGACGAAAAAGAGTATCTTTTGTCGTAATCTCTAGATTTTCTAGTTTCGCATAATTTTCGAGAGTCATGATCTCGTATACGTGAAATTATATGAAAATAAAGCAACGAAAAGGCACTCGTGACCACCGTTTTGCTTCAGCACGAAGTTTTACTAGTTAGAATATCGAAAGAACACCTTTGACGAACAAGAGTATCTTTTGACGTAATCTCTAGATTCTCTTGTTTCGCATCATTTTCGAGAGTCATGAGCTCGTATACGTGAAATTATGTGAAAATGAAGTAACGAAAAGGCAATCGTGATCACGGTTTTGCTTCAGCACGAAGTTTTACTCGTTAGAATATCGAAAGAACAGCATTGACGAACAAGAGTATCTTTTGACGTAATCTCTAGATTCTCTAGTTTCGCATCATTTTCGAGAGTCATGATATCGTATACGTGAAATTATGTGAAAATGAAGTAACGAAAAGGCACTCGTGATCACGGTTTTGCTTCAGCACGAAGTTTTAGTCGTTAGAATATCGAAAGAACAGCATTGACGAACAAGAGTATCTTTTGACGTAATCTCTAGATTCTCTAATTTCGCATCATTTTCGAGAGTCATGATATCGTATACGTGAAATTATGTGAAAATGAAGTAACGAAAAGGCACTCGTGATCACGGTTTTGCTTCAGCACGAAGTTTTAGTCGTTAGAATATCGAAAGAACAGCATTGACGAACAAGAGTATCTTTTGACGTAATCTCTAGATTCTCTAGTTTCGCATCATTTTCGAGAGTCATGATATCGTATACGTGAAATTATATGAAAATGAAGTAACAAAAAGGCACTCGTGATCACGGTTTTGCTTCCGCACGATGTTTTACTCGCTAGAATATCGAAAGAACACCTTTGACGAACAAGAGTATCTTTTGTCGTAATCTCTAGATTTTCTAGTTTCGCATCATTTTCGAGAGTCATGATCTCATATACGTGAAATTATATGAAAATGAAGCAACGAAAAGGCACTGGTGACCACTGTTTTGCTTCAGCACGAAGTTTTACTCGTTGTAATATCGAAAGAACACCTTTGACGAACAAGAGTATCTTCTGACGTAATCTCTAGATTCTCTTGTTTCGCATCATTTTCGAGAGTCATGATATCGTATACGTGAAATTATGTGAAAATGAAGTAACGAAAAGGCACTCGTGATCACGGTTTTGCTTCAGCACGAAGTTTTAGTCGTTAGAATATCGAAAGAACAGCATTGACGAACAAGAGTATCTTTTGACGTAATCTCTAGATTCTCTAGTTTCGCATCATTTTCGAGAGTCATGATATCGTATACGTGAAATTATATGAAAATGAAGCAACAAAAAGGCACTCGTGATCACGGTTTTGCTTCAGCACGATATTTTACTCGCTAGAATATCGAAAGAACACCTTTGACGAACAAGAGTATCTTCTGACGTAATCTCTAGATTCTCTTGTTTCGCATCATTTTCGAGAGTTATGATCTCGTATACGTGAAATTATATGAAAATGAAGCAACGAAAAGGCACTCGTGACCATCGTTTTGCTTCAGCACGAAGTTTTACTCGTTGTAATATCGAAAGAACACCTTTGACGAACAAGAGTATCTTCTGACGTAATCTCTAGATTCTCTTGTTTCGCAACATTTTCGAGAGTCATGATATCGTATACGTGAAATTATATGAAAATGAAGCAACGAAAAGGCACTCGTGACCACCATTTTGCTTCAGCACGAAGTTTTACTAGTTAGAATATCGAAAGAACACCTTTGACGAACAAGAGTATCTTTTGACGTAATCTCTAGATTTTCTAGTTTCGCATCATTTTCGAGAGTCATGATCTCGTATACGTGAAATTATGTGAAAATGAAGTAACGAAAAGGCACTCGTGATCACAATTTTGCTTCAGCACGAAGTTTTACTCGTTATAATATCGAAAGAACACCTTTAACGAACAAGAGTATCTTCTGACGTAATCTCTAGATTCTCTTGTTTCGCATCATTTTCGAGAGTCATGAGCTCGTATACGTGAAATTATGTGAAAATGAAGTAACGAAAAGGCAATCGTGATCACGGTTTTGCTTCAGCACGAAGTTTTACTCGTTAGAATATCGAAAGAACAGCATTGACGAACAAGAGTATCTTTTGACGTAATCTCTAGATTCTCTAGTTTCGCATCATTTTCGAGAGTCATGATATCGTATACGTGAAATTATATGAAAATGAAGCAACAAAAAGGCACTCGTGATCACGGTTTTGCTTCAGCACGATATTTTACTCGCTAGAATATCGAAAGAACACCTTTGACGAACAAGAGTATCTTTTGTCGTAATCTCTAGATTTTCTAGTTTCGCATCATTTTCGAGAGTCATGATCTCATATACGTGAAATTATATGAAAATGAACCAACGAAAAGACACTGGTGACCACTGTTTTGCTTCAGCACGAAGTTTTACTCGTTAGAATATCGAAAGAACACCTTTAACGAACAAGAGTATCTTCTGACGTAATCTCTAGATTCTCTTGTTTCGCATCATTTTCGAGAGTCATGAGCTCGTATACGTGAAATTATGTGAAAATGAAGTAACGAAAAGGCAATCGTGATCACGGTTTTGCTTCAGCACGAAGTTTTACTCGTTAGAATATCGAAAGAACAGCATTGACGAACAAGAGTATCTTTTGACGTAATCTCTAGATTCTCTAATTTCGCATCATTTTCGAGAGTCATGATATCGTATACGTGAAATTATGTGAAAATGAAGTAACGAAAAGGCACTCGTGATCACGGTTTTGCTTCAGCACGAAGTTTTAGTCGTTAGAATATCGAAAGAACAGCATTGACGAACAAGAGTATCTTTTGACGTAATCTCTAGATTCTCTAGTTTCGCATCATTTTCGAGAGTCATGATATCGTATACGTGAAATTATATGAAAATGAAGTAACAAAAAGGCACTCGTGATCACGGTTTTGCTTCCGCACGATGTTTTACTCGCTAGAATATCGAAAGAACACCTTTGACGAACAAGAGTATCTTTTGTCGTAATCTCTAGATTTTCTAGTTTCGCATCATTTTCGAGAGTCATGATCTCATATACGTGAAATTATATGAAAATGAACCAACGAAAAGACACTGGTGACCACTGTTTTGCTTCAGCACGAAGTTTTACTCGTTATAATATCGAAAGAACACCTTTGACGAACAAGAGTATCTTCTGACGTAATCTCTAGATTCTCTTGTTTCGCATCATTTTCGAGAGTCATGATCTCGTATACGTGAAATTATATGAAAATGAAGCAACGAAAAGGCACTCGTGACCATCGTTTTGCTTCAGCACGAAGTTTTACTCGTTGTAATATCGAAAGAACACCTTTGACGAACAAGAGTATCTTCTGACATAATCTCTAGATTCTGTTTGTTTCGCAACATTTTCGAGAGTCATGATATCGTATACGTGAAATTATATGAAAATGAAGCAACGAAAAGGCACTCGTGACCACCATTTTGCTTCAGCACGAAGTTTTACTAGTTAGAATATCGAAAGAACACCTTTGACGAACAAGAGTATCTTTTGACGTAATCTCTAGATTTTCTAGTTTCGCATCATTTTCGAGAGTCATGATCTCGTATACGTGAAATTATGTGGAAATGAAGTAACGAAAAGGCACTCGTGATCACAGTTTTGCTTCAGCACGAAGTTTTACTCGTTAGAATATCGAAAGAACACCTTTAACGAACAAGAGTATCTTCTGACGTAATCTCTAGATTCTCTTGTTTCGCATCATTTTCGAGCGTCATGAACTCGTATACGTGAAATTATGTGAAAATGAAGTAACGAAAAGGCAATCGTGATCACGGTTTTGCTTCAGCACGAAGTTTTACTCGTTAGAATATCGAAAGAACAGCATTGACGAACAAGAGTATCTTTTGACGTAATATCTAGATTCTCTAGTTTCGCATCCTTTTCGAGAGTCATGATATCGTATACGTGAAATTATATGAAAATGAAGCAACAAAAAGGCACTCGTGATCACGGTTTTGCTTCAGCACGATATTTTACTCGCTAGAATATCGAAAGAACACCTTTGACGAACAAGAGTATCTTTTGACGTAATCTTTAGATTCTGTAGTTTCGCATCATTTTCGAGAGTCATCATATCATATACGCGAAATTATATGAAAATGAAGCAACAAAAAGACACTCGTGATCACGGTTTTGCTTCAGCACGAAGTTTTACTCGTTACGATATCGAAAGAACACCTTTTACGAACAAGAGTATCTTCTGACGTAATCTCTAGATTCTCTTGTTTCGCATCATTTTCGAGAGTCATGATCTCGTATACGTGAAATTATGTGAAAATGAAGTAACGAAAAGGCACTCGTGATCACGGTTTTGCTTCAGCACGAAGTTTTACTCGTTAGAATATCGAAAGAACAGCATTGACGAACAAGAGTATCTTTTGACGTAATCTCTAGATTCTCTAGTTTCGCATCCTTTTCGAGAGTCATGATATCGTATACGTGAAATTATATGAAAATGAAGCAACAAAAAGGCACTCGTGACCACCGTTTTGCTTCAGCACGAAGTTTTACTCGTTACAATATCGAAAGAACACCTTTGACGAACAAGAGTATCTTCTGACGTAATCTCTAGATTCTCTTGTTTCGCATCATTTTCGAGAGTCATGAGCTCGTATACGTGAAATTATGTGAAAATGAAGTAACGAAAAGGCAATCGTGATCACGGTTTTGCTTCAGCACGAAGTTTTACTCGTTAGAATATCGAAAGAACAGCATTGACGAACAAGAGTATCTTTTGACGTAATCTCTAGATTCTCTAGTTTCGCATCATTTTCGAGAGTCATGATATCGTATACGTGAAATTATATGAAAATGAAGCAACAAAAAGGCACTCGTGATCACGGTTTTGCTTCAGCACGATATTTTACTCGCTAGAATATCGAAAGAACACCTTTGACGAACAAGAGTATCTTTTGTCGTAATCTCTAGATTTTCTAGTTTCGCATCATTTTCGAGAGTCATGATCTCATATACGTGCAATTATATGAAAATGAACCAACGAAAAGACACTGGTGACCACCGTTTTGCTTCAGCACGAAGTTTTACTCGTTAGAATATCGAAAGAACAGCATTGACGAACAAGAGTATCTTGTGACGTAATCTCTAGATTCTCTAGTTTCGCATCATTTTCGAGAGTCATGATATCGTATACGTGAAATTATATGAAAATGAAGCAACAAAAAGGCACTCGTGATCACGGTTTTGCTTCAGCACGATATTTTACTCGCTAGAATATCGAAAGAACACCTTTGACGAACAAGAGTATCTTTTGTCGTAATCTCTAGATTTTCTAGTTTCGCATCATTTTCGAGAGTCATGATCTCATATACGTGCAATTATATGAAAATGAACCAACGAAAAGACACTGGTGACCACCGTTTTGCTTCAGCACGAAGTTTTACTAGTTACAATATCGAAAGAACACCTTTGACGAACAAGAGTATCTTCTGACGTAATCTCTAGATTCTCTTGTTTCGCATCATTTTCGAGAGTCATGATCTCGTATACGTGAAATTATGTGAAAATGAAGTAACGAAAAGGCACTCGTGATCACAGTTTTGCTTCAGCACGAAGTTTTACTCGTTAGAATATCGAAAGAACACCTTTGACGAACAAGAGTATCTTCTGACGTAATCTCTAGATTCTCTTGTTTCGCATCATTTTCGAGAGTCATGATCTCGTATACGTGAAATTATGTGAAAATGAAGTAACGAAAAGGCACTCGTGATCACGGTTTTGCTTCAGCACGAAGTTTTACTCGTTAGAATATCGAAAGAACAGCATTGACGAACAAGAGTATCTTTTGACGTAATCTCTAGATTCTCTAGTTTCGCATCATTTTCGAGAGTCATGATATCGTATACGTGAAATTATATGAAAATGAAGCAACAAAAAGGCACTCGTGATCACGGTTTTGCTTCAGCACGATGTTTTACTCGCTAGAATATCGAAAGAACACCTTTGACGAACAAGAGCATCTTTTGACGTAATCTCTAGATTTTCTAGTTTCGCATCATTTTCGAGAGTCATGATCTCGTATACGTGAAATTATATGAAAATGAAGCAACGAAAAGGCACTCGTGACCACCGTTTCGCTTCAGCACGAAGTTTTACTAGTTAGAATATCGAAAGAACACCTTTAACGAACAAGAGTATCTTCTGACGTAATCTCTAGATTCTCTTGTTTCGCATCATTTTCGAGAGTCATGATCTCGTATACGTGAAATTATATGAAAATGAAGTAACGAAAAGGCACTCGTGGTCACGGTTTTGCTTCAGCACGAAGTGTTACTCGTTAGAATATCGAAAGAACATCATTGACGAACAAGAGTATCTTCTAACGTAATCTCTAGATTCTCTTGTTTCGCATCATTTTCGAGAGTCATGATCTCGTATACGTGAAATTATGTGAAAATGAAGTAACGAAAAGGCACTCGTGATCACGGTTTTGCTTCAGCACGAAGTTTTACTCGTTATAATATCGAAAGAACAGCATTGACGAACAAGAGTATCTTGTGACGTAATCTCCAGATTCTCTAGTTTCGCATCATTTTCGAGAGTCATGATATCGTATACGTGAAGTTATATGAAAATGAAGCAACAAAAAAGGCACTCGTGATCACGGTTTTGATTCAGCACGATGTTTTACTCGTTAAAATATCGAAAGAACACCTTTGACGAACAAGAGTATCTTTTATCGTAATCTCTAGATTTTCTAGTTTCGCATCATTTTCGAGAGTCATGATCTCATATACGTGCAATTATATGAAAATGAACCAACGAAAAGACACTGGTGACCACCGTTTTGCTTCAGCACGAAGTTTTACTCGTTACAATATCGAAAGAACACCTTTGACGAACAAGAGTATCTTCTGACTTAATCTCTAGATTCTCTTGTTTCGCATCATTTTCGAGAGTCATGATCTCGTATTCGTGAAATTATGTGAAAATGAAGTAACGAAAAGGCACTCGTGATCACGGTTTTGCTTCAGCACGAAGTTTTAGTCGTTAGAATATCGAAAGAACAGCATTGACGAACAAGAGTATCTTCTGACGTAATCTCTAGATTCTCTAGTTTCGCATCATTTTCGAGAGTCATGATATCGTATACGTGAAATTATATGAAAATGAAGCAACAAAAAGGCACTCGTGATCACGGTTTTGCTTCAGCACGATGTTTTACTCGTTAAAATATCGAAAAAACACCTTTGACGAACAAGAGCATCTTTTGACGTAATCTCTAGATTTTCTAGTTTCGCATCATTTTCGAGAGTCATGATCTCGTATACGTGAAATTATGTGGAAATGAAGTAACGAAAAGGCACTCGTGATCACAGTTTTGCTTCAGCACGAAGTTTTACTCGTTAGAATATCGAAAGAACACCTTTAACGAACAAGAGTATCTTCTGACGTAATCTCTAGATTCTCTTGTTTCGCATCATTTTCGAGAGTCATGATATCGTATACGTGAAGTTATATGAAAATGAAGCAACAAAAAAGGCACTCGTGATCACGGTTTTGATTCAGCACGATGTTTTACTCGTTAAAATATCGAAAGAACACCTTTGACGAACAAGAGTATCTTTTATCGTAATCTCTAGATTTTCTAGTTTCGCATCATTTTCGAGAGTCATGATCTCATATACGTGCAATTATATGAAAATGAACCAACGAAAAGACACTGGTGACCACCGTTTTGCTTCAGCACGAAGTTTTACTCGTTACAATATCGAAAGAACACCTTTGACGAACAAGAGTATCTTCTGACGTAATCTCTAGATTCTCTTGTTTCGCATCATTTTCGAGAGTCATGATCTCGTATACGTGAAATTATGTGAAAATGAAGTAACGAAAAGGCACTCGTGATCACAGTTTTGCTTCAGCACGAAGTTTTACTCGTTAGAATATCGAAAGAACACCTTTGACGAACAAGAGTATCTTCTGACGTAATCTCTAGATTCTCTTGTTTCGCATCATTTTCGAGAGTCATGATCTCATATACGTGCAATTATATGAAAATGAACCAACGAAAAGACACTGGTGACCACCGTTTTGCTTCAGCACGAAGTTTTACTAGTTACAATATCGAAAGAACACCTTTGACGAACAAGAGTATCTTCTGACATAATCTCTAGATTCTCTTGTTTCGCATCATTTTCGAGAGTCATGATCTCGTATACGTGAAATTATGTGGAAATGAAGTAACGAAAAGGCACTCGTGATCACAGTTTTGCTTCAGCACGAAGTTTTACTCGTTAGAATATCGAAAGAACATCATTGACGAACAAGAGTATCTTTTGACGTAATCTCTAGATTCTCTAGTTTCGCATCATTTTCGAGAGTCATGATATCGTATACGTGAAATTATATGAAAATGAAGCAACAAAAAGGCACTCGTGACCACCGTTTCGCTTCAGCACGAAGTTTTACTAGTTAGAATATCGAAAGAACACCTTTAACGAACAAGAGTATCTTCTGACGTAATCTCTAGATTCTCTTGTTTCGCATCATTTTCGAGAGTCATGATCTCGTATACGTGAAATTATATGAAAATGAAGTAACGAAAAGGCACTCGTGGTCACGGTTTTGCTTCAGCACGAAGTGTTACTCGTTAGAATATCGAAAGAACATCATTGACGAACAAGAGTATCTTCTAACGTAATCTCTAGATTCTCTTGTTTCGCATCATTTTCGAGAGTCATGATCTCGTATACGTGAAATTATGTGAAAATGAAGTAACGAAAAGGCACTCGTGATCACGGTTTTGCTTCAGCACGAAGTTTTACTCGTTATAATATCGAAAGAACAGCATTGACGAACAAGAGTATCTTGTGACGTAATCTCCAGATTCTCTAGTTTCGCATCATTTTCGAGAGTCATGATATCGTATACGTGAAGTTATATGAAAATGAAGCAACAAAAAAGGCACTCGTGATCACGGTTTTGATTCAGCACGATGTTTTACTCGTTAAAATATCGAAAGAACACCTTTGACGAACAAGAGTATCTTTTATCGTAATCTCTAGATTTTCTAGTTTCGCATCAATTTCGAGAGTCATGATCTCATATACGTGCAATTATATGAAAATGAACCAACGAAAAGACACTGGTGACCACCGTTTTGCTTCAGCACGAAGTTTTACTAGTTACAATATCGAAAGAACACCTTTGACGAACAAGAGTATCTTCTGACATAATCTCTAGATTCTCTTGTTTCGCATCATTTTCGAGAGTCATGATCTCGTATACGTGAAATTATGTGAAAATGAAGTAACGAAAAGGCACTCGTGATCACGGTTTTGCTTCAGCACGAAGTTTTACTCGTTACAATATCGAAAGAACACCTTTGACGAACAAGAGTATCTTCTGACGTAATCTCTAGATTCTCTAGTTTCGCATCATTTTTGAGAGTCATGATCTCGTATACGTGAAATTATATGAAAATGAAGCAACGAAAAGGCACTCGTGACCATCGTTTTGCTTCAGCACGAAGTTTTACTAGTTAGAATATCGAAAGAACAGCATTGACGAACAAGAGTATCTTTTGACGTAATCTCTAGATTCTCTAGTTTCGCATAATTTTCGAGAGTCATCATATCATATACGTGAAATTATATGAAAATGAAGCAACAAAAAGACACTCGTGATCACGGTTTTGCTTCAGCACGAAGTTTTACTCGTTACAATATCGAAAGAACAACTTTGACGAACAAGAGTATCTTCTGACTTAATCTCTAGATTCTCTTGTTTCGCATCATTTTCGAGAGTCATGATCTCGTATTCGTGAAATTATGTGAAAATGAAGTAACGAAAAGGCACTCGTGATCACGGTTTTGCTTCAGCACGAAGTTTTACTCGTTAGAATATCGAAAGAACAGCATTGACGAACAAGAGTATCTTCTGACGTAATCTCTAGATTCTCTAGTTTCGCATCATTTTCGAGAGTCATGATATCGTATACGTGAAATTATATGAAAATGAAGCAACAAAAAGGCACTCGTGATCACGGTTTTGCTTCAGCACGATGTTTTACTCGTTAAAATATCGAAAAAACACCTTTGACGAACAAGAGCATCTTTTGACGTAATCTCTAGATTTTCTAGTTTCGCATCATTTTCGAGAGTCATGATCTCGTATACGTGAAATTATGTGAAAATGAAGGAACGAAAAGACACTCGTGATCACGGTTTTGCTTAAGCACGAAGTTTTACTCGTTATAATATCGAAAGAACAGCATTGACGAACAAGAGTATCTTTTGACGTAATCTCCAGATTCTCTAATTTCGCATCATTTTCGAGAGTCATGATATCGTATACGTGAAGTTATATGAAAATGAAGCAACAAAAAAGGCACTCGTGATCACGGTTTTGATTCAGCACGATGTTTTACTCGTTAAAATATCGAAAGAACACCTTTGACGAACAAGAGTATCTTTTATCGTAATCTCTAGATTTTCTAGTTTCGCATCATTTTCGAGAGTCATGATCTCATATACGTGCAATTATATGAAAATGAACCAACGAAAAGACACTGGTGACCACCGTTTTGCTTCAGCACGAAGTTTTACTCGTTACAATATCGAAAGAACACCTTTGACGAACAAGAGTATCTTCTGACGTAATCTCTAGATTCTCTTGTTTCGCATCATTTTCGAGAGTCATGATCTCGTATACGTGAAATTATGTGAAAATGAAGTAACGAAAAGGCACTCGTGATCACAGTTTTGCTTCAGCACGAAGTTTTACTCGTTAGAATATCGAAAGAACACCTTTGACGAACAAGAGTATCTTCTGACGTAATCTCTAGATTCTCTTGTTTCGCATCATTTTCGAGAGTCATGATCTCATATACGTGCAATTATATGAAAATGAACCAACGAAAAGACACTGGTGACCACCGTTTTGCTTCAGCACGAAGTTTTACTAGTTACAATATCGAAAGAACACCTTTGACGAACAAGAGTATCTTCTGACATAATCTCTAGATTCTCTTGTTTCGCATCATTTTCGAGAGTCATGATCTCGTATACGTGAAATTATGTGGAAATGAAGTAACGAAAAGGCACTCGTGATCACAGTTTTGCTTCAGCACGAAGTTTTACTCGTTAGAATATCGAAAGAACATCATTGACGAACAAGAGTATCTTTTGACGTAATCTCTAGATTCTCTAGTTTCGCATCATTTTCGAGAGTCATGATATCGTATACGTGAAATTATATGAAAATGAAGCAACAAAAAGGCACTCGTGATCACGGTTTTGCTTCAGCACGATGTTTTACTCGTTAAAATATCGAAAAAACACCTTTGACGAACAAGAGCATCTTTTGACGTAATCTCTAGATTTTCTAGTTTCGCATCATTTTCGAGAGTCATGATCTCGTATACGTGAAATTATATGAAAATGAAGCAACGAAAAGGCACTCGTGACCACCGTTTCGCTTCAGCACGAAGTTTTACTAGTTAGAATATCGAAAGAACACCTTTAACGAACAAGAGTATCTTCTGACGTAATCTCTAGATTCTCTTGTTTCGCATCATTTTCGAGAGTCATGATCTCGTATACGTGAAATTATATGAAAATGAAGTAACGAAAAGGCACTCGTGGTCACGGTTTTGCTTCAGCACGAAGTGTTACTCGTTAGAATATCGAAAGAACATCATTGACGAACAAGAGTATCTTCTAACGTAATCTCTAGATTCTCTTGTTTCGCATCATTTTCGAGAGTCATGATCTCGTATACGTGAAATTATGTGAAAATGAAGTAACGAAAAGGCACTCGTGATCACGGTTTTGCTTCAGCACGAAGTTTTACTCGTTACAATATCGAAAGAACACCTTTGACGAACAAGAGTATCTTCTGACGTAATCTCTAGATTCTCTTGTTTCGCATCATTTTCGAGAGTCATGATCTCGTATACGTGAAATTATGTGAAAATTAAGTAACGAAAAGGCACTCGTGATCACGGTTTTGCTTCAGCACGAAGTGTTACTCGTTAGAATATCGAAAGAACATCATTGACGAACAAGAGTATCTTTTAACGTAATCTCTAGATTCTCTAGTTTCGCATCATTTTCGAGAGTCGTGATATCGTATACGTGAAATTATATGAAAATGAAGCAACAAAAAGGCACTCGTGATCACGGTTTTGCTTCAGCACGATGTTTTACTCGTTAAAATATCGAAAAAACACCTTTGACGAACAAGAGCATCTTTTGACGTAATCTCTAGATTTTCTAGTTTCGCATCATTTTCGAGAGTCATGATCACGTATACGTGAAATTATGTGAAAATGAAGTAACGAAAAGGCACTCGTGATCACGGTTTTGCTTCAGCACGAAGTTTTACTCGTTATAATATCGAAAGAACAGCATTGACGAACAAGAGTATCTTGTGACGTAATCTCCAGATTCTCTAGTTTCGCATCATTTTCGAGAGTCATGATATCGTGTACGTGAAATTATATGAAAATGAAGCAACAAAAAGGCACTCGTGATCACGGTTTTGATTCAGCACGATGTTTTACTCGTTAAAATATCGAAAGAACACCTTTGACGAACAAGAGTATCTTTTATCGTAATCTCTAGATTTTCTAGTTTCGCATCATTTTCGAGAGTCATGATCTCATATACGTGCAATTATATGAAAATGAACCAACGAAAAGACACTGGTGACCACCGTTTTGCTTCAGCACGAAGTTTTACTCGTTACAATATCGAAAGAACACCTTTGACGAACAAGAGTATCTTCTGACGTAATCTCTAGATTCTCTTGTTTCGCATCATTTTGGAGAGTCATGATCTCGTATACGTGAAATTATATGAAAATGAAGCAACGAAAAGGCACTCGTGACCACCGTTTCGCTTCAGCACGAAGTTTTACTAGTTAGAATATCGAAAGAACACCTTTAACGAACAAGAGTATCTTCTGACGTAATCTCTAGATTCTCTTGTTTCGCATCATTTTCGAGAGTCATGATCTCGTATACGTGAAATTATATGAAAATGAAGTAACGAAAAGGCACTCGTGGTCACGGTTTTGCTTCAGCACGAAGTGTTACTCGTTAGAATATCGAAAGAACATCATTGACGAACAAGAGTATCTTCTAACGTAATCTCTAGATTCTCTTGTTTCGCATCATTTTCGAGAGTCATGATCTCGTGTACGTGAAATTATGTGAACATGAAGTAACGAAAAGGCACTCGTGATCACGGTTTTGCTTCAGCACGAAGTTTTACTCGTTAGAATATCGAAAGAACAGCATTGACGAACAAGAGTATCTTCTGACGTAATCTCTAGATTCTCTAGTTTCGCATCATTTTCGAGAGTCATGATATCGTATACGTGAAATTATATGAAAATGAAGCAACAAAAAGGCACTCGTGATCACGGTTTTGCTTCAGCACGATGTTTTACTCGTTAAAATATCGAAAAAACACCTTTGACGAACAAGAGCATCTTTTGACGTAATCTCTAGATTTTCTAGTTTCGCATCATTTTCGAGAGTCATGATCTCGTATACGTGAAATTATGTGAAAATGAAGGAACGAAAAGACACTCGTGATCACGGTTTTGCTTAAGCACGAAGTTTTACTCGTTATAATATCGAAAGAACAGCATTGACGAACAAGAGTATCTTTTGACGTAATCTCTAGATTCTCTAATTTCGCATCATTTTCGAGAGTCATGATATCGTATACGTGAAGTTATATGAAAATGAAGCAACAAAAAAGGCACTCGTGATCACGGTTTTGATTCAGCACGATGTTTTACTCGTTAAAATATCGAAAGAACACCTTTGACGAACAAGAGTATCTTTTATCGTAATCTCTAGATTTTCTAGTTTCGCATCATTTTCGAGAGTCATGATATCGTATACGTGAAATTATATGAAAATGAAGCAACAAAAAGGCACTCGTGATCACGGTTTTGCTTCAGCACGATGTTTTACTCGTTAAAATATCGAAAAAACACCTTTGACGAACAAGAGCATCTTTTGACGTAATCTCTAGATTTTCTAGTTTCGCATCATTTTCGAGAGTCATGATCTCGTATACGTGAAATTATGTGAAAATGAAGTAACGAAAAGGCACTCGTGATCACGGTTTTGCTTCAGCACGAAGTTTTACTCGTTAGAATATCGAAAGAACAGCATTGACGAACAAGAGTATCTTGTGACGTAATCTCCAGATTCTCTAGTTTCGCATCATTTTCGAGAGTCATGATCTCGTATACGTGAAATTATGTGAAAATGAAGTAACGAAAAGGCACTCGTGATCACGGTTTTGCTTCAGCACGAAGTTTTACTCGTTAGAATATCGAAAGAACAGCATTGACGAACAAGAGTATCTTGTGACGTAATCTCCAGATTCTCTAGTTTCGCATCATTTTCGAGAGTCATGATCTCGTATACGTGAAATTATGTGAAAATGAAGTAACGAAAAGGCACTCGTGATCACGGTTTTGCTTCAGCACGAAGTTTTACTCGTTAGAATATCGAAAGAACAGCATTGACGAACAAGAGTATCTTTTGACGTAATCTCTAGATTCTCTAGTTTCGCATCATTTTCGAGAGTCATGATATCGTATACGTGAAATTATATGAAAATGAAGCAACAAAAAGGCACTCGTGATCACGGTTTTGCTTCAGCACGATGTTTTACTCGTTAAAATATCGAAAAAACACCTTTGACGAACAAGAGCATCTTTTGACGTAATCTCTAGATTTTCTAGTTTCGCATCATTTTCGAGAGTCATGATCTCGTATACGTGAAATTATGTGAAAATGAAGTAACGAAAAGGCACTCGTGATCACGGTTTTGCTTCAGCACGAAGTTTTACTCGTTATAATATCGAAAGAACAGCATTGACGAACAAGAGTATCTTGTGACGTAATCTCCAGATTCTCTAGTTTCGCATCATTTTCGAGAGTCATGATATCGTGTACGTGAAGTTATATGAAAATGAAGCAACAAAAAAGGCACTCGTGATCACGGTTTTGATTCAGCACGATGTTTTACTCGTTAAAATATCGAAAGAACACCTTTGACGAACAAGAGTATCTTTTATCGTAATCTCTAGATTTTCTAGTTTCGCATCATTTTCGAGAGTCATGATATCGTATACGTGAAATTATGTGAAAATGAAGTAACGAAAAGGCACTCGTGATCACGGTTTTGCTTCAGCACGAAGTTTTACTCGTTATAATATCGAAAGAACACCTTTGACGAACAAGAGTATCTTGTGACGTAATCTCCAGATTCTCTAGTTTCGCATCATTTTCGAGAGTCATGATATCGTGTACGTGAAGTTATATGAAAATGAAGCAACAAAAAAGGCACTCGTGATCACGGTTTTGATTCAGCACGATGTTTTACTCGTTAAAATATCGAAAGAACACCTTTGACGAACAAGAGTATCTTTTATCGTAATCTCTAGATTTTCTAGTTTCGCATCATTTTCGAGAGTCATGATCTCATATACGTGCAATTATATGAAAATGAACCAACGAAAAGACACTGGTGACCACCGTTTTGCTTCAGCACGAAGTTTTACTCGTTACAATATCGAAAGAACACCTTTGACGAACAAGAGTATCTTCTGACGTAATCTCTAGATTCTCTTGTTTCGCATCATTTTGGAGAGTCATGATCTCGTATACGTGAAATTATATGAAAATGAAGCAACGAAAAGGCACTCGTGACCATCGTTTTGCTTCAGCGCGAAGTTTTACTAGTTAGAATATCGAAAGAACAGCATTGACGAACAAGAGTATCTTTTGAAGTAATCTCTAGATTCTCTAGTTTCGCATAATTTTCGAGAGTCATCATATCATATACGTGAAATTATATGAAAATGAAGCAACAAAAAGACACTCGTGATCACGGTTTTGCTTCAGCACGAAGTTTTACTCGTTACAATATCGAAAGAACACCTTTGACGAACAAGAGTATCTTCTGACTTAATCTCTAGATTCTCTTGTTTCGCATCATTTTCGAGAGTCATGATCTCGTATACGTGAAATTATGTGAAAATGAAGTAACGAAAAGGCACTCGTGATCACGGTTTTGCTTCAGCACGAAGTTTTACTCGTTATAATATCGAAAGAACACCTTTGACGAACAAGAGTATCTTGTGACGTAATCTCCAGATTCTCTAGTTTCGCATCATTTTCGAGAGTCATGATATCGTGTACGTGAAGTTATATGAAAATGAAGCAACAAAAAAGGCACTCGTGATCACGGTTTTGATTCAGCACGATGTTTTACTCGTTAAAATATCGAAAGAACACCTTTGACGAACAAGAGTATCTTTTATCGTAATCTCTAGATTTTCTAGTTTCGCATCATTTTCGAGAGTCATGATCTCATATACGTGCAATTATATGAAAATGAACCAACGAAAAGACACTGGTGACCACCGTTTTGCTTCAGCACGAAGTTTTACTCGTTACAATATCGAAAGAACACCTTTGACGAACAAGAGTATCTTCTGACGTAATCTCTAGATTCTCTTGTTTCGCATCATTTTGGAGAGTCATGATCTCGTATACGTGAAATTATATGAAAATGAAGCAACGAAAAGGCACTCGTGACCATCGTTTTGCTTCAGCGCGAAGTTTTACTAGTTAGAATATCGAAAGAACAGCATTGACGAACAAGAGTATCTTTTGAAGTAATCTCTAGATTCTCTAGTTTCGCATAATTTTCGAGAGTCATCATATCATATACGTGAAATTATATGAAAATGAAGCAACAAAAAGACACTCGTGATCACGGTTTTGCTTCAGCACGAAGTTTTACTCGTTACAATATCGAAAGAACACCTTTGACGAACAAGAGTATCTTCTGACTTAATCTCTAGATTCTCTTGTTTCGCATCATTTTCGAGAGTCATGATCTCGTATACGTGAAATTATGTGAAAATGAAGTAACGAAAAGGCACTCGTGATCACGGTTTTGCTTCAGCACGAAGTTTTACTCGTTAGAATATCGAAAGAACAGCATTGACGAACAAGAGTATCTTCTGACGTAATCTCTAGATTCTCTAGTTTCGCATCATTTTCGAGAGTCATGATATCGTATACGTGAAATTATATGAAAATAAAGCAACGAAAAGGCACTCGTGACCACCGTTTTGCTTCAGCACGAAGTTTTACTAGTTAGAATATCGAAAGAACACCTTTGACGAACAAGAGTATCTTCTGACGTAATCTCTAGATTCTCTTGTTTCGCATCATTTTCGAGAGTCATGATCTCGTATACGTGAAATTATGTGAAAATGAAGTAACGAAAAGGCACTCGTGATCACGGTTTTGCTTCAGCACGAAGTTTTACTCGTTAGAATATCGAAAGAACACCTTTGACGAACAAGAGTATCTTTTGACGTAATCTCTAGATTCTCTAGTTTCGCATCCTTTTCGAGAGTCATGATATCGTATACGTGAAATTATATGAAAATGAAGCAACAAAAAGGCACTCGTGACCACCGTTTTGCTTCAGCACGAAGTTTTACTCGTTACAATATCGAAAGAACACCTTTGACGAACAAGAGTATCTTCTGACGTAATCTCTAGATTCTCTTGTTTCGCATCATTTTCGAGAGTCATGAGCTCGTATACGTGAAATTATGTGAAAATGAAGTAACGAAAAGGCAATCGTGATCACGGTTTTGCTTCAGCACGAAGTTTTACTCGTTAGAATATCGAAAGAACAGCATTGACGAACAAGAGTATCTTTTGACGTAATCTCTAGATTCTCTAGTTTCGCATCATTTTCGAGAGTCATGATATCGTATACGTGAAATTATATGAAAATGAAGCAACAAAAAGGCACTCGTGATCACGGTTTTGCTTCAGCACGATATTTTACTCGCTAGAATATCGAAAGAACACCTTTGACGAACAAGAGTATCTTTTGTCGTAATCTCTAGATTTTCTAGTTTCGCATCATTTTCGAGAGTCATGATCTCATATACGTGCAATTATATGAAAATGAACCAACGAAAAGACACTGGTGACCACCGTTTTGCTTCAGCACGAAGTTTTACTCGTTAGAATATCGAAAGAACAGCATTGACGAACAAGAGTATCTTGTGACGTAATCTCTAGATTCTCTAGTTTCGCATCATTTTCGAGAGTCATGATATCGTATACGTGAAATTATATGAAAATGAAGCAACAAAAAGGCACTCGTGATCACGGTTTTGCTTCAGCACGATATTTTACTCGCTAGAATATCGAAAGAACACCTTTGACGAACAAGAGTATCTTTTGTCGTAATCTCTAGATTTTCTAGTTTCGCATCATTTTCGAGAGTCATGATCTCATATACGTGCAATTATATGAAAATGAACCAACGAAAAGACACTGGTGACCACCGTTTTGCTTCAGCACGAAGTTTTACTAGTTACAATATCGAAAGAACACCTTTGACGAACAAGAGTATCTTCTGACGTAATCTCTAGATTCTCTTGTTTCGCATCATTTTCGAGAGTCATGATCTCGTATACGTGAAATTATGTGAAAATGAAGTAACGAAAAGGCACTCGTGATCACAGTTTTGCTTCAGCACGAAGTTTTACTCGTTAGAATATCGAAAGAACACCTTTGACGAACAAGAGTATCTTCTGACGTAATCTCTAGATTCTCTTGTTTCGCATCATTTTCGAGAGTCATGATCTCGTATACGTGAAATTATGTGAAAATGAAGTAACGAAAAGGCACTCGTGATCACGGTTTTGCTTCAGCACGAAGTTTTACTCGTTAGAATATCGAAAGAACAGCATTGACGAACAAGAGTATCTTTTGACGTAATCTCTAGATTCTCTAGTTTCGCATCATTTTCGAGAGTCATGATATCGTATACGTGAAATTATATGAAAATGAAGCAACAAAAAGGCACTCGTGATCACGGTTTTGCTTCAGCACGATGTTTTACTCGCTAGAATATCGAAAGAACACCTTTGACGAACAAGAGCATCTTTTGACGTAATCTCTAGATTTTCTAGTTTCGCATCATTTTCGAGAGTCATGATCTCGTATACGTGAAATTATATGAAAATGAAGCAACGAAAAGGCACTCGTGACCACCGTTTCGCTTCAGCACGAAGTTTTACTAGTTAGAATATCGAAAGAACACCTTTAACGAACAAGAGTATCTTCTGACGTAATCTCTAGATTCTCTTGTTTCGCATCATTTTCGAGAGTCATGATCTCGTATACGTGAAATTATATGAAAATGAAGTAACGAAAAGGCACTCGTGGTCACGGTTTTGCTTCAGCACGAAGTGTTACTCGTTAGAATATCGAAAGAACATCATTGACGAACAAGAGTATCTTCTAACGTAATCTCTAGATTCTCTTGTTTCGCATCATTTTCGAGAGTCATGATCTCGTATACGTGAAATTATGTGAAAATGAAGTAACGAAAAGGCACTCGTGATCACGGTTTTGCTTCAGCACGAAGTTTTACTCGTTATAATATCGAAAGAACAGCATTGACGAACAAGAGTATCTTGTGACGTAATCTCCAGATTCTCTAGTTTCGCATCATTTTCGAGAGTCATGATATCGTATACGTGAAGTTATATGAAAATGAAGCAACAAAAAAGGCACTCGTGATCACGGTTTTGATTCAGCACGATGTTTTACTCGTTAAAATATCGAAAGAACACCTTTGACGAACAAGAGTATCTTTTATCGTAATCTCTAGATTTTCTAGTTTCGCATCAATTTCGAGAGTCATGATCTCATATACGTGCAATTATATGAAAATGAACCAACGAAAAGACACTGGTGACCACCGTTTTGCTTCAGCACGAAGTTTTACTAGTTACAATATCGAAAGAACACCTTTGACGAACAAGAGTATCTTCTGACATAATCTCTAGATTCTCTTGTTTCGCATCATTTTCGAGAGTCATGATCTCGTATACGTGAAATTATGTGAAAATGAAGTAACGAAAAGGCACTCGTGATCACGGTTTTGCTTCAGCACGAAGTTTTACTCGTTACAATATCGAAAGAACACCTTTGACGAACAAGAGTATCTTCTGACGTAATCTCTAGATTCTCTAGTTTCGCATCATTTTCGAGAGTCATGATCTCGTATACGTGAAATTATATGAAAATGAAGCAACGAAAAGGCACTCGTGACCATCGTTTTGCTTCAGCACGAAGTTTTACTAGTTAGAATATCGAAAGAACAGCATTGACGAACAAGAGTATCTTTTGACGTAATCTCTAGATTCTCTAGTTTCGCATAATTTTCGAGAGTCATCATATCATATACGTGAAATTATATGAAAATGAAGCAACAAAAAGACACTCGTGATCACGGTTTTGCTTCAGCACGAAGTTTTACTCGTTACAATATCGAAAGAACAACTTTGACGAACAAGAGTATCTTCTGACTTAATCTCTAGATTCTCTTGTTTCGCATCATTTTCGAGAGTCATGATCTCGTATTCGTGAAATTATGTGAAAATGAAGTAACGAAAAGGCACTCGTGATCACGGTTTTGCTTCAGCACGAAGTTTTACTCGTTAGAATATCGAAAGAACAGCATTGACGAACAAGAGTATCTTCTGACGTAATCTCTAGATTCTCTAGTTTCGCATCATTTTCGAGAGTCATGATATCGTATACGTGAAATTATATGAAAATGAAGCAACAAAAAGGCACTCGTGATCACGGTTTTGCTTCAGCACGATGTTTTACTCGTTAAAATATCGAAAAAACACCTTTGACGAACAAGAGCATCTTTTGACGTAATCTCTAGATTTTCTAGTTTCGCATCATTTTCGAGAGTCATGATCTCGTATACGTGAAATTATGTGAAAATGAAGGAACGAAAAGACACTCGTGATCACGGTTTTGCTTAAGCACGAAGTTTTACTCGTTATAATATCGAAAGAACAGCATTGACGAACAAGAGTATCTTTTGACGTAATCTCCAGATTCTCTAATTTCGCATCATTTTCGAGAGTCATGATATCGTATACGTGAAGTTATATGAAAATGAAGCAACAAAAAAGGCACTCGTGATCACGGTTTTGATTCAGCACGATGTTTTACTCGTTAAAATATCGAAAGAACACCTTTGACGAACAAGAGTATCTTTTATCGTAATCTCTAGATTTTCTAGTTTCGCATCATTTTCGAGAGTCATGATCTCATATACGTGCAATTATATGAAAATGAACCAACGAAAAGACACTGGTGACCACCGTTTTGCTTCAGCACGAAGTTTTACTCGTTACAATATCGAAAGAACACCTTTGACGAACAAGAGTATCTTCTGACGTAATCTCTAGATTCTCTTGTTTCGCATCATTTTCGAGAGTCATGATCTCGTATACGTGAAATTATGTGAAAATGAAGTAACGAAAAGGCACTCGTGATCACAGTTTTGCTTCAGCACGAAGTTTTACTCGTTAGAATATCGAAAGAACACCTTTGACGAACAAGAGTATCTTCTGACGTAATCTCTAGATTCTCTTGTTTCGCATCATTTTCGAGAGTCATGATCTCATATACGTGCAATTATATGAAAATGAACCAACGAAAAGACACTGGTGACCACCGTTTTGCTTCAGCACGAAGTTTTACTCGTTACAATATCGAAAGAACACCTTTGACGAACAAGAGTATCTTCTGACATAATCTCTAGATTCTCTTGTTTCGCATCATTTTCGAGAGTCATGATCTCGTATACGTGAAATTATGTGGAAATGAAGTAACGAAAAGGCACTCGTGATCACAGTTTTGCTTCAGCACGAAGTTTTACTCGTTAGAATATCGAAAGAACATCATTGACGAACAAGAGTATCTTTTGACGTAATCTCTAGATTCTCTAGTTTCGCATCATTTTCGAGAGTCATGATATCGTATACGTGAAATTATATGAAAATGAAGCAACAAAAAGGCACTCGTGACCACCGTTTCGCTTCAGCACGAAGTTTTACTAGTTAGAATATCGAAAGAACACCTTTAACGAACAAGAGTATCTTCTGACGTAATCTCTAGATTCTCTTGTTTCGCATCATTTTCGAGAGTCATGATCTCGTATACGTGAAATTATATGAAAATGAAGTAACGAAAAGGCACTCGTGGTCACGGTTTTGCTTCAGCACGAAGTGTTACTCGTTAGAATATCGAAAGAACATCATTGACGAACAAGAGTATCTTCTAACGTAATCTCTAGATTCTCTTGTTTCGCATCATTTTCGAGAGTCATGATCTCGTATACGTGAAATTATGTGAAAATGAAGTAACGAAAAGGCACTCGTGATCACGGTTTTGCTTCAGCACGAAGTTTTACTCGTTATAATATCGAAAGAACAGCATTGACGAACAAGAGTATCTTGTGACGTAATCTCCAGATTCTCTAGTTTCGCATCATTTTCGAGAGTCATGATATCGTATACGTGAAGTTATATGAAAATGAAGCAACAAAAAAGGCACTCGTGATCACGGTTTTGATTCAGCACGATGTTTTACTCGTTAAAATATCGAAAGAACACCTTTGACGAACAAGAGTATCTTTTATCGTAATCTCTAGATTTTCTAGTTTCGCATCAATTTCGAGAGTCATGATCTCATATACGTGCAATTATATGAAAATGAACCAACGAAAAGACACTGGTGACCACCGTTTTGCTTCAGCACGAAGTTTTACTAGTTACAATATCGAAAGAACACCTTTGACGAACAAGAGTATCTTCTGACATAATCTCTAGATTCTCTTGTTTCGCATCATTTTCGAGAGTCATGATCTCGTATACGTGAAATTATGTGAAAATGAAGTAACGAAAAGGCACTCGTGATCACGGTTTTGCTTCAGCACGAAGTTTTACTCGTTAGAATATCGAAAGAACAGCATTGACGAACAAGAGTATCTTCTGACGTAATCTCTAGATTCTCTAGTTTCGCATCATTTTCGAGAGTCATGATATCGTATACGTGAAATTATATGAAAATGAAGCAACAAAAAGGCACTCGTGATCACGGTTTTGCTTCAGCACGATGTTTTACTCGTTAAAATATCGAAAAAACACCTTTGACGAACAAGAGCATCTTTTGACGTAATCTCTAGATTTTCTAGTTTCGCATCATTTTCGAGAGTCATGATCTCGTATACGTGAAATTATGTGAAAATGAAGGAACGAAAAGACACTCGTGATCACGGTTTTGCTTAAGCACGAAGTTTTACTCGTTATAATATCGAAAGAACAGCATTGACGAACAAGAGTATCTTTTGACGTAATCTCCAGATTCTCTAATTTCGCATCATTTTCGAGAGTCATGATATCGTATACGTGAAGTTATATGAAAATGAAGCAACAAAAAAGGCACTCGTGATCACGGTTTTGATTCAGCACGATGTTTTACTCGTTAAAATATCGAAAGAACACCTTTGACGAACAAGAGTATCTTTTATCGTAATCTCTAGATTTTCTAGTTTCGCATCATTTTCGAGAGTCATGATCTCATATACGTGCAATTATATGAAAATGAACCAACGAAAAGACACTGGTGACCACCGTTTTGCTTCAGCACGAAGTTTTACTCGTTACAATATCGAAAGAACACCTTTGACGAACAAGAGTATCTTCTGACGTAATCTCTAGATTCTCTTGTTTCGCATCATTTTCGAGAGTCATGATCTCGTATACGTGAAATTATGTGAAAATGAAGTAACGAAAAGGCACTCGTGATCACAGTTTTGCTTCAGCACGAAGTTTTACTCGTTAGAATATCGAAAGAACACCTTTGACGAACAAGAGTATCTTCTGACGTAATCTCTAGATTCTCTTGTTTCGCATCATTTTCGAGAGTCATGATCTCATATACGTGCAATTATATGAAAATGAACCAACGAAAAGACACTGGTGACCACCGTTTTGCTTCAGCACGAAGTTTTACTCGTTACAATATCGAAAGAACACCTTTGACGAACAAGAGTATCTTCTGACATAATCTCTAGATTCTCTTGTTTCGCATCATTTTCGAGAGTCATGATCTCGTATACGTGAAATTATGTGGAAATGAAGTAACGAAAAGGCACTCGTGATCACAGTTTTGCTTCAGCACGAAGTTTTACTCGTTAGAATATCGAAAGAACATCATTGACGAACAAGAGTATCTTTTGACGTAATCTCTAGATTCTCTAGTTTCGCATCATTTTCGAGAGTCATGATATCGTATACGTGAAATTATATGAAAATGAAGCAACAAAAAGGCACTCGTGACCACCGTTTCGCTTCAGCACGAAGTTTTACTAGTTAGAATATCGAAAGAACACCTTTAACGAACAAGAGTATCTTCTGACGTAATCTCTAGATTCTCTTGTTTCGCATCATTTTCGAGAGTCATGATCTCGTATACGTGAAATTATATGAAAATGAAGTAACGAAAAGGCACTCGTGGTCACGGTTTTGCTTCAGCACGAAGTGTTACTCGTTAGAATATCGAAAGAACATCATTGACGAACAAGAGTATCTTCTAACGTAATCTCTAGATTCTCTTGTTTCGCATCATTTTCGAGAGTCATGATCTCGTATACGTGAAATTATGTGAAAATGAAGTAACGAAAAGGCACTCGTGATCACGGTTTTGCTTCAGCACGAAGTTTTACTCGTTATAATATCGAAAGAACAGCATTGACGAACAAGAGTATCTTGTGACGTAATCTCCAGATTCTCTAGTTTCGCATCATTTTCGAGAGTCATGATATCGTATACGTGAAGTTATATGAAAATGAAGCAACAAAAAAGGCACTCGTGATCACGGTTTTGATTCAGCACGATGTTTTACTCGTTAAAATATCGAAAGAACACCTTTGACGAACAAGAGTATCTTTTATCGTAATCTCTAGATTTTCTAGTTTCGCATCAATTTCGAGAGTCATGATCTCATATACGTGCAATTATATGAAAATGAACCAACGAAAAGACACTGGTGACCACCGTTTTGCTTCAGCACGAAGTTTTACTAGTTACAATATCGAAAGAACACCTTTGACGAACAAGAGTATCTTCTGACATAATCTCTAGATTCTCTTGTTTCGCATCATTTTTGAGAGTCATGATCTCGTATACGTGAAATTATATGAAAATGAAGCAACGAAAAGGCACTCGTGACCATCGTTTTGCTTCAGCACGAAGTTTTACTAGTTAGAATATCGAAAGAACAGCATTGACGAACAAGAGTATCTTTTGACGTAATCTCTAGATTCTCTAGTTTCGCATAATTTTCGAGAGTCATCATATCATATACGTGAAATTATATGAAAATGAAGCAACAAAAAGACACTCGTGATCACGGTTTTGCTTCAGCACGAAGTTTTACTCGTTACAATATCGAAAGAACAACTTTGACGAACAAGAGTATCTTCTGACTTAATCTCTAGATTCTCTTGTTTCGCATCATTTTCGAGAGTCATGATCTCGTATTCGTGAAATTATGTGAAAATGAAGTAACGAAAAGGCACTCGTGATCACGGTTTTGCTTCAGCACGAAGTTTTACTCGTTAGAATATCGAAAGAACAGCATTGACGAACAAGAGTATCTTCTGACGTAATCTCTAGATTCTCTAGTTTCGCATCATTTTCGAGAGTCATGATATCGTATACGTGAAATTATATGAAAATGAAGCAACAAAAAGGCACTCGTGATCACGGTTTTGCTTCAGCACGATGTTTTACTCGTTAAAATATCGAAAAAACACCTTTGACGAACAAGAGCATCTTTTGACGTAATCTCTAGATTTTCTAGTTTCGCATCATTTTCGAGAGTCATGATCTCGTATACGTGAAATTATGTGAAAATGAAGGAACGAAAAGACACTCGTGATCACGGTTTTGCTTAAGCACGAAGTTTTACTCGTTATAATATCGAAAGAACAGCATTGACGAACAAGAGTATCTTTTGACGTAATCTCCAGATTCTCTAATTTCGCATCATTTTCGAGAGTCATGATATCGTATACGTGAAGTTATATGAAAATGAAGCAACAAAAAAGGCACTCGTGATCACGGTTTTGATTCAGCACGATGTTTTACTCGTTAAAATATCGAAAGAACACCTTTGACGAACAAGAGTATCTTTTATCGTAATCTCTAGATTTTCTAGTTTCGCATCATTTTCGAGAGTCATGATCTCATATACGTGCAATTATATGAAAATGAACCAACGAAAAGACACTGGTGACCACCGTTTTGCTTCAGCACGAAGTTTTACTCGTTACAATATCGAAAGAACACCTTTGACGAACAAGAGTATCTTCTGACGTAATCTCTAGATTCTCTTGTTTCGCATCATTTTCGAGAGTCATGATCTCGTATACGTGAAATTATGTGAAAATGAAGTAACGAAAAGGCACTCGTGATCACAGTTTTGCTTCAGCACGAAGTTTTACTCGTTAGAATATCGAAAGAACACCTTTGACGAACAAGAGTATCTTCTGACGTAATCTCTAGATTCTCTTGTTTCGCATCATTTTCGAGAGTCATGATCTCATATACGTGCAATTATATGAAAATGAACCAACGAAAAGACACTGGTGACCACCGTTTTGCTTCAGCACGAAGTTTTACTAGTTACAATATCGAAAGAACACCTTTGACGAACAAGAGTATCTTCTGACATAATCTCTAGATTCTCTTGTTTCGCATCATTTTCGAGAGTCATGATCTCGTATACGTGAAATTATGTGGAAATGAAGTAACGAAAAGGCACTCGTGATCACAGTTTTGCTTCAGCACGAAGTTTTACTCGTTAGAATATCGAAAGAACATCATTGACGAACAAGAGTATCTTTTGACGTAATCTCTAGATTCTCTAGTTTCGCATCATTTTCGAGAGTCATGATATCGTATACGTGAAATTATATGAAAATGAAGCAACAAAAAGGCACTCGTCATCACGGTTTTGCTTCAGCACGATGTTTTACTCGTTAAAATATCGAAAAAACACCTTTGACGAACAAGAGCATCTTTTGACGTAATCTCTAGATTTTCTAGTTTCGCATCATTTTCGAGAGTCATGATCTCGTATACGTGAAATTATATGAAAATGAAGCAACGAAAAGGCACTCGTGACCACCGTTTCGCTTCAGCACGAAGTTTTACTAGTTAGAATATCGAAAGAACACCTTTAACGAACAAGAGTATCTTCTGACGTAATCTCTAGATTCTCTTGTTTCGCATCATTTTCGAGAGTCATGATCTCGTATACGTGAAATTATATGAAAATGAAGTAACGAAAAGGCACTCGTGGTCACGGTTTTGCTTCAGCACGAAGTGTTACTCGTTAGAATATCGAAAGAACATCATTGACGAACAAGAGTATCTTCTAACGTAATCTCTAGATTCTCTTGTTTCGCATCATTTTCGAGAGTCATGATCTCGTATACGTGAAATTATGTGAAAATGAAGTAACGAAAAGGCACTCGTGATCACGGTTTTGCTTCAGCACGAAGTTTTACTCGTTACAATATCGAAAGAACACCTTTGACGAACAAGAGTATCTTCTGACGTAATCTCTAGATTCTCTTGTTTCGCATCATTTTCGAGAGTCATGATCTCGTATACGTGAAATTATGTGAAAATTAAGTAACGAAAAGGCACTCGTGATCACGGTTTTGCTTCAGCACGAAGTGTTACTCGTTAGAATATCGAAAGAACATCATTGACGAACAAGAGTATCTTTTAACGTAATCTCTAGATTCTCTAGTTTCGCATCATTTTCGAGAGTCGTGATATCGTATACGTGAAATTATATGAAAATGAAGCAACAAAAAGGCACTCGTCATCACGGTTTTGCTTCAGCACGATGTTTTACTCGTTAAAATATCGAAAAAACACCTTTGACGAACAAGAGCATCTTTTGACGTAATCTCTAGATTTTCTAGTTTCGCATCATTTTCGAGAGTCATGATCACGTATACGTGAAATTATGTGAAAATGAAGTAACGAAAAGGCACTCGTGATCACGGTTTTGCTTCAGCACGAAGTTTTACTCGTTATAATATCGAAAGAACAGCATTGACGAACAAGAGTATCTTGTGACGTAATCTCCAGATTCTCTAGTTTCGCATCATTTTCGAGAGTCATGATATCGTGTACGTGAAGTTATATGAAAATGAAGCAACAAAAAAGGCACTCGTGATCACGGTTTTGATTCAGCACGATGTTTTACTCGTTAAAATATCGAAAGAACACCTTTGACGAACAAGAGTATCTTTTATCGTAATCTCTAGATTTTCTAGTTTCGCATCATTTTCGAGAGTCATGATCTCATATACGTGCAATTATATGAAAATGAACCAACGAAAAGACACTGGTGACCACCGTTTTGCTTCAGCACGAAGTTTTACTCGTTACAATATCGAAAGAACACCTTTGACGAACAAGAGTATCTTCTGACGTAATCTCTAGATTCTCTTGTTTCGCATCATTTTGGAGAGTCATGATCTCGTATACGTGAAATTATATGAAAATGAAGCAACGAAAAGGCACTCGTGACCACCGTTTCGCTTCAGCACGAAGTTTTACTAGTTAGAATATCGAAAGAACACCTTTAACGAACAAGAGTATCTTCTGACGTAATCTCTAGATTCTCTTGTTTCGCATCATTTTCGAGAGTCATGATCTCGTATACGTGAAATTATATGAAAATGAAGTAACGAAAAGGCACTCGTGGTCACGGTTTTGCTTCAGCACGAAGTGTTACTCGTTAGAATATCGAAAGAACATCATTGACGAACAAGAGTATCTTCTAACGTAATCTCTAGATTCTCTTGTTTCGCATCATTTTCGAGAGTCATGATCTCGTGTACGTGAAATTATGTGAACATGAAGTAACGAAAAGGCACTCGTGATCACGGTTTTGCTTCAGCACGAAGTTTTACTCGTTAGAATATCGAAAGAACAGCATTGACGAACAAGAGTATCTTCTGACGTAATCTCTAGATTCTCTAGTTTCGCATCATTTTCGAGAGTCATGATATCGTATACGTGAAATTATATGAAAATGAAGCAACAAAAAGGCACTCGTCATCACGGTTTTGCTTCAGCACGATGTTTTACTCGTTAAAATATCGAAAAAACACCTTTGACGAACAAGAGCATCTTTTGACGTAATCTCTAGATTTTCTAGTTTCGCATCATTTTCGAGAGTCATGATCTCGTATACGTGAAATTATGTGAAAATGAAGGAACGAAAAGACACTCGTGATCACGGTTTTGCTTAAGCACGAAGTTTTACTCGTTATAATATCGAAAGAACAGCATTGACGAACAAGAGTATCTTTTGACGTAATCTCTAGATTCTCTAATTTCGCATCATTTTCGAGAGTCATGATATCGTATACGTGAAGTTATATGAAAATGAAGCAACAAAAAAGGCACTCGTGATCACGGTTTTGATTCAGCACGATGTTTTACTCGTTAAAATATCGAAAGAACACCTTTGACGAACAAGAGTATCTTTTATCGTAATCTCTAGATTTTCTAGTTTCGCATCATTTTCGAGAGTCATGATCTCATATACGTGCAATTATATGAAAATGAACCAACGAAAAGACACTGGTGACCACCGTTTTGCTTCAGCACGAAGTTTTACTCGTTACAATATCGAAAGAACACCTTTGACGAACAAGAGTATCTTCTGACGTAATCTCTAGATTCTCTTGTTTCGCATCATTTTCGAGAGTCATGATCTCGTATACGTGAAATTATGTGAAAATGAAGTAACGAAAAGGCACTCGTGATCACAGTTTTGCTTCAGCACGAAGTTTTACTCGTTAGAATATCGAAAGAACATCATTGACGAACAAGAGTATCTTCTGACGTAATCTCTAGATTCTCTAGTTTCGCATCATTTTCGAGAGTCATGATATCGTATACGTGAAATTATATGAAAATGAAGCAACAAAAAGGCACTCGTGATCACGGTTTTGCTTCAGCACGATGTTTTACTCGTTAAAATATCGAAAAAACACCTTTGACGAACAAGAGCATCTTTTGACGTAATCTCTAGATTTTCTAGTTTCGCATCATTTTCGAGAGTCATGATCTCGTATACGTGAAATTATGTGAAAATGAAGTAACGAAAAGGCACTCGTGATCACGGTTTTGCTTCAGCACGAAGTTTTACTCGTTATAATATCGAAAGAACAGCATTGACGAACAAGAGTATCTTGTGACGTAATCTCCAGATTCTCTAGTTTCGCATCATTTTCGAGAGTCATGATATCGTATACGTGAAGTTATATGAAAATGAAGCAACAAAAAAGGCACTCGTGATCACGGTTTTGATTCAGCACGATGTTTTACTCGTTAAAATATCGAAAGAACACCTTTGACGAACAAGAGTATCTTTTATCGTAATCTCTAGATTTTCTAGTTTCGCATCATTTTCGAGAGTCATGATCTCATATACGTGCAATTATATGAAAATGAACCAACGAAAAGACACTGGTGACCACCGTTTTGCTTCAGCACGAAGTTTTACTAGTTACAATATCGAAAGAACACCTTTGACGAACAAGAGTATCTTCTGACGTAATCTCTAGATTCTCTTGTTTCGCATCATTTTCGAGAGTCATGATCTCGTATACGTGAAATTATGTGAAAATGAAGTAACGAAAAGGCACTCGTGATCACAGTTTTGCTTCAGCACGAAGTTTTACTCGTTAGAATATCGAAAGAACACCTTTGACGAACAAGAGTATCTTCTGACGTAATCTCTAGATTCTCTTGTTTCGCATCATTTTCGAGAGTCATGATCTCGTATACGTGAAATTATGTGAAAATGAAGTAACGAAAAGGCACTCGTGATCACGGTTTTGCTTCAGCACGAAGTTTTACTCGTTAGAATATCGAAAGAACAGCATTGACGAACAAGAGTATCTTTTGACGTAATCTCTAGATTCTCTAGTTTCGCATCATTTTCGAGAGTCATGATATCGTATACGTGAAATTATATGAAAATGAAGCAACAAAAAGGCACTCGTGATCACGGTTTTGCTTCAGCACGATGTTTTACTCGTTAAAATATCGAAAAAACACCTTTGACGAACAAGAGCATCTTTTGACGTAATCTCTAGATTTTCTAGTTTCGCATCATTTTCGAGAGTCATGATCTCGTATACGTGAAATTATGTGAAAATGAAGTAACGAAAAGGCACTCGTGATCACGGTTTTGCTTCAGCACGAAGTTTTACTCGTTATAATATCGAAAGAACAGCATTGACGAACAAGAGTATCTTGTGACGTAATCTCCAGATTCTCTAGTTTCGCATCATTTTCGAGAGTCATGATATCGTGTACGTGAAGTTATATGAAAATGAAGCAACAAAAAAGGCACTCGTGATCACGGTTTTGATTCAGCACGATGTTTTACTCGTTAAAATATCGAAAGAACACCTTTGACGAACAAGAGTATCTTTTATCGTAATCTCTAGATTTTCTAGTTTCGCATCATTTTCGAGAGTCATGATATCGTATACGTGAAATTATGTGAAAATGAAGTAACGAAAAGGCACTCGTGATCACGGTTTTGCTTCAGCACGAAGTTTTACTCGTTATAATATCGAAAGAACACCTTTGACGAACAAGAGTATCTTGTGACGTAATCTCCAGATTCTCTAGTTGCGCATCATTTTCGAGAGTCATGATATCGTGTACGTGAAGTTATATGAAAATGAAGCAACAAAAAAGGCACTCGTGATCACGGTTTTGATTCAGCACGATGTTTTACTCGTTAAAATATCGAAAGAACACCTTTGACGAACAAGAGTATCTTTTATCGTAATCTCTAGATTTTCTAGTTTCGCATCATTTTCGAGAGTCATGATCTCATATACGTGCAATTATATGAAAATGAACCAACGAAAAGACACTGGTGACCACCGTTTTGCTTCAGCACGAAGTTTTACTCGTTACAATATCGAAAGAACACCTTTGACGAACAAGAGTATCTTCTGACGTAATCTCTAGATTCTCTTGTTTCGCATCATTTTGGAGAGTCATGATCTCGTATACGTGAAATTATATGAAAATGAAGCAACGAAAAGGCACTCGTGACCATCGTTTTGCTTCAGCGCGAAGTTTTACTAGTTAGAATATCGAAAGAACAGCATTGACGAACAAGAGTATCTTTTGAAGTAATCTCTAGATTCTCTAGTTTCGCATAATTTTCGAGAGTCATCATATCATATACGTGAAATTATATGAAAATGAAGCAACAAAAAGACACTCGTGATCACGGTTTTGCTTCAGCACGAAGTTTTACTCGTTACAATATCGAAAGAACACCTTTGACGAACAAGAGTATCTTCTGACTTAATCTCTAGATTCTCTTGTTTCGCATCATTTTCGAGAGTCATGATCTCGTATACGTGAAATTATGTGAAAATGAAGTAACGAAAAGGCACTCGTGATCACGGTTTTGCTTCAGCACGAAGTTTTACTCGTTAGAATATCGAAAGAACAGCATTGACGAACAAGAGTATCTTCTGACGTAATCTCTAGATTCTCTAGTTTCGCATCATTTTCGAGAGTCATGATATCGTATACGTGAAATTATATGAAAATGAAGCAACAAAAAGGCACTCGTGATCACGGTTTTGCTTCAGCACGATGTTTTACTCGCTAGAGTATCGAAAGAACACGTTTGACGAACAAGAGTATCTTTTGTCGTAATCTCTAGATTTTCTAGTTTCGCATCATTTTCGAGAGTCATGATCTCGTATACGTAAAATTATATGAAAATGAAGCAACGAAAAGGCACTCGTGACTCGCCGTGTTGTACGCCCCCCCTCTCTCGGTCTTCATGTACTATTGGGGCTTAGGGTTGTCTCTTGTTTTTTCCTTGAAAAAACAACTGTGTAAGCTGGTTCTAGATTAGTTCCTGCTAAACCTCTCCTGACCTTGCGGGGACATGCCTATGTCCTAATAGGGTCAGGTACGGGTTTAGGCTTTAGGTTGTACTTGGTGTTTGAAAAGTAATATACATTCTTATCTTACCAAAAAAAAAAAAAGGCACTCGTGATCGCGGTTTTGCTTCAGCACGATGTTTTACTCGTTAGAATATCGAAAGAACACCATTGACGAACAAGAGTATCTTTTGACGTAATCTCGAGATTCCCTAGTTTCGCATCATTTTCGAGAGTCATGATATCGTATACGTGAAATTATGTGAAAATGAAGTAACGAAAAGGCACTCGTGATCACGGTTTTGCTTCAGCACGAAGTTTTACTCGTTAGAATATCGAAAGAACATCATTGACGAACAAGAGTATCTTTTAACGTAATCTCTAGATTCTCTAGTTTCGCATCATTTTCGAGAGTCCTGATATCGTATACGTGAAATTATATGGAAATGAAGCAACAAAAAGACACTCGTGATCACGGTTTTGCTTCAGCACGATGTTTTACTCGTTAGAATATCGAAAGAACACCTTTGACGAAAAAGAGTATCTTTTGACGTAATCTCTAGATTTTCTAGTTTCGCATAATTTTCGAGAGTCATGATCTCGTATACGTGAAATTATATGAAAATAAAGCAACGAAAAGGCACTCGTGACCACCGTTTTGCTTCAGCACGAAGTTTTACTAGTTAGAATATCGAAAGAACACCTTTGACGAACAAGAGTATCTTCTGACGTAATCTCTAGATTCTCTTATTTCGCATCATTTTCGAGAGTCATGAGCTCGTATACGTGAAATTATGTGAAAATGAAGTAACGAAAAGGCAATCGTGATCACGGTTTTGCTTCAGCACGAAGTTTTACTCGTTAGAATATCGAAAGAACAGCATTGACGAACAAGAGTATCTTTTGACGTAATCTCTAGATTCTCTAGTTTCGCATCATTTTCGAGAGTCATGATATCGTATACGTGAAATTATGTGAAAATGAAGTAACGAAAAGGCACTCGTGATCACGGTTTTGCTTCAGCACGAAGTTTTACTCGTTATAATATCGAAAGAACACCTTTGACGAACAAGAGTATCTTCTGACGTAATCTCTAGATTCTCTTGTTTCGCATCATTTTCGAGAGTCATGATCTCGTATACGTAAAATTATATGAAAATGAAGCAACAAAAAGGCACTCGTGATCGCGGTTTTGCTTCAGCACGATGTTTTACTCGTTAGAATATCGAAAGAACACCATTGACGAACAAGAGTATCTTTTGACGTAATCTCGAGATTCCCTAGTTTCGCATCATTTTCGAGAGTCATGATATCGTATACGTGAAATTATGTGAAAATGAAGTAACGAAAAGGCACTCGTGATCACGGTTTTGCTTCAGCACGAAGTTTTACTCGTTAGAATATCGAAAGAACAGCATTGACGAACAAGAGTATCTTTTGACGTAATCTCGAGATTCCCTAGTTTCGCATCATTTTCGAGAGTCATGATATCGTATACGTGAAATTATGTGAAAATGAAGTAACGAAAAGGCACTCGTGATCACGGTTTTGCTTCAGCACGAAGTTTTACTCGTTATAATATCGAAAGAACACCTTTGACGAACAAGAGTATCTTCTGACGTAATCTCTAGATTCTCTTGTTTCGCATCATTTTCGAGAGTCATGATCTCGTATACGTAAAATTATATGAAAATGAAGCAACAAAAAGGCACTCGTGATCGCGGTTTTGCTTCAGCACGATGTTTTACTCGTTAGAATATCGAAAGAACACCATTGACGAACAAGAGTATCTTTTGACGTAATCTCGAGATTCCCTAGTTTCGCATCATTTTCGAGAGTCATGATATCGTATACGTGAAATTATATGAAAATGAAGCAACAAAAAGGCACTCGTGATCGCGGTTTTGCTTCAGCACGATGTTTTACTCGTTAGAATATCGAAAGAACACCATTGACGAACAAGAGTATCTTTTGACGTAATCTCGAGATTCCCTAGTTTCGCATCATTTTCGAGAGTCATGATATCGTATACGTGAAATTATGTGAAAATGAAGTAACGAAAAGGCACTCGTGATCACGGTTTTGCTTCAGCACGAAGTTTTACTCGTTATAATATCGAAAGAACACCTTTGACGAACAAGAGTATCTTCTGACGTAATCTCTAGATTCTCTTGTTTCGCATCATTTTCGAGAGTCATGATAACGTATACGTGAAATTATATGAAAATGAAGCAACAAAAAGGCACTCGTGATCACGGTTTTGCTTCAGCACGAAGTTTTACTAGTTAGAATATCGAAAGAACACGTTTGACGAACAAGAGTATCTTTTGTCGTAATCTCTAGATTTTCTAGTTTCGCATCATTTTCGAGAGTCATGATCTCGTATACGTAAAATTATATGAAAATGAAGCAACAAAAAGGCACTCGTGATCGCGGTTTTGCTTCAGCACGATGTTTTACTCGTTAGAATATCGAAAGAACACCATTGACGAACAAGAGTATCTTTTGACGTAATCTCGAGATTCCCTAGTTTCGCATCATTTTCGAGAGTCATGATATCGTATACGTGAAATTATGTGAAAATGAAGTAACGAAAAGGCACTCGTGATCACGGTTTTGCTTCAGCACGAAGTTTTACTCGTTAGAATATCGAAAGAACATCATTGACGAACAAGAGTATCTTTTAACGTAATCTCTAGATTCTCTAGTTTCGCATCATTTTCGAGAGTCATGATATCGTATACGTGAAATTATATGAAAATGAAGCAACAAAAAGACACTCGTGATCACGGTTTTGCTTCAGCACGATGTTTTACTCGTTAGAATATCGAAAGAACACCTTTGACGAAAAAGAGTATCTTTTGACGTAATCTCTAGATTTTCTAGTTTCGCATAATTTTCGAGAGTCATGATCTCGTATACGTGAAATTATATGAAAATAAAGCAACGAAAAGGCACTCGTGACCACCGTTTTGCTTCAGCACGAAGTTTTACTAGTTAGAATATCGAAAGAACACCTTTGACGAACAAGAGTATCTTCTGACGTAATCTCTAGATTCTCTTGTTTCGCATCATTTTCGAGAGTCATGAGCTCGTATACGTGAAATTATGTGAAAATGAAGTAACGAAAAGGCAATCGTGATCACGGTTTTGCTTCAGCACGAAGTTTTACTCGTTAGAATATCGAAAGAACAGCATTGACGAACAAGAGTATCTTTTGACGTAATCTCTAGATTCTCTAGTTTCGCATCATTTTCGAGAGTCATGATATCGTATACGTGAAATTATGTGAAAATGAAGTAACGAAAAGGCACTCGTGATCACGGTTTTGCTTCAGCACGAAGTTTTACTCGTTACAATATCGAAAGAACAGCATTGACGAACAAGAGTATCTTTTGACGTAATCTCTAGATTCTCTAGTTTCGCATCATTTTCGAGAGTCATGATATCGTATACGTGAAATTATATGAAAATGAAGTAACAAAAAGGCACTCGTGATCACGGTTTTGCTTCCGCACGATGTTTTACTCGCTAGAATATCGAAAGAACACCTTTGACGAACAAGAGTATCTTTTGTCGTAATCTCTAGATTTTCTAGTTTCGCATCATTTTCGAGAGTCATGATCTCATATACGTGAAATTATATGAAAATGAACCAACGAAAAGACACTGGTGACCACTGTTTTGCTTCAGCACGAAGTTTTACTCGTTATAATATCGAAAGAACACCTTTGACGAACAAGAGTATCTTCTGACGTAATCTCTAGATTCTCTTGTTTCGCATCATTTTCGAGAGTCATGATAACGTATACGTGAAATTATATGAAAATGAAGTAACAAAAAGGCACTCGTGATCACGGTTTTGCTTCAGCACGATGTTTTACTCGCTAGAGTATCGAAAGAACACGTTTGACGAACAAGAGTATCTTTTGTCGTAATCTCTAGATTTTCTAGTTTCGCATCATTTTCGAGAGTCATGATCTCGTATACGTAAAATTATATGAAAATGAAGCAACAAAAAGGCACTCGTGATCGCGGTTTTGCTTCAGCACGATGTTTTACTCGTTAGAATATCGAAAGAACACCATTGACGAACAAGAGTATCTTTTGACGTAATCTCGAGATTCCCTAGTTTCGCATCATTTTCGAGAGTCATGATATCGTATACGTGAAATTATGTGAAAATGAAGTAACGAAAAGGCACTCGTGATCACGGTTTTGCTTCAGCACGAAGTTTTACTCGTTAGAATATCGAAAGAACATCATTGACGAACAAGAGTATCTTTTAACGTAATCTCTAGATTCTCTAGTTTCGCATCATTTTCGAGAGTCATGATATCGTATACGTGAAATTATATGAAAATGAAGCAACAAAAAGACACTCGTGATCACGGTTTTGCTTCAGCACGATGTTTTACTCGTTAGAATATCGAAAGAACACCTTTGACGAAAAAGAGTATCTTTTGCCATAATCTCTAGATTTTCTAGTTTCGCATAATTTTCTAGAGTCATGATCTCGTATACGTGAAATTATATGAAAATAAAGCAACGAAAAGGCACTCGTGACCACCGTTTTGCTTCAGCACGAAGTTTTACTAGTTAGAATATCGAAAGAACACCTTTGACGAACAAGAGTATCTTCTGACGTAATCTCTAGATTCTCTTGTTTCGCATCATTTTCGAGAGTCATGAGCTCGTATACGTGAAATTATGTGAAAATGAAGTAACGAAAAGGCAATCGTGATCACGGTTTTGCTTCAGCACGAAGTTTTACTCGTTAGAATATCGAAAGAACAGCATTGACGAACAAGAGTATCTTTTGACGTAATCTCTAGATTCTCTAGTTTCGCATCATTTTCGAGAGTCATGATATCGTATACGTGAAATTATGTGAAAATGAAGTAACGAAAAGGCACTCGTGATCACGGTTTTGCTTCAGCACGAAGTTTTAGTCGTTACAATATCGAAAGAACAGCATTGACGAACAAGAGTATCTTTTGACGTAATCTCTAGATTCTCTAGTTTCGCATCATTTTCGAGAGTCATGATATCGTATACGTGAAATTATATGAAAATGAAGTAACGAAAAGGCACTCGTGATCACGGTTTTGCTTCAGCACGATATTTTACTCGCTAGAATATCGAAAGAACACCTTTGACGAACAAGAGTATCTTTTGTCGTAATCTCTAGATTTTCTAGTTTCGCATCATTTTCGAGAGTCATGATCTCATATACGTGAAATTATATGAAAATGAACCAACGAAAAGACACTGGTGACCACCGTTTTGCTTCAGCACGAAGTTTTACTCGTTAGAATATCGAAAGAACACCTTTGACGAACTAGAGTATCTTGTGACGTAATCTCTAGATTCTCTAGTTTCACTTCATTTTCGAGAGTCATGATATCGTATACATGAAATTATATGAAAATGAAGCAACAAAAAGGCACTCGTGATCACGGTTTTACTTCAGCACGATATTTTACTCGCTAGAATATCGAAAGAACACCTTTGACGAACAAGAGTATCTTTTGACGTAATCTTTAGATTCTGTAGTTTCGCATCATTTTCGAGAGTCATCATATCATATACGCGAAATTATATGAAAATGAAGCAACAAAAAGACACTCGTGATCACGGTTTTGCTTCAGCACGAAGTTTTACTCGTTACGATATCGAAAGAACACCTTTTACGAACAAGAGTATCTTCTGACGTAATCTCTAGATTCTCTTGTTTCGCATCATTTTCGAGAGTCATGATCTCGTATACGTGAAATTATGTGAAAATGAAGTAACGAAAAGGCACTCGTGATCACGGTTTTGCTTCAGCACGAAGTTTTCCTCGTTAGAATATCGAAAAAACAGCATTGACGAACAAGAGTATCTTTTGACGTAATCTCTAGATTCTCTAGTTTCGCATCCTTTTCGAGAGTCATGATATCGTATACGTGAAATTATATGAAAATGAAGCAACAAAAAGGCACTCGTGACCACCGTTTTGCTTCAGCACGAAGTTTTACTCGTTACAATATCGAAAGAACACCTTTGACGAAAAAGAGTATCTTCTGACGTAATCTCTAGATTCTCTTGTTTCGCATCATTTTCGAGAGTCATGATAACGTATACGTGAAATTATATGAAAATGAAGTAACAAAAAGGCACTCGTGATCACGGTTTTGCTTCAGCACGATGTTTTACTCGCTAGAGTATCGAAAGAACACGTTTGACGAACAAGAGTATCTTTTGTCGTAATCTCTAGATTTTCTAGTTTCGCATCATTTTCGAGAGTCATGATCTCGTATACGTAAAATTATATGAAAATGAAGCAACAAAAAGGCACTCGTGATCGCGGTTTTGCTTCAGCACGATGTTTTACTCGTTAGAATATCGAAAGAACACCATTGACGAACAAGAGTATCTTTTGACGTAATCTCGAGATTCCCTAGTTTCGCATCATTTTCGAGAGTCATGATATCGTATACGTGAAATTATGTGAAAATGAAGTAACGAAAAGGCACTCGTGATCACGGTTTTGCTTCAGCACGAAGTTTTACTCGTTAGAATATCGAAAGAACATCATTGACGAACAAGAGTATCTTTTAACGTAATCTCTAGATTCTCTAGTTTCGCATCATTTTCGAGAGTCCTGATATCGTATACGTGAAATTATATGGAAATGAAGCAACAAAAAGACACTCGTGATCACGGTTTTGCTTCAGCACGATGTTTTACTCGTTAGAATATCGAAAGAACACCTTTGACGAAAAAGAGTATCTTTTGCCATAATCTCTAGATTTTCTAGTTTCGCATAATTTTCGAGAGTCATGATCTCGTATACGTGAAATTATATGAAAATAAAGCAACGAAAAGGCACTCGTGACCACCGTTTTGCTTCAGCACGAAGTTTTACTAGTTAGAATATCGAAAGAACACCTTTGACGAACAAGAGTATCTTCTGACGTAATCTCTAGATTCTCTTGTTTCGCATCATTTTCGAGAGTCATGAGCTCGTATACGTGAAATTATGTGAAAATGAAGTAACGAAAAGGCAATCGTGATCACGGTTTTGCTTCAGCACGAAGTTTTACTCGTTAGAATATCGAAAGAACAGCATTGACGAACAAGAGTATCTTTTGACGTAATCTCTAGATTCTCTAGTTTCGCATCATTTTCGAGAGTCATGATATCGTATACGTGAAATTATGTGAAAATGAAGTAACGAAAAGGCACTCGTGATCACGGTTTTGCTTCAGCACGAAGTTTTAGTCGTTACAATATCGAAAGAACAGCATTGACGAACAAGAGTATCTTTTGACGTAATCTCTAGATTCTCTAGTTTCGCATCATTTTCGAGAGTCATGATATCGTATACGTGAAATTATATGAAAATGAAGTAACGAAAAGGCACTCGTGATCACGGTTTTGCTTCAGCACGATATTTTACTCGCTAGAATATCGAAAGAACACCTTTGACGAACAAGAGTATCTTTTGTCGTAATCTCTAGATTTTCTAGTTTCGCATCATTTTCGAGAGTCATGATCTCATATACGTGAAATTATATGAAAATGAACCAACGAAAAGACACTGGTGACCACCGTTTTGCTTCAGCACGAAGTTTTACTCGTTAGAATATCGAAAGAACACCTTTGACGAACTAGAGTATCTTGTGACGTAATCTCTAGATTCTCTAGTTTCACTTCATTTTCGAGAGTCATGATATCGTATACATGAAATTATATGAAAATGAAGCAACAAAAAGGCACTCGTGATCACGGTTTTGCTTCAGCACGATATTTTACTCGCTAGAATATCGAAAGAACACCTTTGACGAACAAGAGTATCTTTTGACGTAATCTTTAGATTCTGTAGTTTCGCATCATTTTCGAGAGTCATCATATCATATACGCGAAATTATATGAAAATGAAGCAACAAAAAGACACTCGTGATCACGGTTTTGCTTCAGCACGAAGTTTTACTCGTTACGATATCGAAAGAACACCTTTTACGAACAAGAGTATCTTCTGACGTAATCTCTAGATTCTCTTGTTTCGCATCATTTTCGAGAGTCATGATCTCGTATACGTGAAATTATGTGAAAATGAAGTAACGAAAAGGCACTCGTGATCACGGTTTTGCTTCAGCACGAAGTTTTCCTCGTTAGAATATCGAAAGAACAGCATTGACGAACAAGAGTATCTTTTGACGTAATCTCTAGATTCTCTAGTTTCGCATCCTTTTCGAGAGTCATGATATCGTATACGTGAAATTATATGAAAATGAAGCAACAAAAAGGCACTCGTGACCACCGTTTTGCTTCAGCACGAAGTTTTACTCGTTACAATATCGAAAGAACACCTTTGACGAACAAGAGTATCTTCTGACGTAATCTCTAGATTCTCTTGTTTCGCATCATTTTCGAGAGTCATGAGCTCGTATACGTGAAATTATGTGAAAATGAAGTAACGAAAAGGCAATCGTGATCACGGTTTTGCTTCAGCACGAAGTTTTACTCGTTAGAATATCGAAAGAACAGCATTGACGAACAAGAGTATCTTTTGACGTAATCTCTAGATTCTCTAGTTTCGCATCATTTTCGAGAGTCATGATATCGTATACGTGAAATTATGTGAAAATGAAGTAACGAAAAGGCACTCGTGATCACGGTTTTGCTTCAGCACGAAGTTTTAGTCGTTAGAATATCGAAAGAACAGCATTGACGAACAAGAGTATCTTTTGACGTAATCTCTAGATTCTCTAGTTTCGCATCATTTTCGAGAGTCATGATATCGTATACGTGAAATTATATGAAAATGAACCAACGAAAAGACACTGGTGACCACCGTTTTGCTTCAGCACGAAGTTTTACTCGTTATAATATCGAAAGAACACCTTTGACGAACAAGAGTATCTTCTGACGTAATCTCTAGATTCTCTTGTTTCGCATCATTTTCGAGAGTCATGATCTCGTATACGTGAAATTATATGAAAATGAAGCAACGAAAAGGCACTCGTGACCATCGTTTTGCTTCAGCACGAAGTTTTACTCGTTGTAATATCGAAAGAACACCTTTGACGAACAAGAGTATCTTCTGACGTAATCTCTAGATTCTGTTTTTTCGCAACATTTTCGAGAGTCATGATATCGTATACGTGAAATTATATGAAAATGAAGCAACGAAAAGGCACTCGTGACCACCATTTTGCTTCAGCACGAAGTTTTACTAGTTAGAATATCGAAAGAACACATTTGACGAACAAGAGTATCTTTTGACGTAATCTCTAGATTTTCTAGTTTCGCATCATTTTCGAGAGTCATGATCTCGTATACGTGAAATTATGTGAAAATGAAGTAACGAAAAGGCACTCGTGATCACAATTTTGCTTCAGCACGAAGTTTTACTCGTTATAATATCGAAAGAACACCTTTAACGAACAAGAGTATCTTCTGACGTAATCTCTAGATTCTCTTGTTTCGCATCATTTTCGAGAGTCATGAGCTCGTATACGTGAAATTATGTGAAAATGAAGTAACGAAAAGGCAATCGTGATCACGGTTTTGCTTCAGCACGAAGTTTTACTCGTTAGAATATCGAAAGAACAGCATTGACGAACAAGAGTATCTTTTGACGTAATCTCTAGATTCTCTAGTTTCGCATCATTTTCGAGAGTCATGATATCGTATACGTGAAATTATATGAAAATGAAGCAACAAAAAGACACTCGTGATCACGGTTTTGCTTCAGCACGATGTTTTACTCGTTAGAATATCGAAAGAACACCTTTGACGAAAAAGAGTATCTTTTGTCGTAATCTCTAGATTTTCTAGTTTCGCATAATTTTCGAGAGTCATGATCTCGTATACGTGAAATTATATGAAAATAAAGCAACGAAAAGGCACTCGTGACCACCGTTTTGCTTCAGCACGAAGTTTTACTAGTTAGAATATCGAAAGAACACCTTTGACGAACAAGAGTATCTTCTGACGTAATCTCTAGATTCTCTTGTTTCGCATCATTTTCGAGAGTCATGAGCTCGTATACGTGAAATTATGTGAAAATGAAGTAACGAAAAGGCAATCGTGATCACGGTTTTGCTTCAGCACGAAGTTTTACTCGTTAGAATATCGAAAGAACAGCATTGACGAACAAGAGTATCTTTTGACGTAATCTCTAGATTCTCTAGTTTCGCATCATTTTCGAGAGTCATGATATCGTATACGTGAAATTATGTGAAAATGAAGTAACGAAAAGGCACTCGTGATCACGGTTTTGCTTCAGCACGAAGTTTTAGTCGTTAGAATATCGAAAGAACAGCATTGACGAACAAGAGTATCTTTTGACGTAATCTCTAGATTCTCTAGTTTCGCATCATTTTCGAGAGTCATGATATCGTATACGTGAAATTATATGAAAATGAAGTAACAAAAAGGCACTCGTGATCACGGTTTTGCTTCCGCACGATGTTTTACTCGCTAGAATATCGAAAGAACACCTTTGACGAACAAGAGTATCTTTTGTCGTAATCTCTAGATTTTCTAGTTTCGCATCATTTTCGAGAGTCATGATCTCATATACGTGAAATTATATGAAAATGAACCAACGAAAAGACACTGGTGACCACTGTTTTGCTTCAGCACGAAGTTTTACTCGTTATAATATCGAAAGAACACCTTTGACGAACAAGAGTATCTTCTGACGTAATCTCTAGATTCTCTTGTTTCGCATCATTTTCGAGAGTCATGATAACGTATACGTGAAATTATATGAAAATGAAGTAACAAAAAGGCACTCGTGATCACGGTTTTGCTTCAGCACGATGTTTTACTCGCTAGAGTATCGAAAGAACACGTTTGACGAACAAGAGTATCTTTTGTCGTAATCTCTAGATTTTCTAGTTTCGCATCATTTTCGAGAGTCATGATCTCGTATACGTAAAATTATATGAAAATGAAGCAACAAAAAGGCACTCGTGATCGCGGTTTTGCTTCAGCACGATGTTTTACTCGTTAGAATATCGAAAGAACACCATTGACGAACAAGAGTATCTTTTGACGTAATCTCGAGATTCCCTAGTTTCGCATCATTTTCGAGAGTCATGATATCGTATACGTGAAATTATGTGAAAATGAAGTAACGAAAAGGCACTCGTGATCACGGTTTTGCTTCAGCACGAAGTTTTACTCGTTAGAATATCGAAAGAACATCATTGACGAACAAGAGTATCTTTTAACGTAATCTCTAGATTCTCTAGTTTCGCATCATTTTCGAGAGTCATGATATCGTATACGTGAAATTATATGAAAATGAAGCAACAAAAAGACACTCGTGATCACGGTTTTGCTTCAGCACGATGTTTTACTCGTTAGAATATCGAAAGAACACCTTTGACGAAAAAGAGTATCTTTTGCCATAATCTCTAGATTTTCTAGTTTCGCATAATTTTCTAGAGTCATGATCTCGTATACGTGAAATTATATGAAAATAAAGCAACGAAAAGGCACTCGTGACCACCGTTTTGCTTCAGCACGAAGTTTTACTAGTTAGAATATCGAAAGAACACCTTTGACGAACAAGAGTATCTTCTGACGTAATCTCTAGATTCTCTTGTTTCGCATCATTTTCGAGAGTCATGAGCTCGTATACGTGAAATTATGTGAAAATGAAGTAACGAAAAGGCAATCGTGATCACGGTTTTGCTTCAGCACGAAGTTTTACTCGTTAGAATATCGAAAGAACAGCATTGACGAACAAGAGTATCTTTTGACGTAATCTCTAGATTCTCTAGTTTCGCATCATTTTCGAGAGTCATGATATCGTATACGTGAAATTATATGAAAATGAAGCAACAAAAAGACACTCGTGATCACGGTTTTGCTTCAGCACGATGTTTTACTCGTTAGAATATCGAAAGAACACCTTTGACGAAAAAGAGTATCTTTTGCCATAATCTCTAGATTTTCTAGTTTCGCATCATTTTCGAGAGTCATGATCTCGTATACGTGAAATTATATGAAAATAAAGCAACGAAAAGGCACTCGTGACCACCGTTTTGCTTCAGCACGAAGTTTTACTAGTTAGAATATCGAAAGAACACCTTTGACGAACAAGAGTATCTTCTGACGTAATCTCTAGATTCTCTTGTTTCGCATCATTTTCGAGAGTCATGAGCTCGTATACGTGAAATTATGTGAAAATGAAGTAACGAAAAGGCAATCGTGATCACGGTTTTGCTTCAGCACGAAGTTTTACTCGTTAGAATATCGAAAGAACAGCATTGACGAACAAGAGTATCTTTTGACGTAATCTCTAGATTCTCTAGTTTCGCATCATTTTCGAGAGTCATGATATCGTATACGTGAAATTATATGAAAATGAAGTAACGAAAAGGCACTCGTGATCACGGTTTTGCTTCAGCACGATATTTTACTCGCTAGAATATCGAAAGAACACCTTTGACGAACAAGAGTATCTTTTGTCGTAATCTCTAGATTTTCTAGTTTCGCATCATTTTCGAGAGTCATGATCTCATATACGTGAAATTATATGAAAATGAACCAACGAAAAGACACTGGTGACCACCGTTTTGCTTCAGCACGAAGTTTTACTCGTTAGAATATCGAAAGAACACCTTTGACGAACTAGAGTATCTTGTGACGTAATCTCTAGATTCTCTAGTTTCACTTCATTTTCGAGAGTCATGATATCGTATACATGAAATTATATGAAAATGAAGCAACAAAAAGGCACTCGTGATCACGGTTTTGCTTCAGCACGATATTTTACTCGCTAGAATATCGAAAGAACACCTTTGACGAACAAGAGTATCTTTTGACGTAATCTCTAGATTCTCTAGTTTCGCATCATTTTCGAGAGTCATGATATCGTATACGTGAAATTATATGAAAATGAAGCAACAAAAAGGCACTCGTGATCACGGTTTTGCTTCAGCACGATGTTTTACTCGTTAAAATATCGAAAAAACACCTTTGACGAACAAGAGCATCTTTTGACGTAATCTCTAGATTTTCTTGTTTCGCATCATTTTCGAGAGTCATGATCTCGTATACGTGAAATTATGTGAAAATGAAGTAACGAAAAGGCACTCGTGATCACGGTTTTGCTTCAGCACGAAGTTTTACTCGTTATAATATCGAAAGAACAGCATTGACGAACAAGAGTATCTTTTGACGTAATCTCTAGATTCTCTAGTTTCGCATCATTTTCGAGAGTCATGATATCGTGTACGTGAAGTTATATGAAAATGAAGCAACAAAAAAGGCACTCGTGATCACGGTTTTGCTTCAGCACGATGTTTTACTCGTTAAAATATCGAAAAAACACCTTTGACGAACAAGAGCATCTTTTGACGTAATCTCTAGATTTTCTAGTTTCGCATCATTTTCGAGAGTCATGATATCGTATACGTGAAATTATGTGAAAATGAAGTAACGAAAAGGCACTCGTGATCACGGTTTTGCTTCAGCACGATGTTTTACTCGTTAAAATATCGAAAGAACACCTTTGACGAACAAGAGTATCTTTTATCGTAATCTCTAGATTTTCTAGTTTCGCATCATTTTCGAGAGTCATGATCTCATATACGTGCAATTATATGAAAATGAACCAACGAAAAGACACTGGTGACCACCGTTTTGCTTCAGCACGAAGTTTTACTCGTTACAATATCGAAAGAACACCTTTGACGAACAAGAGTATCTTCTGACGTAATCTCTAGATTCTCTTGTTTCGCATCATTTTCGAGAGTCATGATCTCGTATACGTGAAATTATGTGAAAATGAAGTAACGAAAAGGCACTCGTGATCACAGTTTTGCTTCAGCACGAAGTTTTACTCGTTAGAATATCGAAAGAACACCTTTGACGAACAAGAGTATCTTCTGACGTAATCTCTAGATTCTCTTGTTTCGCATCATTTTCGAGAGTCATGATAACGTATACGTGAAATTATATGAAAATGAAGCAACAAAAAGGCACTCGTGATCACGGTTTTGCTTCAGCACGATGTTTTACTCGTTAGAATATCGAAAGAACACCTTTGACGAACAAGAGTATCTTTTGTCGTAATCTCTAGATTTTCTAGTTTCGCATCATTTTCGAGAGTCATGATCTCGTATACGTGAAATTATATGAAAATGAAGCAACGAAAAGGCACTCGTGACCACCGTTTCGCTTCAGCACGAAGTTTTACTAGTTAGAATATCGAAAGAACACCTTTAACGAACAAGAGTATCTTCTGACGTAATCTCTAGATTCTCTTGTTTCGCATCATTTTCGAGAGTTATTATCTCGTATACGTGAAATTATGTGAAAATGAAGTAACGAAAAGGCACTCGTGATCACGGTTTTGCTTCAGCACGAAGTTTTACTCGTTAAAATATCGAAAGAACATCATTGACGAACAAGAGTATCTTTTAACGTAATCTCTAGATTCTCTAGTTTCGCATCATTTTCGAGAGTCATGATATCGTATACGTGAAATTATATGAAAATGAAGCAACAAAAAGACACTCGTGATCACGGTTTTGCTTCAGCACGAAGTTTTACTCGTTACAATATCGAAAGAACACCTTTGACGAACAAGAGTATCTTCTGACGTAATCTCTAGATTCTCTTGTTTCGCATCATTTTGGAGAGTCATGATCTCGTATACGTGAAATTATATGAAAATGAAGCAACGAAAAGGCACTCGTGACCATCGTTTTGCTTCAGCACGAAGTTTTACTAGTTAGAATATCGAAAGAACAGCATTGACGAACAAGAGTATCTTTTGACGTAATCTCTAGATTCTCTAGTTTCGCATCATTTTCGAGAGTCATGATATCGTATACGTGAAATTATATGAAAATGAAGCAACAAAAAGGCACTCGTGATCACGGTTTTGCTTCAGCACGATGTTTTACTCGTTAAAATATCGAAAAAACACCTTTGACGAACAAGAGCATCTTTTGACGTAATCTCTAGATTTTCTAGTTTCGCATCATTTTCGAGAGTCATGATCTCGTATACGTGAAATTATGTGAAAATGAAGTAACGAAAAGGCACTCGTGATCACGGTTTTGCTTCAGCACGAAGTTTTACTCGTTATAATATCGAAAGAACAGCATTGACGAACAAGAGTATCTTGTGACGTAATCTCTAGATTCTCTAGTTTCGCATCATTTTCGAGAGTCATGATATCGTGTACGTGAAATTATATGAAAATGAAGCAACAAAAAGGCACTCGTGATCACGGTTTTGCTTCAGCACGATGTTTTACTCGTTAAAATATCGAAAAAACACCTTTGACGAACAAGAGCATCTTTTGACGTAATCTCTAGATTTTCTAGTTTCGCATCATTTTCGAGAGTCATGATCTCGTATACGTGAAATTATGTGAAAATGAAGTAACGAAAAGGCACTCGTGATCACGGTTTTGCTTCAGCACGAAGTTTTACTCGTTATAATATCGAAAGAACAGCATTGACGAACAAGAGTATCTTTTGACGTAATCTCTAGATTCTCTAGTTTCGCATCATTTTCGAGAGTCATGATATCGTATACGTGAAATTATATGAAAATGAAGCAACAAAAAGGCACTCGTGATCACGGTTTTGCTTCAGCACGATGTTTTACTCGTTAAAATATCGAAAGAACACCTTTGACGAACAAGAGTATCTTTTATCGTAATCTCTAGATTTTCTAGTTTCGCATCAATTTCGAGAGTCATGATCTCATATACGTGCAATTATATGAAAATGAACCAACGAAAAGACACTGGTGACCACCGTTTTGCTTCAGCACGAAGTTTTACTAGTTACAATATCGAAAGAACACCTTTGACGAACAAGAGTATCTTCTGACGTAATCTCTAGATTCTCTTGTTTCGCATCATTTTCGAGAGTCATGATCTCGTATACGTGAAATTATGTGAAAATGAAGTAACGAAAAGGCACTCGTGATCACGGTTTTGCTTCAGCACGAAATTTTACTCGTTAGAATATCGAAAGAACACCTTTGACGAACAAGAGTATCTTCTGACGTAATCTCTAGATTCTCTTGTTTCGCATCATTTTCGAGAGTCATGATCTCGTATACGTGAAATTATGTGAAAATGAAGTAACGAAAAGGCACTCGTGATCACGGTTTTGCTTCAGCACGAAGTTTTACTCGTTAGAATATCGAAAGAACAGCATTGACGAACAAGAGTATCTTTTGACGTAATCTCTAGATTCTCTTGTTTCGCATCATTTTCGAGAGTCATGATATCGTATACGTGAAATTATATGAAAATGAAGCAACAAAAAGGCACTCGTGATCACGGTTTTGCTTCAGCACGATGTTTTACTCGTTAAAATATCGAAAAAACACCTTTGACGAACAAGAGCATCTTTTGACGTAATCTCTAGATTTTCTAGTTTCGCATCATTTTCGAGAGTCATGATCTCGTATACGTGAAATTATATGAAAATGAAGCAACGAAAAGGCACTCGTGACCACCGTTTCGCTTCAGCACGAAGTTTTACTAGTTAGAATATCGAAAGAACACCTTTAACGAACAAGAGTATCTTCTGACGTAATCTCTAGATTCTCTTGTTTCGCATCATTTTCGAGAGTCATGATCTCGTATACGTGAAATTATATGAAAATGAAGTAACGAAAAGGCACTCGTGGTCACGGTTTTGCTTCAGCACGAAGTGTTACTCGTTAGAATATCGAAAGAACATCATTGACGAACAAGAGTATCTTCTAACGTAATCTCTAGATTCTCTTGTTTCGCATCATTTTCGAGAGTCATGATCTCGTATACGTGAAATTATGTGAAAATGAAGTAACGAAAAGGCACTCGTGATCACGGTTTTGCTTCAGCACGAAGTTTTACTCGTTATAATATCGAAAGAACAGCATTGACGAACAAGAGTATCTTGTGACGTAATCTCCAGATTCTCTAGTTTCGCATCATTTTCGAGAGTCATGATATCGTATACGTGAAGTTATATGAAAATGAAGCAACAAAAAAGGCACTCGTGATCACGGTTTTGATTCAGCACGATGTTTTACTCGTTAAAATATCGAAAGAACACCTTTGACGAACAAGAGTATCTTTTATCGTAATCTCTAGATTTTCTAGTTTCGCATCAATTTCGAGAGTCATGATCTCATATACGTGCAATTATATGAAAATGAACCAACGAAAAGACACTGGTGACCACCGTTTTGCTTCAGCACGAAGTTTTACTAGTTACAATATCGAAAGAACACCTTTGACGAACAAGAGTATCTTCTGACGTAATCTCTAGATTCTCTTGTTTCGCATCATTTTCGAGAGTCATGATCTCGTATACGTGAAATTATGTGAAAATGAAGTAACGAAAAGGCACTCGTGATCACGGTTTTGCTTCAGCACGAAGTTTTACTCGTTACAATATCGAAAGAACACCTTTGACGAACAAGAGTATCTTCTGACGTAATCTCTAGATTCTCTTGTTTCGCATCATTTTCGAGAGTCATGATCTCGTATACGTGAAATTATATGAAAATGAAGCAACGAAAAGGCACTCGTGATCACGGTTTTGCTTCAGCACGAAGTTTTACTCGTTAGAATATCGAAAGAACACCTTTGACGAAAAAGAGTATCTTTTGCCATAATCTCTAGATTTTCTAGTTTCGCATAATTTTCTAGAGTCATGATCTCGTATACGTGAAATTATATGAAAATAAAGCAACGAAAAGGCACTCGTGACCACCGTTTTGCTTCAGCACGAAGTTTTACTAGTTAGAATATCGAAAGAACACCTTTGACGAACAAGAGTATCTTCTGACGTAATCTCTAGATTCTCTTGTTTCGCATCATTTTCGAGAGTCATGAGCTCGTATACGTGAAATTATGTGAAAATGAAGTAACGAAAAGGCAATCGTGATCACGGTTTTGCTTCAGCACGAAGTTTTACTCGTTAGAATATCGAAAGAACAGCATTGACGAACAAGAGTATCTTTTGACGTAATCTCTAGATTCTCTAGTTTCGCATCATTTTCGAGAGTCATGATATCGTATACGTGAAATTATATGAAAATGAAGTAACGAAAAGGCACTCGTGATCACGGTTTTGCTTCAGCACGAAGTTTTAGTCGTTACAATATCGAAAGAACAGCATTGACGAACAAGAGTATCTTTTGACGTAATCTCTAGATTCTCTAGTTTCGCATCATTTTCGAGAGTCATGATATCGTATACGTGAAATTATATGAAAATGAAGTAACGAAAAGGCACTCGTGATCACGGTTTTGCTTCAGCACGATATTTTACTCGCTAGAATATCGAAAGAACACCTTTGACGAACAAGAGTATCTTTTGTCGTAATCTCTAGATTTTCTAGTTTCGCATCATTTTCGAGAGTCATGATCTCATATACGTGAAATTATATGAAAATGAACCAACGAAAAGACACTGGTGACCACCGTTTTGCTTCAGCACGAAGTTTTACTCGTTAGAATATCGAAAGAACACCTTTGACGAACTAGAGTATCTTGTGACGTAATCTCTAGATTCTCTAGTTTCGCTTCATTTTCGAGAGTCATGATATCGTATACATGAAATTATATGAAAATGAAGCAACAAAAAGGCACTCGTGATCACGGTTTTGCTTCAGCACGATATTTTACTCGCTAGAATATCGAAAGAACACCTTTGACGAACAAGAGTATCTTTTGACGTAATCTTTAGATTCTGTAGTTTCGCATCATTTTCGAGAGTCATCATATCATATACGCGAAATTATATGAAAATGAAGCAACAAAAAGACACTCGTGATCACGGTTTTGCTTCAGCACGAAGTTTTACTCGTTACGATATCGAAAGAACACCTTTTACGAACAAGAGTATCTTCTGACGTAATCTCTAGATTCTCTTGTTTCGCATCATTTTCGAGAGTCATGATCTCGTATACGTGAAATTATGTGAAAATGAAGTAACGAAAAGGCACTCGTGATCACGGTTTTGCTTCAGCACGAAGTTTTACTCGTTAGAATATCGAAAGAACAGCATTGACGAACAAGAGTATCTTTTGACGTAATCTCTAGATTCTCTAGTTTCGCATCCTTTTCGAGAGTCATGATATCGTATACGTGAAATTATATGAAAATGAAGCAACAAAAAGGCACTCGTGATCACGGTTTTGCTTCAGCACGATATTTTACTCGCTAGAATATCGAAAGAACACCTTTGACGAACAAGAGTATCTTTTGTCGTAATCTCTAGATTTTCTAGTTTCGCATCATTTTCGAGAGTCATGATCTCATATACGTGCAATTATATGAAAATGAACCAACGAAAAGACACTGGTGACCACCGTTTTGCTTCAGCACGAAGTTTTACTCGTTAGAATATCGAAAGAACACCTTTGACGAACTAGAGTATCTTTTGACGTAATCTCTAGATTCTCTAGTTTCGCTTCATTTTCGAGAGTCATGATATCGTATACGTGAAATTATATGAAAATGAAGCAACAAAAAGGCACTCGTGATCACGGTTTTGCTTCAGCACGATATTTTACTCGCTAGAATATCGAAAGAACACCTTTGACGAACAAGAGTATCTTTTGTCGTAATCTCTAGATTTTCTAGTTTCGCATCATTTTCGAGAGTCATGATCTCATATACGTGCAATTATATGAAAATGAACCAACGAAAAGACACTGGTGACCACCGTTTTGCTTCAGCACGAAGTTTTACTCGTTAGAATATCGAAAGAACACCTTTGACGAACTAGAGTATCTTGTGACGTAATCTCTAGATTCTCTAGTTTCGCTTCATTTTCGAGAGTCATGATATCGTATACGTGAAATTATATGAAAATGAAGCAACAAAAAGGCACTCGTGATCACGGTTTTGCTTCAGCACGATATTTTACTCGCTAGAATATCGAAAGAACACCTTTGACGAACAAGAGTATCTTTTGACGTAATCTTTAGATTCTGTAGTTTCGCATCATTTTCGAGAGTCATCATATCATATACGCGAAATTATATGAAAATGAAGCAACAAAAAGACACTCGTGATCACGGTTTTGCTTCAGCACGAAGTTTTACTCGTTACGATATCGAAAGAACACCTTTTACGAACAAGAGTATCTTCTGACGTAATCTCTAGATTCTCTTGTTTCGCATCATTTTCGAGAGTCATGATCTCGTATACGTGAAATTATGTGAAAATGAAGTAACGAAAAGGCACTCGTGATCACGGTTTTGCTTCAGCACGAAGTTTTACTCGTTAGAATATCGAAAGAACAGCATTGACGAACAAGAGTATCTTTTGACGTAATCTCTAGATTCTCTAGTTTCGCATCCTTTTCGAGAGTCATGATATCGTATACGTGAAATTATATGAAAATGAAGCAACAAAAAGGCACTCGTGACCACCGTTTTGCTTCAGCACGAAGTTTTACTCGTTACAATATCGAAAGAACACCTTTGACGAACAAGAGTATCTTCTGACGTAATCTCTAGATTCTCTTGTTTCGCATCATTTTCGAGAGTCATGAGCTCGTATACGTGAAATTATGTGAAAATGAAGTAACGAAAAGGCAATCGTGATCACGGTTTTGCTTCAGCACGAAGTTTTACTCGTTAGAATATCGAAAGAACAGCATTGACGAACAAGAGTATCTTTTGACGTAATCTCTAGATTCTCTAGTTTCGCATCATTTTCGAGAGTCATGATATCGTATACGTGAAATTATATGAAAATGAAGCAACAAAAAGGCACTCGTGATCACGGTTTTGCTTCAGCACGATATTTTACTCGCTAGAATATCGAAAGAACACCTTTGACGAACAAGAGTATCTTTTGTCGTAATCTCTAGATTTTCTAGTTTCGCATCATTTTCGAGAGTCATGATCTCATATACGTGCAATTATATGAAAATGAACCAACGAAAAGACACTGGTGACCACCGTTTTGCTTCAGCACGAAGTTTTACTCGTTAGAATATCGAAAGAACACCTTTGACGAACTAGAGTATCTTTTGACGTAATCTCTAGATTCTCTAGTTTCGCTTCATTTTCGAGAGTCATGATATCGTATACGTGAAATTATATGAAAATGAAGCAACAAAAAGGCACTCGTGATCACGGTTTTGCTTCAGCACGATATTTTACTCGCTAGAATATCGAAAGAACACCTTTGACGAACAAGAGTATCTTTTGACGTAATCTTTAGATTCTGTAGTTTCGCATCATTTTCGAGAGTCATCATATCATATACGCGAAATTATATGAAAATGAAGCAACAAAAAGACACTCGTGATCACGGTTTTGCTTCAGCACGAAGTTTTACTCGTTACGATATCGAAAGAACACCTTTTACGAACAAGAGTATCTTCTGACGTAATCTCTAGATTCTCTTGTTTCGCATCATTTTCGAGAGTCATGATCTCGTATACGTGAAATTATGTGAAAATGAAGTAACGAAAAGGCACTCGTGATCACGGTTTTGCTTCAGCACGAAGTTTTACTCGTTAGAATATCGAAAGAACAGCATTGACGAACAAGAGTATCTTTTGACGTAATCTCTAGATTCTCTAGTTTCGCATCATTTTCGAGAGTCATGATATCGTATACGTGAAATTATATGAAAATGAAGCAACAAAAAGGCACTCGTGATCACGGTTTTGCTTCAGCACGATATTTTACTCGCTAGAATATCGAAAGAACACCTTTGACGAGCAAGAGTATCTTTTGTCGTAATCTCTAGATTTTCTAGTTTCGCATCATTTTCGAGAGTCATGATCTCATATACGTGCAATTATATGAAAATGAACCAACGAAAAGACACTGGTGACCACCGTTTTGCTTCAGCACGAAGTTTTACTCGTTAGAATATCGAAAGAACACCTTTGACGAACTAGAGTATCTTGTGACGTAATCTCTAGATTCTCTAGTTTCGCTTCATTTTCGAGAGTCATGATATCGTATACGTGAAATTATATGAAAATGAAGCAACAAAAAGGCACTCGTGATCACGGTTTTGCTTCAGCACGATATTTTACTCGCTAGAATATCGAAAGAACACCTTTGACGAGCAAGAGTATCTTTTGTCGTAATCTCTAGATTTTCTAGTTTCGCATCATTTTCGAGAGTCATGATCTCATATACGTGCAATTATATGAAAATGAACCAACGAAAAGACACTGGTGACCACCGTTTTGCTTCAGCACGAAGTTTTACTCGTTAGAATATCGAAAGAACACCTTTGACGAACTAGAGTATCTTGTGACGTAATCTCTAGATTCTCTAGTTTCGCTTCATTTTCGAGAGTCATGATATCGTATACGTGAAATTATATGAAAATGAAGCAACAAAAAGGCACTCGTGATCACGGTTTTGCTTCAGCACGATATTTTACTCGCTAGAATATCGAAAGAACACCTTTGACGAACAAGAGTATCTTTTGTCGTAATCTCTAGATTTTCTAGTTTCGCATCATTTTCGAGAGTCATGATCTCATATACGTGCAATTATATGAAAATGAACCAACGAAAAGACACTGGTGACCACCGTTTTGCTTCAGCACGAAGTTTTACTCGTTAGAATATCGAAAGAACACCTTTGACGAACTAGAGTATCTTGTGACGTAATCTCTAGATTCTCTAGTTTCGCTTCATTTTCGAGAGTCATGATATCGTATACGTGAAATTATATGAAAATGAAGCAACAAAAAGGCACTCGTGATCACGGTTTTGCTTCAGCACGATATTTTACTCGCTAGAATATCGAAAGAACACCTTTGACGAACAAGAGTATCTTTTGACGTAATCTTTAGATTCTGTAGTTTCGCATCATTTTCGAGAGTCATCATATCATATACGCGAAATTATATGAAAATGAAGCAACAAAAAGACACTCGTGATCACGGTTTTGCTTCAGCACGAAGTTTTACTCGTTACGATATCGAAAGAACACCTTTTACGAACAAGAGTATCTTCTGACGTAATCTCTAGATTCTCTTGTTTCGCATCATTTTCGAGAGTCATGATCTCGTATACGTGAAATTATGTGAAAATGAAGTAACGAAAAGGCACTCGTGATCACGGTTTTGCTTCAGCACGAAGTTTTACTCGTTAGAATATCGAAAGAACAGCATTGACGAACAAGAGTATCTTTTGACGTAATCTCTAGATTCTCTAGTTTCGCATCCTTTTCGAGAGTCATGATATCGTATACGTGAAATTATATGAAAATGAAGCAACAAAAAGGCACTCGTGACCACCGTTTTGCTTCAGCACGAAGTTTTACTCGTTACAATATCGAAAGAACACCTTTGACGAACAAGAGTATCTTCTGACGTAATCTCTAGATTCTCTTGTTTCGCATCATTTTCGAGAGTCATGAGCTCGTATACGTGAAATTATGTGAAAATGAAGTAACGAAAAGGCAATCGTGATCACGGTTTTGCTTCAGCACGAAGTTTTACTCGTTAGAATATCGAAAGAACAGCATTGACGAACAAGAGTATCTTTTGACGTAATCTCTAGATTCTCTAGTTTCGCATCATTTTCGAGAGTCATGATATCGTATACGTGAAATTATATGAAAATGAAGCAACAAAAAGGCACTCGTGATCACGGTTTTGCTTCAGCACGATATTTTACTCGCTAGAATATCGAAAGAACACCTTTGACGAACAAGAGTATCTTTTGTCGTAATCTCTAGATTTTCTAGTTTCGCATCATTTTCGAGAGTCATGATCTCATATACGTGCAATTATATGAAAATGAACCAACGAAAAGACACTGGTGACCACCGTTTTGCTTCAGCACGAAGTTTTACTCGTTAGAATATCGAAAGAACACCTTTGACGAACTAGAGTATCTTTTGACGTAATCTCTAGATTCTCTAGTTTCGCTTCATTTTCGAGAGTCATGATATCGTATACGTGAAATTATATGAAAATGAAGCAACAAAAAGGCACTCGTGATCACGGTTTTGCTTCAGCACGATATTTTACTCGCTAGAATATCGAAAGAACACCTTTGACGAACAAGAGTATCTTTTGACGTAATCTTTAGATTCTGTAGTTTCGCATCATTTTCGAGAGTCATCATATCATATACGCGAAATTATATGAAAATGAAGCAACAAAAAGACACTCGTGATCACGGTTTTGCTTCAGCACGAAGTTTTACTCGTTACGATATCGAAAGAACACCTTTTACGAACAAGAGTATCTTCTGACGTAATCTCTAGATTCTCTTGTTTCGCATCATTTTCGAGAGTCATGATCTCGTATACGTGAAATTATGTGAAAATGAAGTAACGAAAAGGCACTCGTGATCACGGTTTTGCTTCAGCACGAAGTTTTACTCGTTAGAATATCGAAAGAACAGCATTGACGAACAAGAGTATCTTTTGACGTAATCTCTAGATTCTCTAGTTTCGCATCATTTTCGAGAGTCATGATATCGTATACGTAAAATTATATGAAAATGAAGCAACAAAAAGGCACTCGTGATCACGGTTTTGCTTCAGCACGATATTTTACTCGCTAGAATATCGAAAGAACACCTTTGACGAACAAGAGTATCTTTTGTCGTAATCTCTAGATTTTCTAGTTTCGCATCATTTTCGAGAGTCATGATCTCATATACGTGCAATTATATGAAAATGAACCAACGAAAAGACACTGGTGACCACCGTTTTGCTTCAGCACGAAGTTTTACTCGTTAGAATATCGAAAGAACACCTTTGACGAACTAGAGTATCTTGTGACGTAATCTCTAGATTCTCTAGTTTCGCTTCATTTTCGAGAGTCATGATATCGTATACTTGAAATTATATGAAAATGAAGCAACAAAAAGGCACTCGTGATCACGGTTTTGCTTCAGCACGATATTTTACTCGCTAGAATATCGAAAGAACACCTTTGACGAACAAGAGTATCTTTTGTCGTAATCTCTAGATTTTCTAGTTTCGCATCATTTTCGAGAGTCATGATCTCATATACGTGCAATTATATGAAAATGAACCAACGAAAAGACACTGGTGACCACCGTTTTGCTTCAGCACGAAGTTTTACTCGTTAGAATATCGAAAGAACACCTTTGACGAACTAGAGTATCTTTTGACGTAATCTCTAGATTCTCTAGTTTCGCTTCATTTTCGAGAGTCATGATATCGTATACGTGAAATTATATGAAAATGAAGCAACAAAAAGGCACTCGTGATCACGGTTTTGCTTCAGCACGATATTTTACTCGCTAGAATATCGAAAGAACACCTTTGACGAACAAGAGTATCTTTTGACGTAATCTTTAGATTCTGTAGTTTCGCATCATTTTCGAGAGTCATCATATCATATACGCGAAATTATATGAAAATGAAGCAACAAAAAGACACTCGTGATCACGGTTTTGCTTCAGCACGAAGTTTTACTCGTTACGATATCGAAAGAACACCTTTTACGAACAAGAGTATCTTCTGACGTAATCTCTAGATTCTCTTGTTTCGCATCATTTTCGAGAGTCATGATCTCGTATACGTGAAATTATGTGAAAATGAAGTAACGAAAAGGCACTCGTGATCACGGTTTTGCTTCAGCACGAAGTTTTACTCGTTAGAATATCGAAAGAACAGCATTGACGAACAAGAGTATCTTTTGACGTAATCTCTAGATTCTCTAGTTTCGCATCATTTTCGAGAGTCATGATCTCGTATACGTGAAATTATACGAAAATGAAATAACAAAAAGGCACTCGTGACCACGGTTTTGCTTCAGCACGAAATTTTACTCGTTAGAATATCGAAAGAACACCTTTGACGAACAAGAGTATCTTTTGACGTAATCTCTAGATTCTGTAGTTTCGCGTCATTTTCGAGAGTCATGATCTCGTATACGTGAAATTATATGAAAATGAAGCAACGAACAGGCACTCGCGACCACGGTTTTGCTTCAGCACGAAGTTTTTCTCGTTAGAATATCGAAAGAACAACTTTGACGAATGAGAGTATCTTTTGACGTAATCTCTAGATTTTCTAGTTTCGCATCATTTTCGAGAGTCATGATCTCGTATACGTCAAATTATATGAAAATGAAGCAACGAAAAGGCAGTCGTGACGACGGTTTTGCTTCAGGACAAAGTTTTACTAGTTAGAATATCGAAAGCACACCTTTGACGAACAAGAGTATCTTTTGACGTAATCTCTAGATTCTTTAGTTTCGCATCATTTTCGAGAGTCATGATCTCGTATACGTGAAATTATGTGAAAATGAAGCAACGAAAAGGCACTCGTGATCACGGTTTTGCTTCAGCACGAAATTTTACTCGTTAGAATATCGAAAGAACACCTTTGACGAGCAAGAGTATCTTTTGACGTAATCTCTAGATTTTCTAGTTTCGCATCATTTTCGAGAGTCGTGATCTCGTATACGTGAAATTATACGAAAATGAAATAACAAAAAGGCACTCGTGACCACGGTTTTGCTTCAGCACGAAATTTTACTCGTTAGAATATCGAAAGAACACCTTTGACGAGCAAGAGTATCTTTTGACGTAATCTCTAGATTTTCTAGTTTCGCATCATTTTCGAGAGTCATGATCTCGTATACGTCAAATTATATGAAAATGAAGCAACGAAAAGGCAGTCGTGACGACGGTTTTGCTTCAGGACAAAGTTTTACTCGTTAGAATATCGAAAGAACACCTTTGACGAACAAGAGTAACCTTTTACGTAATCTCTAGATTCCCTAGTTTCGCATCTTTTTCGAGAGTCATGATCTCGTATACGTGAAATTATGTGAAAATGAAGCAACGAAAAGGCACTCGTGATCACGGTTTCGCTTCAGCACGAAGTTTTACTCGTTAGAATATCGAAAGAACACCTTTGACGAACAAGAGTATCTTTTGACGTAATCTCTAGATTCTCTAGTTTCGCATCATTTTCGAGAGTCATGATCTCGTATACGTGAAATTATACGAAAATGAAATAACAAAAAGGCACTCGTGACCACGGTTTTGCTTCAGCACGAAATTTTACTCGTTAGAATATCGAAAGAACACCTTTGACGAACAAGAGTATCTTTTGACGTAATCTCTAGATTCTGTAGTTTCGCGTCATTTTCGAGAGTCATGATCTCGTATACTTGAAATTATATGAAAATGAAGCAACGAACAGGCACTCGCGACCACGGTTTTGCTTCAGCACGAAGTTTTTCTCGTTAGAATATCGAAAGAACAACTTTGATGAATGAGAGTATCTTTTGACGTAATCTCTAGATTTTCTAGTTTCGCATCATTATCGAGAGTCACGATCTCGTATACGTGAAATTATATGAAAATGAAGCAACGAACAGGCACTCGCGACCACGGTTTTGCTTCAGCATGAAATTTTACTCGTTAGAATATCGAAAGAACAACTTTGACGAATGAGAGTATCTTTTGACGTAATCTCTAGATTTTCTAGTTTCGCATCATTATCGAGAGTCACGATCTCGTATACGTGAAATTATATGAAAATGAAGCAACGAAAAGGCACTCGCGACCACGGTTTTGCTTCAGCACGAAGTTTTACTCGTTAGAATATCGAAAGAACACCTTTGACGAGCAAGAGTATCTTTTGACGTAATCTCTAGATTTTCTAGTTTCGCATCATTTTCGAGAGTCATGATCTCGTATACGTGAAATTATATGAAAATGAAGCAACGAAAAGGCACTCGCGACCACGGTTTTGCTTCAGCACGAAGTTTTACTCGTTAGAATATCGAAAGAACACCTTTGACGAGCAAGAGTATCTTTTGACGTAATCTCTAGATTTTCTAGTTTCGCATCATTTTCGAGAGTCATGATCTCGTATACGTCAAATTATATGAAAATGAAGCAACGAAAAGGCAGTCGTGACGACGGTTTTGCTTCAGGACAAAGTTTTACTAGTTAGAATATCGAAAGAACACCTTTGACGAGCAAGAGTATCTTTTGACGTAATCTCTAGATTTTCTAGTTTCGCATCATTTTCGAGAGTCATGATCTCGTATACGTCAAATTATATGAAAATGAAGCAACGAAAAGGCAGTCGTGACGACGGTTTTGCTTCAGGACAAAGTTTTACTCGTTAGAATATCGAAAGAACACCTTCGACGAACAAGAGTAACCTTTTACGTAATCTCTAGATTCCCTAGTTTCGCATCATTTTCGAGAGTCATGATCTCGTATACGTGAAATTATGTGAAAATGAAGCAACGAAAAGGCACTCGTGATCACGGTTTCGCTTCAGCACGAAGTTTTACTCGTTAGAATATCGAAAGAACACCTTTGACGAACAAGAGTATCTTTTGACGTAATCTCTAGATTCTCTAGTTTCGCATCATTTTCGAGAGTCATGATCTCGTATACGTGAAATTATACGAAAATGAAATAACAAAAAGGCACTCGTGACCACGGTTTTGCTTCAGCACGAAATTTTACTCGTTAGAATATCGAAAGAACACCTTTGACGAACAAGAGTATCTTTTGACGTAATCTCTAGATTCTGTAGTTTCGCGTCATTTTCGAGAGTCATGATCTCGTATACGTGAAATTATATGAAAATGAAGCAACGAACAGGCACTCGCGACCACGGTTTTGCTTCAGCACGAAGTTTTTCTCGTTAGAATATCGAAAGAACAACTTTGAAGAATGAGAGTATCTTTTGACGTAATCTCTAGATTTTCTAGTTTCGCATCATTTTCGAGAGTCATGATCTCGTATACGTCAAATTATATGAAAATGAAGCAACGAAAAGGCAGTCGTGACGACGGTTTTGCTTCAGGACAAAGTTTTACTCGTTAGAATATCGAAAGAACACCTTTGACGAACAAGAGTAACCTTTTACGTAATCTCTAGATTCCCTAGTTTCGCATCATTTTCGAGAGTCATGATCTCGTATACGTGAAATTATGTGAAAATGAAGCAACGAAAAGGCACTCGTGATCACGGTTTCGCTTCAGCACGAAGTTTTACTCGTTAGAATATCGAAAGAACACCTTTGACGAACAAGAGTATCTTTTGACGTAATCTCTAGATTCTCTAGTTTCGCATCATTTTCGAGAGTCATGATCTCGTATACGTGAAATTATACGAAAATGAAATAACAAAAAGGCACTCGTGACCACGGTTTTGCTTCAGCACGAAATTTTACTCGTTAGAATATCGAAAGAACACCTTTGACGAACAAGAGTATCTTTTGACGTAATCTCTAGATTCTGTAGTTTCGCGTCATTTTCGAGAGTCATGATCTCGTATACGTGAAATTATATGAAAATGAAGCAACGAACAGGCACTCGCGACCACGGTTTTGCTTCAGCACGAAGTTTTTCTCGTTAGAATATCGAAAGAACAACTTTGACGAATGAGAGTATCTTTTGACGTAATCTCTAGATTTTCTAGTTTCGCATCATTTTCGAGAGTCATGATCTCGTATACGTCAAATTATATGAAAATGAAGCAACGAAAAGGCACTCGTGACCACGGTTTTGCTTCAGCACGAAGTTTTTCTCGTTAGAATATCGAAAGAACAACTTTGATGAATGAGAGTATCTTTTGACGTAATCTCTAGATTTTCTAGTTTCGCATCATTATCGAGAGTCACGATCTCGTATACGTGAAATTATATGAAAATGAAGCAACGAACAGGCACTCGCGACCACGGTTTTGCTTCAGCATGAAGTTTTACTCGTTAGAATATCGAAAGAACAACTTTGACGAATGAGAGTATCTTTTGACGTAATCTCTAGATTTTCTAGTTTCGCATCATTTTCGAGAGTCGTGATCTCGTATACGTGAAATTATACGAAAATGAAATAACAAAAAGGCACTCGTGACCACGGTTTTGCTTCAGCACCAAATTTTACTCGTTAGAATATCGAAAGAACACCTTTGACGAACAAGAGTATCTTTTGACGTAATCTCTAGATTCTGTAGTTTCGCGTCATTTTCGAGAGTCATGATCTCGTATACTTGAAATTATATGAAAATGAAGCAACGAACAGGCACTCGCGACCACGGTTTTGCTTCAGCACGAAGTTTTTCTCGTTAGAATATCGAAAGAACAACTTTGATGAATGAGAGTATCTTTTGACGTAATCTCTAGATTTTCTAGTTTCGCATCATTATCGAGAGTCACGATCTCGTATACGTGAAATTATATGAAAATGAAGCAACGAACAGGCACTCGCGACCACGGTTTTGCTTCAGCATGAAATTTTACTCGTTAGAATATCGAAAGAACAACTTTGACGAATGAGAGTATCTTTTGACGTAATCTCTAGATTTTCTAGTTTCGCATCATTATCGAGAGTCACGATCTCGTATACGTGAAATTATATGAAAATGAAGCAACGAAAAGGCACTCGCGACCACGGTTTTGCTTCAGCACGAAGTTTTACTCGTTAGAATATCGAAAGAACACCTTTGACGAGCAAGAGTATCTTTTGACGTAATCTCTAGATTTTCTAGTTTCGCATCATTTTCGAGAGTCATGATCTCGTATACGTCAAATTATATGAAAATGAAGCAACGAAAAGGCAGTCGTGACGACGGTTTTGCTTCAGGACAAAGTTTTACTAGTTAGAATATCGAAAGAACACCTTTGACGAGCAAGAGTATCTTTTGACGTAATCTCTAGATTTTCTAGTTTCGCATCATTTTCGAGAGTCATGATCTCGTATACGTCAAATTATATGAAAATGAAGCAACGAAAAGGCAGTCGTGACGACGGTTTTGCTTCAGGACAAAGTTTTACTCGTTAGAATATCGAAAGAACACCTTCGACGAACAAGAGTAACCTTTTACGTAATCTCTAGATTCCCTAGTTTCGCATCATTTTCGAGAGTCATGATCTCGTATACGTGAAATTATGTGAAAATGAAGCAACGAAAAGGCACTCGTGATCACGGTTTCGCTTCAGCACGAAGTTTTACTCGTTAGAATATCGAAAGAACACCTTTGACGAACAAGAGTATCTTTTGACGTAATCTCTAGATTCTCTAGTTTCGCATCATTTTCGAGAGTCATGATCTCGTATACGTGAAATTATACGAAAATGAAATAACAAAAAGGCACTCGTGACCACGGTTTTGCTTCAGCACGAAATTTTACTCGTTAGAATATCGAAAGAACACCTTTGACGAACAAGAGTATCTTTTGACGTAATCTCTAGATTCTGTAGTTTCGCGTCATTTTCGAGAGTCATGATCTCGTATACGTGAAATTATATGAAAATGAAGCAACGAACAGGCACTCGCGACCACGGTTTTGCTTCAGCACGAAGTTTTTCTCGTTAGAATATCGAAAGAACAACTTTGAAGAATGAGAGTATCTTTTGACGTAATCTCTAGATTTTCTAGTTTCGCATCATTTTCGAGAGTCATGATCTCGTATACGTCAAATTATATGAAAATGAAGCAACGAAAAGGCAGTCGTGACGACGGTTTTGCTTCAGGACAAAGTTTTACTCGTTAGAATATCGAAAGAACACCTTTGACGAACAAGAGTAACCTTTTACGTAATCTCTAGATTCCCTAGTTTCGCATCATTTTCGAGAGTCATGATCTCGTATACGTGAAATTATGTGAAAATGAAGCAACGAAAAGGCACTCGTGATCACGGTTTCGCTTCAGCACGAAGTTTTACTCGTTAGAATATCGAAAGAACACCTTTGACGAACAAGAGTATCTTTTGACGTAATCTCTAGATTCTCTAGTTTCGCATCATTTTCGAGAGTCATGATCTCGTATACGTGAAATTATACGAAAATGAAATAACAAAAAGGCACTCGTGACCACGGTTTTGCTTCAGCACGAAATTTTACTCGTTAGAATATCGAAAGAACACCTTTGACGAACAAGAGTATCTTTTGACGTAATCTCTAGATTCTGTAGTTTCGCGTCATTTTCGAGAGTCATGATCTCGTATACTTGAAATTATATGAAAATGAAGCAACGAACAGGCACTCGCGACCACGGTTTTGCTTCAGCACGAAGTTTTTCTCGTTAGAATATCGAAAGAACAACTTTGATGAATGAGAGTATCTTTTGACGTAATCTCTAGATTTTCTAGTTTCGCATCATTATCGAGAGTCACGATCTCGTATACGTGAAATTATATGAAAATGAAGCAACGAACAGGCACTCGCGACCACGGTTTTGCTTCAGCATGAAGTTTTACTCGTTAGAATATCGAAAGAACAACTTTGACGAATGAGAGTATCTTTTGACCTAATCTCTAGATTTTCTAGTTTCGCATCATTATCGAGAGTCACGATCTCGTATACGTGAAATTATATGAAAATGAAGCAACGAAAAGGCACTCGCGACCACGGTTTTGCTTCAGCACGAAGTTTTACTCGTTAGAATATCGAAAGAACACCTTTGACGAGCAAGAGTATCTTTTGACGTAATCTCTAGATTTTCTAGTTTCGCATCATTTTCGAGAGTCATGATCTCGTATACGTCAAATTATATGAAAATTAAGCAACGAAAAGGCAGTCGTGACGACGGTTTTGCTTCAGGACAAAGTTTTACTAGTTAGAATATCGAAAGCACACCTTTGACGAACAAGAGTATCTTTTGACGTAATCTCTAGATTCTTTAGTTTCGCATCATTTTCGAGAGTCATGATCTCGTATACGTGAAATTATGTGAAAATGAAGCAACGAAAAGGCACTCGTGATCACGGTTTTGCTTCAGCACGAAATTTTACTCGTTAGAATATCGAAAGAACACCTTTGACGAGCAAGAGTATCTTTTGACGTAATCTCTAGATTTTCTAGTTTCGCATCATTTTCGAGAGTCGTGATCTCGTATACGTGAAATTATACGAAAATGAAATAACAAAAAGGCACTCGTGACCACGGTTTTGCTTCAGCACCAAATTTTACTCGTTAGAATATCGAAAGAACACCTTTGACGAACAAGAGTATCTTTTGACGTAATCTCTAGATTCTGTAGTTTCGCGTCATTTTCGAGAGTCATGATCTCGTATACTTGAAATTATATGAAAATGAAGCAACGAACAGGCACTCGCGACCACGGTTTTGCTTCAGCACGAAGTTTTTCTCGTTAGAATATCGAAAGAACAACTTTGATGAATGAGAGTATCTTTTGACGTAATCTCTAGATTTTCTAGTTTCGCATCATTATCGAGAGTCACGATCTCGTATACGTGAAATTATATGAAAATGAAGCAACGAACAGGCACTCGCGACCACGGTTTTGCTTCAGCATGAAATTTTACTCGTTAGAATATCGAAAGAACACCTTTGACGAACAAGAGTAACCTTTTACGTAATCTCTAGATTCCCTAGTTTCGCATCATTTTCGAGAGTCATGATCTCGTATACGTGAAATTATGTGAAAATGAAGCAACGAAAAGGCACTCGTGATCACGGTTTCGCTTCAGCACGAAGTTTTACTCGTTAGAATATCGAAAGAACACCTTTGACGAACAAGAGTATCTTTTGACGTAATCTCTAGATTCTCTAGTTTCGCATCATTTTCGAGAGTCATGATCTCGTATACGTGAAATTATACGAAAATGAAATAACAAAAAGGCACTCGTGACCACGGTTTTGCTTCAGCACGAAATTTTACTCGTTAGAATATCGAAAGAACACCTTTGACGAACAAGAGTATCTTTTGACGTAATCTCTAGATTCTGTAGTTTCGCGTCATTTTCGAGAGTCATGATCTCGTATACTTGAAATTATATGAAAATGAAGCAACGAACAGGCACTCGCGACCACGGTTTTGCTTCAGCACGAAGTTTTTCTCGTTAGAATATCGAAAGAACAACTTTGATGAATGAGAGTATCTTTTGACGTAATCTCTAGATTTTCTAGTTTCGCATCATTATCGAGAGTCACGATCTCGTATACGTGAAATTATATGAAAATGAAGCAACGAACAGGCACTCGCGACCACGGTTTTGCTTCAGCATGAAGTTTTACTCGTTAGAATATCGAAAGAACAACTTTGACGAATGAGAGTATCTTTTGACGTAATCTCTAGATTTTCTAGTTTCGCATCATTATCGAGAGTCACGATCTCGTATACGTGAAATTATATGAAAATGAAGCAACGAAAAGGCACTCGCGACCACGGTTTTGCTTCAGCACGAAATTTTACTCGTTAGAATATCGAAAGAACACCTTTGACGAGCAAGAGTATCTTTTGACGTAATCTCTAGATTTTCTAGTTTCGCATCATTTTCGAGAGTCATGATCTCGTATACGTCAAATTATATGAAAATGAAGCAACGAAAAGGCAGTCGTGACGACGGTTTTGCTTCAGGACAAAGTTTTACTCGTTAGAATATCGAAAGAACACCTTTGACGAACAAGAGTAACCTTTTACGTAATCTCTAGATTCCCTAGTTTCGCATCTTTTTCGAGAGTCATGATCTCGTATACGTGAAATTATGTGAAAATGAAGCAACGAAAAGGCACTCGTGATCACGGTTTCGCTTCAGCACGAAGTTTTACTCATTAGAATATCGAAAGAACACCTTTGACGAACAAGAGTATCTTTTGACGTAATCTCTAGATTCTCTAGTTTCGCATCATTTTCGAGAGTCATGATCTCGTATACGTGAAATTATACGAAAATGAAATAACAAAAAGGCACTCGTGACCACGGTTTTGCTTCAGCACCAAATTTTACTCGTTACAATTTCGAAAGAACACCTTTGACGAACAAGAGTATCTTTTGACGTAATCTCTAGATTCTGTAGTTTCGCGTCATTTTCGAGAGTCATGATCTCGTATACTTGAAATTATATGAAAATGAAGCAACGAACAGGCACTCGCGACCACGGTTTTGCTTCAGCACGAAGTTTTTCTCGTTAGAATATCGAAAGAACAACTTTGATGAATGAGAGTATCTTTTGACGTAATCTCTAGATTTTCTAGTTTCGCATCATTATCGAGAGTCACGATCTCGTATACGTGAAATTATATGAAAATGAAGCAACGAACAGGCACTCGCGACCACGGTTTTGCTTCAGCATGAAGTTTTACTCGTTAGAATATCGAAAGAACAACTTTGACGAATGAGAGTATCTTTTGACGTAATCTCTAGATTTTCTAGTTTCGCATCATTATCGAGAGTCACGATCTCGTATACGTGAAATTATATGAAAATGAAGCAACGAAAAGGCACTCGCGACCACGGTTTTGCTTCAGCACGAAGTTTTACTCGTTAGAATATCGAAAGAACACCTTTGACGAGCAAGAGTATCTTTTGACGTAATCTCTAGATTTTCTAGTTTCGCATCATTTTCGAGAGTCATGATCTCGTATACGTCAAATTATATGAAAATGAAGCAACGAAAAGGCAGTCGTGACGACGGTTTTGCTTCAGGACAAAGTTTTACTAGTTAGAATATCGAAAGAACACCTTTGACGAGCAAGAGTATCTTTTGACGTAATCTCTAGATTTTCTAGTTTCGCATCATTTTCGAGAGTCATGATCTCGTATACGTCAAATTATATGAAAATGAAGCAACGAAAAGGCAGTCGTGACGACGGTTTTGCTTCAGGACAAAGTTTTACTAGTTAGAATATCGAAAGAACACCTTTGACGAGCAAGAGTATCTTTTGACGTAATCTCTAGATTTTCTAGTTTCGCATCATTTTCGAGAGTCATGATCTCGTATACGTCAAATTATATGAAAATGAAGCAACGAAAAGGCAGTCGTGACGACGGTTTTGCTTCAGGACAAAGTTTTACTCGTTAGAATATCGAAAGAACACCTTTGACGAACAAGAGTAACCTTTTACGTAATCTCTAGATTCCCTAGTTTCGCATCATTTTCGAGAGTCATGATCTCGTATACGTGAAATTATGTGAAAATGAAGCAACGAAAAGGCACTCGTGATCACGGTTTCGCTTCAGCACGAAGTTTTACTCGTTAGAATATCGAAAGAACACCTTTGACGAACAAGAGTATCTTTTGACGTAATCTCTAGATTCTCTAGTTTCGCATCATTTTCGAGAGTCATGATCTCGTATACGTGAAATTATACGAAAATGAAATAACAAAAAGGCACTCGTGACCACGGTTTTGCTTCAGCACGAAATTTTACTCGTTAGAATATCGAAAGAACACCTTTGACGAACAAGAGTATCTTTTGACGTAATCTCTAGATTCTGTAGTTTCGCGTCATTTTCGAGAGTCATGATCTCGTATACTTGAAATTATATGAAAATGAAGCAACGAACAGGCACTCGCGACCCTTGGTGTTCCTTTGTGTGGGACCACAGTATTGCGCCGAGGTATGGCTTCTTGCTATGGCTTATATCCCTGAATAGGCTCCCAACACAGGTTGTGCTCCTCAATTATCACAGAATATCAGTAGGTGTTTGCGCCTTCTGCAAATGTAGACCAGATTCAGTGGATCATCTGTTCTTTGCATGCCCTATTACGCGGTCTGTCGCCTTGTTCTGGGCTGGAAATTGCCACCTTTCATGGAAGAACCAATCTTGGCATGATAATCTTCTTTGGGCCACGAACCACATAGGAGGCAATAGATTTGACCAGAGAATTGCTCGGTTCTCATTTGCAGCTTTGTGCCATATTATCTGGATCACTCGGAATAATATTCTCTTTAGGAACTCTCCTCTATTCGTGCCGGCGCTCCGGCAACATCTTACAAAACTCACCAGGGATAGAGGTTTGTCCTACGCACCTGTTGAAGACAGCCCACGTAATCGCCGGATTCAAGTTAGTTGGGGCATATCCGCTACTATATTTGATCAAGCACCTTGAGTTTGTCTTGGCTCTTGTTGGTTTGGCTGCTTTGCCGGCATCCTGTAACTAGCCTTGGTACTTATAGGTTTTTAACCGTTACACCTTTGCACCTTTTGGGACAGTGTTTGTCGCCTTAGGTACGGGGTTTTTGTGTTTCGGTTCCTTATCTTGTAAGGTTCTTGTTGAAAAGTCAATATACTTCTTATCTTACCAAAAAAAAAAAAAAAAGGCACTCGCGACCACGGTTTTGCTTCAGCACGAAGTTTTTCTCGTTAGAATATCGAAAGAACAACTTTGATGAATGAGAGTATCTTTTGACGTAATCTCTAGATTTTCTAGTTTCGCATCATTATCGAGAGTCACGATCTCGTATACGTGAAATTATATGAAAATGAAGCAACGAACAGGCACTCGCGACCACGGTTTTGCTTCAGCATGAAGTTTTACTCGTTAGAATATCGAAAGAACAACTTTGACGAATGAGAGTATCTTTTGACCTAATCTCTAGATTTTCTAGTTTCGCATCATTATCGAGAGTCACGATCTCGTATACGTGAAATTATATGAAAATGAAGCAACGAAAAGGCACTCGCGACCACGGTTTTGCTTCAGCACGAAGTTTTACTCGTTAGAATATCGAAAGAACACCTTTGACGAGCAAGAGTATCTTTTGACGTAATCTCTAGATTTTCTAGTTTCGCATCATTTTCGAGAGTCATGATCTCGTATACGTCAAATTATATGAAAATTAAGCAACGAAAAGGCAGTCGTGACGACGGTTTTGCTTCAGGACAAAGTTTTACTAGTTAGAATATCGAAAGCACACCTTTGACGAACAAGAGTATCTTTTGACGTAATCTCTAGATTCTTTAGTTTCGCATCATTTTCGAGAGTCATGATCTCGTATACGTGAAATTATGTGAAAATGAAGCAACGAAAAGGCACTCGTGATCACGGTTTTGCTTCAGCACGAAGTTTTACTCGTTAGAATATCGAAAGAACACCTTTGACGAGCAAGAGTATCTTTTGACGTAATCTCTAGATTTTCTAGTTTCGCATCATTTTCGAGAGTCGTGATCTCGTATACGTGAAATTATACGAAAATGAAATAACAAAAAGGCACTCGTGACCACGGTTTTGCTTCAGCACGAAATTTTACTCGTTAGAATATCGAAAGAACACCTTTGACGAGCAAGAGTATCTTTTGACGTAATCTCTAGATTTTCTAGTTTCGCATCATTTTCGAGAGTCATGATCTCGTATACGTCAAATTATATGAAAATGAAGCAACGAAATGGCAGTCGTGACGACGGTTTTGCTTCAGGACAAAGTTTTACTCGTTAGAATATCGAAAGAACACCTTTGACGAACAAGAGTAACCTTTTACGTAATCTCTAGATTCCCTAGTTTCGCATCATTTTCGAGAGTCATGATCTCGTATACGTGAAATTATGTGAAAATGAAGCAACGAAAAGGCACTCGTGACCACGGTTTTGCTTCAGCACGAAATTTTACTCGTTAGAATTTCGAAAGAACACCTTTGACGAACAAGAGTATCTTTTGACGTAATCTCTAGATTCTGTAGTTTCGCGTCATTTTCGAGAGTCATGATCTCGTATACGTGAAATTATATGAAAATGAAGCAACGAACAGGCACTCGCGACCACGGTTTTGCTTCAGCACGAAGTTTTTCTCGTTAGAATATCGAAAGAACAACTTTGATGAATGAGAGTATCTTTTGACGTAATCTCTAGATTTTCTAGTTTCGCATCATTATCGAGAGTCACGATCTCGTATACGTGAAATTATATGAAAATGAAGCAACGAACAGGCACTCGCGACCACGGTTTTGCTTCAGCATGAAGTTTTACTCGTTAGAATATCGAAAGAACAACTTTGACGAATGAGAGTATCTTTTGACGTAATCTCTAGATTTTCTAGTTTCGCATCATTATCGAGAGTCACGATCTCGTATACGTGAAATTATATGAAAATGAAGCAACGAAAAGGCAGTCGTGACGACGGTTTTGCTTCAGGACAAAGTTTTACTCGTTAGAATATCGAAAGAACACCTTCGACGAACAAGAGTAACCTTTTACGTAATCTCTAGATTCCCTAGTTTCGCATCATTTTCGAGAGTCATGATCTCGTATACGTGAAATTATGTGAAAATGAAGCAACGAAAAGGCACTCGTGATCACGGTTTCGCTTCAGCACGAAGTTTTACTCGTTAGAATATCGAAAGAACACCTTTGACGAACAAGAGTATCTTTTGACGTAATCTCTAGATTCTCTAGTTTCGCATCATTTTCGAGAGTCATGATCTCGTATACGTGAAATTATACGAAAATGAAATAACAAAAAGGCACTCGTGACCACGGTTTTGCTTCAGCACGAAATTTTACTCGTTAGAATATCGAAAGAACACCTTTGACGAACAAGAGTATCTTTTGACGTAATCTCTAGATTCTGTAGTTTCGCGTCATTTTCGAGAGTCATGATCTCGTATACGTGAAATTATATGAAAATGAAGCAACGAACAGGCACTCGCGACCACGGTTTTGCTTCAGCACGAAGTTTTTCTCGTTAGAATATCGAAAGAACAACTTTGATGAATGAGAGTATCTTTTGACGTAATCTCTAGATTTTCTAGTTTCGCATCATTATCGAGAGTCACGATCTCGTATACGTGAAATTATATGAAAATGAAGCAACGAACAGGCACTCGCGACCACGGTTTTGCTTCAGCATGAAATTTTACTCGTTAGAATATCGAAAGAACACCTTTGACGAACAAGAGTAACCTTTTACGTAATCTCTAGATTCCCTAGTTTCGCATCATTTTCGAGAGTCATGATCTCGTATACGTGAAATTATGTGAAAATGAAGCAACGAAAAGGCACTCGTGATCACGGTTTCGCTTCAGCACGAAGTTTTACTCGTTAGAATATCGAAAGAACACCTTTGACGAACAAGAGTATCTTTTGACGTAATCTCTAGATTCTCTAGTTTCGCATCATTTTCGAGAGTCATGATCTCGTATACGTGAAATTATACGAAAATGAAATAACAAAAAGGCACTCGTGACCACGGTTTTGCTTCAGCACCAAATTTTACTCGTTACAATTTCGAAAGAACACCTTTGACGAACAAGAGTATCTTTTGACGTAATCTCTAGATTCTGTAGTTTCGCGTCATTTTCGAGAGTCATGATCTCGTATACTTGAAATTATATGAAAATGAAGCAACGAACAGGCACTCGCGACCACGGTTTTGCTTCAGCACGAAGTTTTTCTCGTTAGAATATCGAAAGAACAACTTTGATGAATGAGAGTATCTTTTGACGTAATCTCTAGATTTTCTAGTTTCGCATCATTATCGAGAGTCACGATCTCGTATACGTGAAATTATATGAAAATGAAGCAACGAACAGGCACTCGCGACCACGGTTTTGCTTCAGCATGAAGTTTTACTCGTTAGAATATCGAAAGAACAACTTTGACGAATGAGAGTATCTTTTGACCTAATCTCTAGATTTTCTAGTTTCGCATCATTATCGAGAGTCACGATCTCGTATACGTGAAATTATATGAAAATGAAGCAACGAAAAGGCACTCGCGACCACGGTTTTGCTTCAGCACGAAGTTTTACTCGTTAGAATATCGAAAGAACACCTTTGACGAGCAAGAGTATCTTTTGACGTAATCTCTAGATTTTCTAGTTTCGCATCATTTTCGAGAGTCATGATCTCGTATACGTCAAATTATATGAAAATTAAGCAACGAAAAGGCAGTCGTGACGACGGTTTTGCTTCAGGACAAAGTTTTACTAGTTAGAATATCGAAAGCACACCTTTGACGAACAAGAGTATCTTTTGACGTAATCTCTAGATTCTTTAGTTTCGCATCATTTTCGAGAGTCATGATCTCGTATACGTGAAATTATGTGAAAATGAAGCAACGAAAAGGCACTCGTGATCACGGTTTTGCTTCAGCACGAAATTTTACTCGTTAGAATATCGAAAGAACACCTTTGACGAGCAAGAGTATCTTTTGACGTAATCTCTAGATTCTCTAGTTTCGCATCATTTTCGAGAGTCATGATCTCGTATACGTGAAATTATACGAAAATGAAATAACAAAAAGGCACTCGTGACCACGGTTTTGCTTCAGCACCAAATTTTACTCGTTACAATTTCGAAAGAACACCTTTGACGAACAAGAGTATCTTTTGACGTAATCTCTAGATTCTGTAGTTTCGCGTCATTTTCGAGAGTCATGATCTCGTATACTTGAAATTATATGAAAATGAAGCAACGAACAGGCACTCGCGACCACGGTTTTGCTTCAGCACGAAGTTTTTCTCGTTAGAATATCGAAAGAACAACTTTGATGAATGAGAGTATCTTTTGACGTAATCTCTAGATTTTCTAGTTTCGCATCATTATCGAGAGTCACGATCTCGTATACGTGAAATTATATGAAAATGAAGCAACGAACAGGCACTCGCGACCACGGTTTTGCTTCAGCATGAAGTTTTACTCGTTAGAATATCGAAAGAACAACTTTGACGAATGAGAGTATCTTTTGACCTAATCTCTAGATTTTCTAGTTTCGCATCATTATCGAGAGTCACGATCTCGTATACGTGAAATTATATGAAAATGAAGCAACGAAAAGGCACTCGCGACCACGGTTTTGCTTCAGCACGAAGTTTTACTCGTTAGAATATCGAAAGAACACCTTTGACGAGCAAGAGTATCTTTTGACGTAATCTCTAGATTTTCTAGTTTCGCATCATTTTCGAGAGTCATGATCTCGTATACGTCAAATTATATGAAAATTAAGCAACGAAAAGGCAGTCGTGACGACGGTTTTGCTTCAGGACAAAGTTTTACTAGTTAGAATATCGAAAGCACACCTTTGACGAACAAGAGTATCTTTTGACGTAATCTCTAGATTCTTTAGTTTCGCATCATTTTCGAGAGTCATGATCTCGTATACGTGAAATTATGTGAAAATGAAGCAACGAAAAGGCACTCGTGATCACGGTTTTGCTTCAGCACGAAATTTTACTCGTTAGAATATCGAAAGAACACCTTTGACGAGCAAGAGTATCTTTTGACGTAATCTCTAGATTTTCTAGTTTCGCATCATTTTCGAGAGTCGTGATCTCGTATACGTGAAATTATACGAAAATGAAATAACAAAAAGGCACTCGTGACCACGGTTTTGCTTCAGCACCAAATTTTACTCGTTAGAATATCGAAAGAACACCTTTGACGAACAAGAGTATCTTTTGACGTAATCTCTAGATTCTGTAGTTTCGCGTCATTTTCGAGAGTCATGATCTCGTATACTTGAAATTATATGAAAATGAAGCAACGAACAGGCACTCGCGACCACGGTTTTGCTTCAGCACGAAGTTTTTCTCGTTAGAATATCGAAAGAACAACTTTGATGAATGAGAGTATCTTTTGACGTAATCTCTAGATTTTCTAGTTTCGCATCATTATCGAGAGTCACGATCTCGTATACGTGAAATTATATGAAAATGAAGCAACGAACAGGCACTCGCGACCACGGTTTTGCTTCAGCATGAAATTTTACTCGTTAGAATATCGAAAGAACAACTTTGACGAATGAGAGTATCTTTTGACGTAATCTCTAGATTTTCTAGTTTCGCATCATTATCGAGAGTCACGATCTCGTATACGTGAAATTATATGAAAATGAAGCAACGAAAAGGCACTCGCGACCACGGTTTTGCTTCAGCACAAAGTTTTACTAGTTAGAATATCGAAAGAACACCTTTGACGAGCAAGAGTATCTTTTGACGTAATCTCTAGATTTTCTAGTTTCGCATCATTTTCGAGAGTCATGATCTCGTATACGTCAAATTATATGAAAATGAAGCAACGAAAAGGCAGTCGTGACGACGGTTTTGCTTCAGGACAAAGTTTTACTCGTTAGAATATCGAAAGAACACCTTCGACGAACAAGAGTAACCTTTTACGTAATCTCTAGATTCCCTAGTTTCGCATCATTTTCGAGAGTCATGATCTCGTATACGTGAAATTATGTGAAAATGAAGCAACGAAAAGGCACTCGTGATCACGGTTTCGCTTCAGCACGAAGTTTTACACGTTAGAATATCGAAAGAACACCTTTGACGAGCAAGAGTATCTTTTGACGTAATCTCTAGATTTTCTAGTTTCGCATCATTTTCGAGAGTCGTGATCTCGTATACGTGAAATTATACGAAAATGAAATAACAAAAAGGCACTCGTGACCACGGTTTTGCTTCAGCACGAAATTTTACTCGTTAGAATATCGAAAGAACACCTTTGACGAGCAAGAGTATCTTTTGACGTAATCTCTAGATTTTCTAGTTTCGCATCATTTTCGAGAGTCATGATCTCGTATACGTCAAATTATATGAAAATGAAGCAACGAAATGGCAGTCGTGACGACGGTTTTGCTTCAGGACAAAGTTTTACTCGTTAGAATATCGAAAGAACACCTTTGACGAACAAGAGTAACCTTTTACGTAATCTCTAGATTCCCTAGTTTCGCATCATTTTCGAGAGTCATGATCTCGTATACGTGAAATTATGTGAAAATGAAGCAACGAAAAGGCACTCGTGACCACGGTTTTGCTTCAGCACGAAATTTTACTCGTTAGAATATCGAAAGAACACCTTTGACGAACAAGAGTATCTTTTGACGTAATCTCTAGATTCTGTAGTTTCGCGTCATTTTCGAGAGTCATGATCTCGTATACGTGAAATTATATGAAAATGAAGCAACGAACAGGCACTCGCGACCACGGTTTTGCTTCAGCACGAAGTTTTTCTCGTTAGAATATCGAAAGAACAACTTTGATGAATGAGAGTATCTTTTGACGTAATCTCTAGATTTTCTAGTTTCGCATCATTATCGAGAGTCACGATCTCGTATACGTGAAATTATATGAAAATGAAGCAACGAACAGGCACTCGCGACCACGGTTTTGCTTCAGCATGAAGTTTTACTCGTTAGAATATCGAAAGAACAACTTTGACGAATGAGAGTATCTTTTGACGTAATCTCTAGATTTTCTAGTTTCGCATCATTATCGAGAGTCACGATCTCGTATACGTGAAATTATATGAAAATGAAGCAACGAAAAGGCAGTCGTGACGACGGTTTTGCTTCAGGACAAAGTTTTACTCGTTAGAATATCGAAAGAACACCTTCGACGAACAAGAGTAACCTTTTACGTAATCTCTAGATTCCCTAGTTTCGCATCATTTTCGAGAGTCATGATCTCGTATACGTGAAATTATGTGAAAATGAAGCAACGAAAAGGCACTCGTGATCACGGTTTCGCTTCAGCACGAAGTTTTACTCGTTAGAATATCGAAAGAACACCTTTGACGAACAAGAGTATCTTTTGACGTAATCTCTAGATTCTCTAGTTTCGCATCATTTTCGAGAGTCATGATCTCGTATACGTGAAATTATACGAAAATGAAATAACAAAAAGGCACTCGTGACCACGGTTTTGCTTCAGCACGAAATTTTACTCGTTAGAATATCGAAAGAACACCTTTGACGAACAAGAGTATCTTTTGACGTAATCTCTAGATTCTGTAGTTTCGCGTCATTTTCGAGAGTCATGATCTCGTATACGTGAAATTATATGAAAATGAAGCAACGAACAGGCACTCGCGACCACGGTTTTGCTTCAGCACGAAGTTTTTCTCGTTAGAATATCGAAAGAACAACTTTGAAGAATGAGAGTATCTTTTGACGTAATCTCTAGATTTTCTAGTTTCGCATCATTATCGAGAGTCACGATCTCGTATACGTGAAATTATATGAAAATGAAGCAACGAACAGGCACTCGCGACCACGGTTTTGCTTCAGCATGAAGTTTTACTCGTTAGAATATCGAAAGAACAACTTTGACGAACAAGAGTATCTTTTGACGTAATCTCTAGATTCTTTAGTTTCGCATCATTTTCGAGAGTCATGATCTCGTATACGTGAAATTATGTGAAAATGAAGTAACGAAAAGGCACTCGTGATCACGGTTTTGCTTCAGCACGAAATTTTACTCGTTAGAATATCGAAAGAACACCTTTGACGAGCAAGAGTATCTTTTGACGTAATCTCTAGATTTTCTAGTTTCGCATCATTTTCGAGAGTCGTGATCTCGTATACGTGAAATTATATGAAAATGAAGCAACGAACAGGCACTCGCGACCACGGTTTTGCTTCCGCACGAAGTTTTTGTCGTTAGAATATCGAAAGAACACCTTTGACGAACAAGAGTAACCTTTTACGTAATCTCTAGATTCCCTAGTTTCGCATCATTTTCGAGAGTCATGATCTCGTATACGTGAAATTATGTGAAAATGAAGCAACGAAAAGGCACTCGTGATCACGGTTTCGCTTCAGCACGAAGTTTTACACGTTAGAATATCGAAAGAACACCTTTGACGAACAAGAGTATCTTTTGACGTAATCTCTAGATTCTCTAGTTTCGCATCATTTTCGAGAGTCATGATCTCGTATACGTGAAATTATACGAAAATGAAATAACAAAAAGGCACTCGTGACCACGGTTTTGCTTCAGCACGAAATTTTACTCGTTAGAATATCGAAAGAACACCTTTGACGAACAAGAGTATCTTTTGACGTAATCTCTAGATTCTGTAGTTTCGCGTCATTTTCGAGAGTCATGATCTCGTATACGTGAAATTATATGAAAATGAAGCAACGAACAGGCACTCGCGACCACGGTTTTGCTTCAGCACGAAGTTTTTCTCGTTAGAATATCGAAAGAACAACTTTGATGAATGAGAGTATCTTTTGACGTAATCTCTAGATTTTCTAGTTTCGCATCATTATCGAGAGTCACGATCTCGTATACGTGAAATTATATGAAAATGAAGCAACGAAAAGGCACTCGCGACCACGGTTTTGCTTCAGCATGAAGTTTTACTCGTTAGAATATCGAAAGAACACCTTTGACGAGCAAGAGTATCTTTTGACGTAATCTCTAGATTTTCTAGTTTCGCATCATTTTCGAGAGTCATGATCTCGTATACGTCAAATTATATGAAAATGAAGCAACGAAAAGGCAGTCGTGACGACGGTTTTGCTTCAGGACAAAGTTTTACTCGTTAGAATATCGAAAGAACACCTTTGACGAACAAGAGTAACCTTTTACGTAATCTCTAGATTCCCTAGTTTCGCATCATTTTCGAGAGTCATGATCTCGTATACGTGAAATTATGTGAAAATGAAGCAACGAAAAGGCACTCGTGATCACGGTTTCGCTTCAGCACGAAGTTTTACTCGTTAGAATATCGAAAGAACACCTTTGACGAACAAGAGTATCTTTTGACGTAATCTCTAGATTCTGTAGTTTCGCGTCATTTTCGAGAGTCATGATCTCGTATACGTGAAATTATATGAAAATGAAGCAACGAACAGGCACTCGCGACCACGGTTTTGCTTCAGCACGAAGTTTTTCTCGTTAGAATATCGAAAGAACAACTTTGATGAATGAGAGTATCTTTTGACGTAATCTCTAGATTTTCTAGTTTCGCATCATTATCGAGAGTCACGATCTCGTATACGTGAAATTATATGAAAATGAAGCAACGAACAGGCACTCGCGACCACGGTTTTGCTTCAGCATGAAGTTTTACTCGTTAGAATATCGAAAGAACAACTTTGACGAATGAGAGTATCTTTTGACGTAATCTCTAGATTTTCTAGTTTCGCATCATTATCGAGAGTCACGATCTCGTATACGTGAAATTATATGAAAATGAAGCAACGAAAAGGCAGTCGTGACGACGGTTTTGCTTCAGGACAAAGTTTTACTAGTTAGAATATCGAAAGAACACCTTTGACGAGCAAGAGTATCTTTTGACGTAATCTCTAGATTTTCTAGTTTCGCATCATTTTCGAGAGTCGTGATCTCGTATACGTGAAATTATATGAAAATGAAGCAACGAACAGGCACTCGCGACCACGGTTTTGCTTCCGCACGAAGTTTTTGTCGTTAGAATATCGAAAGAACACCTTTGACGAACAAGAGTATCTTTTGACGTAATCTCTAGATTCTCTAGTTTCGCATCATTTTCGAGAGTCATGATCTCGTATACGTCAAATTATATGAAAATGAAGCAACGAAATGGCAGTCGTGACGACGGTTTTGCTTCAGGACAAAGTTTTACTCGTTAGAATATCGAAAGAACACCTTTGACGAACAAGAGTAACCTTTTACGTAATCTCTAGATTCCCTAGTTTCGCATCATTTTCGAGAGTCATGATCTCGTATACGTGAAATTATGTGAAAATGAAGTAACGAAAAGGCACTCGTGACCACGGTTTTGCTTCAGCACGAAATTTTACTCGTTAGAATATCGAAAGAACACCTTTGACGAACAAGAGTATCTTTTGACGTAATCTCTAGATTCTGTAGTTTCGCGTCATTTTCGAGAGTCATGATCTCGTATACGTGAAATTATATGAAAATGAAGCAACGAACAGGCACTCGCGACCACGGTTTTGCTTCAGCACGAAGTTTTTCTCGTTAGAATATCGAAAGAACAACTTTGATGAATGAGAGTATCTTTTGACGTAATCTCTAGATTTTCTAGTTTCGCATCATTATCGAGAGTCACGATCTCGTATACGTGAAATTATATGAAAATGAAGCAACGAACAGGCACTCGCGACCACGGTTTTGCTTCAGCATGAAGTTTTACTCGTTAGAATATCGAAAGAACAACTTTGACGAATGAGAGTATCTTTTGACGTAATCTCTAGATTTTCTAGTTTCGCATCATTATCGAGAGTCACGATCTCGTATACGTGAAATTATATGAAAATGAAGCAACGAAAAGGCACTCGCGACCACGGTTTTGCTTCAGCACGAAGTTTTACTCGTTAGAATATCGAAAGAACACCTTTGACGAGCAAGAGTATCTTTTGACGTAATCTCTAGATTTTCTAGTTTCGCATCATTTTCGAGAGTCATGATCTCGTATACGTCAAATTATATGAAAATGAAGCAACGAAAAGGCAGTCGTGACGACGGTTTTGCTTCAGGACAAAGTTTTACTAGTTAGAATATCGAAAGCACACCTTTGACGAACAAGAGTATCTTTTGACGTAATCTCTAGATTTTTTAGTTTCGCATCATTTTCGAGAGTCATGATCTCGTATACGTCAAATTATGTGAAAATGAAGCAACGAAAAGGCACTCGTGATCACGGTTTTGCTTCAGCACGAAATTTTACTCGTTAGAATATCGAAAGAACACCTTTGACGAGCAAGAGTATCTTTTGACGTAATCTCTAGATTTTCTAGTTTCGCATCATTTTCGAGAGTCGTGATCTCGTATACGTGAAATTATACGAAAATGAAATAACAAAAAGGCACTCGTGACCACGGTTTTGCTTCAGCACGAAATTTTACTCGTTAGAATATCGAAAGAACACCTTTGACGAGCAAGAGTATCTTTTGACGTAATCTCTAGATTTTCTAGTTTCGCATCATTTTCGAGAGTCATGATCTCGTATACGTCAAATTATATGAAAATGAAGCAACGAAAAGGCAGTCGTGACGACGGTTTTGCTTCAGGACAAAGTTTTACTCGTTAGAATATCGAAAGAACACCTTCGACGAACAAGAGTAACCTTTTACGTAATCTCTAGATTCCCTAGTTTCGCATCATTTTCGAGAGTCATGATCTCGTATACGTGAAATTATGTGAAAATGAAGCAACGAAAAGGCACTCGTGATCACGGTTTCGCTTCAGCACGAAGTTTTACTCGTTAGAATATCGAAAGAACACCTTTGACGAACAAGAGTATCTTTTGACGTAATCTCTAGATTCTCTAGTTTCGCATCATTTTCGAGAGTCATGATCTCGTATACGTGAAATTATACGAAAATGAAATAACAAAAAGGCACTCGTGACCACGGTTTTGCTTCAGCACGAAATTTTACTCGTTAGAATATCGAAAGAACACCTTTGACGAACAAGAGTATCTTTTGACGTAATCTCTAGATTCTGTAGTTTCGCGTCATTTTCGAGAGTCATGATCTCGTATACGTGAAATTATATGAAAATGAAGCAACGAACAGGCACTCGCGACCACGGTTTTGCTTCAGCACGAAGTTTTTCTCGTTAGAATATCGAAAGAACAACTTTGATGAATGAGAGTATCTTTTGACGTAATCTCTAGATTTTCTAGTTTCGCATCATTATCGAGAGTCACGATCTCGTATACGTGAAATTATATGAAAATGAAGCAACGAACAGGCACTCGCGACCACGGTTTTGCTTCAGCATGAAGTTTTACTCGTTAGAATATCGAAAGAACAACTTTGACGAATGAGAGTATCTTTTGACGTAATCTCTAGATTTTCTAGTTTCGCATCATTATCGAGAGTCACGATCTCGTATACGTGAAATTATATGAAAATGAAGCAACGAACAGGCACTCGCGACCACGGTTTTGCTTCAGCATGAAGTTTTACTCGTTAGAATATCGAAAGAACAACTTTGACGAACAAGAGTATCTTTTGACGTAATCTCTAGATTCTTTAGTTTCGCATCATTTTCGAGAGTCATGATCTCGTATACGTGAAATTATGTGAAAATGAAGCAACGAAAAGGCACTCGTGATCACGGTTTTGCTTCAGCACGAAATTTTACTCGTTAGAATATCGAAAGAACACCTTTGACGAGCAAGAGTATCTTTTGACGTAATCTCTAGATTTTCTAGTTTCGCATCATTTTCGAGAGTCGTGATCTCGTATACGTGAAATTATATGAAAATGAAGCAACGAACAGGCACTCGCGACCACGGTTTTGCTTCCGCACGAAGTTTTTGTCGTTAGAATATCGAAAGAACACCTTTGACGAACAAGAGTAACCTTTTACGTAATCTCTAGATTCCCTAGTTTCGCATCATTTTCGAGAGTCATGATCTCGTATACGTGAAATTATGTGAAAATGAAGCAACGAAAAGGCACTCGTGATCACGGTTTCGCTTCAGCACGAAGTTTTACACGTTAGAATATCGAAAGAACACCTTTGACGAACAAGAGTATCTTTTGACGTAATCTCTAGATTCTCTAGTTTCGCATCATTTTCGAGAGTCATGATCTCGTATACGTGAAATTATACGAAAATGAAATAACAAAAAGGCACTCGTGACCACGGTTTTGCTTCAGCACGAAATTTTACTCGTTAGAATATCGAAAGAACACCTTTGACGAACAAGAGTATCTTTTGACGTAATCTCTAGATTCTGTAGTTTCGCGTCATTTTCGAGAGTCATGATCTCGTATACGTGAAATTATATGAAAATGAAGCAACGAACAGGCACTCGCGACCACGGTTTTGCTTCAGCACGAAGTTTTTCTCGTTAGAATATCGAAAGAACAACTTTGATGAATGAGAGTATCTTTTGACGTAATCTCTAGATTTTCTAGTTTCGCATCATTATCGAGAGTCACGATCTCGTATACGTGAAATTATATGAAAATGAAGCAACGAACAGGCACTCGCGACCACGGTTTTGCTTCAGCATGAAGTTTTACTCGTTAGAATATCGAAAGAACAACTTTGACGAATGAGAGTATCTTTTGACGTAATCTCTAGATTTTCTAGTTTCGCATCATTATCGAGAGTCACGATCTCGTATACGTGAAATTATATGAAAATGAAGCAACGAAAAGGCACTCGCGACCACGGTTTTGCTTCAGCATGAAGTTTTACTCGTTAGAATATCGAAAGAACACCTTTGACGAGCAAGAGTATCTTTTGACGTAATCTCTAGATTTTCTAGTTTCGCATCATTTTCGAGAGTCATGATCTCGTATACGTCAAATTATATGAAAATGAAGCAACGAAAAGGCAGTCGTGACGACGGTTTTGCTTCAGGACAAAGTTTTACTCGTTAGAATATCGAAAGAACACCTTTGACGAACAAGAGTAACCTTTTACGTAATCTCTAGATTCCCTAGTTTCGCATCATTTTCGAGAGTCATGATCTCGTATACGTGAAATTATGTGAAAATGAAGCAACGAAAAGGCACTCGTGATCACGGTTTCGCTTCAGCACGAAGTTTTACTCGTTAGAATATCGAAAGAACACCTTTGACGAACAAGAGTATCTTTTGACGTAATCTCTAGATTCTGTAGTTTCGCGTCATTTTCGAGAGTCATGATCTCGTATACGTGAAATTATATGAAAATGAAGCAACGAACAGGCACTCGCGACCACGGTTTTGCTTCAGCACGAAGTTTTTCTCGTTAGAATATCGAAAGAACAACTTTGATGAATGAGAGTATCTTTTGACGTAATCTCTAGATTTTCTAGTTTCGCATCATTATCGAGAGTCACGATCTCGTATACGTGAAATTATATGAAAATGAAGCAACGAACAGGCACTCGCGACCACGGTTTTGCTTCAGCATGAAGTTTTACTCGTTAGAATATCGAAAGAACAACTTTGACGAATGAGAGTATCTTTTGACGTAATCTCTAGATTTTCTAGTTTCGCATCATTATCGAGAGTCACGATCTCGTATACGTGAAATTATATGAAAATGAAGCAACGAAAAGGCAGTCGTGACGACGGTTTTGCTTCAGGACAAAGTTTTACTAGTTAGAATATCGAAAGCACACCTTTGACGAACAAGAGTATCTTTTGACGTAATCTCTAGATTCTTTAGTTTCGCATCATTTTCGAGAGTCATGATCTCGTATACGTGAAATTATATGAAAATGAAGCAACGAACAGGCACTCGCGACCACGGTTTTGCTTCCGCACGAAGTTTTTGTCGTTAGAATATCGAAAGAACACCTTTGACGAACAAGAGTATCTTTTGACGTAATCTCTAGATTCTCTAGTTTCGTATCATTTTCGAGAGTCATGATCTCGTATACGTGAAATTATGTGGAAATGAAGTAACAAAAAGGCACTCGTGACCACGGTTTCTCTTCAGCACGAAATTTTACTCGTTAGAATATCGAAAGAACACCTTTGACGAACAAGAGTATCTTTTGACGTAATCTCTAGATTCTCTAGTTTCGCATCATTTTCGAGAGTCATGATCTCGTATACGTGAAATTATACGAAAATGAAATAACAAAAAGGCACTCGTGACCACGGTTTTGCTTCAGCACGAAATTTTACTCGTTAGAATATCGAAAGAACACCTTTGACGAACAAGAGTATCTTTTGACGTAATCTCTAGATTCTGTAGTTTCGCGTCATTTTCGAGAGTCATGATCTCGTATACGTGAAATTATATGAAAATGAAGCAACGAACAGGCACTCGCGACCACGGTTTTGCTTCAGCACGAAGTTTTTCTCGTTAGAATATCGAAAGAACAACTTTGATGAATGAGAGTATCTTTTGACGTAATCTCTAGATTTTCTAGTTTCGCATCATTATCGAGAGTCACGATCTCGTATACGTGAAATTATATGAAAATGAAGCAACGAAAAGGCACTCGCGACCACGGTTTTGCTTCAGCACGAAGTTTTACTCGTTAGAATATCGAAAGAACACCTTTGACGAGCAAGAGTATCTTTTGACGTAATCTCTAGATTTTCTAGTTTCGCATCATTTTCGAGAGTCATGATCTCGTATACGTCAAATTATATGAAAATGAAGCAACGAAAAGGCAGTCGTGACGACGGTTTTGCTTCAGGACAAAGTTTTACTCGTTAGAATATCGAAAGAACACCTTTGACGAACAAGAGTAACCTTTTACGTAATCTCTAGATTCCCTAGTTTCGCATCATTTTCGAGAGTCATGATCTCGTATACGTGAAATTATGTGAAAATGAAGCAACGAAAAGGCACTCGTGATCACGGTTTCGCTTCAGCACGAAGTTTTACTCGTTAGAATATCGAAAGAACACCTTTGACGAACAAGAGTATCTTTTGACGTAATCTCTAGATTCTCTAGTTTCGCATCATTTTCGAGAGTCATGATCTCGTATACGTGAAATTATACGAAAATGAAATAACAAAAAGGCACTCGTGACCACGGTTTTGCTTCAGCACGAAATTTTACTCGTTAGAATATCGAAAGAACACCTTTGACGAACAAGAGTATCTTTTGACGTAATCTCTAGATTCTGTAGTTTCGCGTCATTTTCGAGAGTCATGATCTCGTATACGTGAAATTATGTGAAAATGAAGCAACGAACAGGCACTCGCGACCACGGTTTTGCTTCAGCACGAAGTTTTTCTCGTTAGAATATCGAAAGAACAACTTTGATGAATGAGAGTATCTTTTGACGTAATCTCTAGATTTTCTAGTTTCGCATCATTATCGAGAGTCACGATCTCGTATACGTGAAATTATATGAAAATGAAGCAACGAACAGGCACTCGCGACCACGGTTTTGCTTCAGCATGAAGTTTTACTCGTTAGAATATCGAAAGAACAACTTTGACGAATGAGAGTATCTTTTGACGTAATCTCTAGATTTTCTAGTTTCGCATCATTATCGAGAGTCACGATCTCGTATACGTGAAATTATATGAAAATGAAGCAACGAAAAGGCACTCGCGACCACGGTTTCGCTTCAGCACAAAGTTTTACTCGTTAGAATATCGAAAGAACACCTTTGACGAACAAGAGTATCTTTTGACGTAATCTCTAGATTCTCTAGTTTCGCAACATTTTCGAGAGTCATGATCTCGTATACGTCAAATTATATGAAAATGAAGCAACGAAAAGGCACTCGCGACCACGGTTTTGCTTCAGCATGAAGTTTTACTCGTTAGAATATCAAAAGAACAACTTTGACGAATGAGAGTATCTTTTGACGTAATCTCTAGATTTTCTAGTTTCGCATCATTATCGAGAGTCACGATCACGTATACGTGAAATTATATGAAAATGAAGCAACGAAAAGGCACTCGCGACCACGGTTTTGCTTCAGCACGAAGTTTTACTCGTTAGAATATCGAAAGAACACCTTTGACGAGCAAGAGTATCTTTTGACGTAATCTCTAGATTTTCTAGTTTCGCATCATTTTCGAGAGTCATGATCTCGTATACGTCAAATTATATGAAAATGAAGCAACGAAAAGGCAGTCGTGACGACGGTTTTGCTTCAGGACAAAGTTTTACTCGTTAGAATATCGAAAGAACACCTTTGACGAACAAGAGTAACCTTTTACGTAATCTCTAGATTCCCTAGTTTCGCATCATTTTCGAGAGTCATGATCTCGTATACGTGAAATTATGTGAAAATGAAGCAACGAAAAGGCACTCGTGATCACGGTTTCGCTTCAGCACGAAGTTTTACTCGTTAGAATATCGAAAGAACACCTTTGACGAACAAGAGTATCTTTTGACGTAATCTCTAGATTCTCTAGTTTCGCATCATTTTCGAGAGTCATGATCTCGTATACGTGAAATTATACGAAAATGAAATAACAAAAAGGCACTCGTGATCACGGTTTTGCTTCAGCACGAAATTTTACTCGTTAGAATATCGAAAGAACACCTTTGACGAACAAGAGTATCTTTTGACGTAATCTCTAGATTCTGTAGTTTCGCGTCATTTTCGAGAGTCATGATCTCGTATACGTGAAATTATGTGAAAATGAAGCAACGAACAGGCACTCGCGACCACGGTTTTGCTTCAGCACGAAGTTTTTCTCGTTAGAATATCGAAAGAACAACTTTGATGAATGAGAGTATCTTTTGACGTAATCTCTAGATTTTCTAGTTTCGCATCATTATCGAGAGTCACGATCTCGTATACGTGAAATTATATGAAAATGAAGCAACGAACAGGCACTCGCGACCACGGTTTTGCTTCCGCACGAAGTTTTTGTCGTTAGAATATCGAAAGAACACCTTTGACGAACAAGAGTAACCTTTTACGTAATCTCTAGATTCCCTAGTTTCGCATCATTTTCGAGAGTCATGATCTCGTATACGTGAAATTATGTGAAAATGAAGCAACGAAAAGGCACTCGTGATCACGGTTTCGCTTCAGCACGAAGTTTTACACGTTAGAATATCGAAAGAACACCTTTGACGAACAAGAGTATCTTTTGACGTAATCTCTAGATTCTCTAGTTTCGCATCATTTTCGAGAGTCATGATCTCGTATACGTGAAATTATACGAAAATGAAATAACAAAAAGGCACTCGTGACCACGGTTTTGCTTCAGCACGAAATTTTACTCGTTAGAATATCGAAAGAACACCTTTGACGAACAAGAGTATCTTTTGACGTAATCTCTAGATTCTGTAGTTTCGCGTCATTTTCGAGAGTCATGATCTCGTATACGTGAAATTATATGAAAATGAAGCAACGAACAGGCACTCGCGACCACGGTTTTGCTTCAGCACGAAGTTTTTCTCGTTAGAATATCGAAAGAACAACTTTGATGAATGAGAGTATCTTTTGACGTAATCTCTAGATTTTCTAGTTTCGCATCATTATCGAGAGTCACGATCTCGTATACGTGAAATTATATGAAAATGAAGCAACGAACAGGCACTCGCGACCACGGTTTTGCTTCAGCATGAAGTTTTACTCGTTAGAATATCGAAAGAACAACTTTGACGAATGAGAGTATCTTTTGACGTAATCTCTAGATTTTCTAGTTTCGCATCATTATCGAGAGTCACGATCTCGTATACGTGAAATTATATGAAAATGAAGCAACGAAAAGGCACTCGCGACCACGGTTTTGCTTCAGCATGAAGTTTTACTCGTTAGAATATCGAAAGAACACCTTTGACGAGCAAGAGTATCTTTTGACGTAATCTCTAGATTTTCTAGTTTCGCATCATTTTCGAGAGTCATGATCTCGTATACGTCAAATTATATGAAAATGAAGCAACGAAAAGGCAGTCGTGACGACGGTTTTGCTTCAGGACAAAGTTTTACTCGTTAGAATATCGAAAGAACACCTTTGACGAACAAGAGTAACCTTTTACGTAATCTCTAGATTCCCTAGTTTCGCATCATTTTCGAGAGTCATGATCTCGTATACGTGAAATTATGTGAAAATGAAGCAACGAAAAGGCACTCGTGATCACGGTTTCGCTTCAGCACGAAGTTTTACTCGTTAGAATATCGAAAGAACACCTTTGACGAACAAGAGTATCTTTTGACGTAATCTCTAGATTCTGTAGTTTCGCGTCATTTTCGAGAGTCATGATCTCGTATACGTGAAATTATATGAAAATGAAGCAACGAACAGGCACTCGCGACCACGGTTTTGCTTCAGCACGAAGTTTTTCTCGTTAGAATATCGAAAGAACAACTTTGATGAATGAGAGTATCTTTTGACGTAATCTCTAGATTTTCTAGTTTCGCATCATTATCGAGAGTCACGATCTCGTATACGTGAAATTATATGAAAATGAAGCAACGAACAGGCACTCGCGACCACGGTTTTGCTTCAGCATGAAGTTTTACTCGTTAGAATATCGAAAGAACAACTTTGACGAATGAGAGTATCTTTTGACGTAATCTCTAGATTTTCTAGTTTCGCATCATTATCGAGAGTCACGATCTCGTATACGTGAAATTATATGAAAATGAAGCAACGAAAAGGCAGTCGTGACGACGGTTTTGCTTCAGGACAAAGTTTTACTAGTTAGAATATCGAAAGCACACCTTTGACGAACAAGAGTATCTTTTGACGTAATCTCTAGATTCTTTAGTTTCGCATCATTTTCGAGAGTCGTGATCTCGTATACGTGAAATTATATGAAAATGAAGCAACGAACAGGCACTCGCGACCACGGTTTTGCTTCCGCACGAAGTTTTTGTCGTTAGAATATCGAAAGAACACCTTTGACGAACAAGAGTATCTTTTGACGTAATCTCTAGATTCTCTAGTTTCGTATCATTTTCGAGAGTCATGATCTCGTATACGTGAAATTATGTGGAAATGAAGTAACAAAAAGGCACTCGTGACCACGGTTTCTCTTCAGCACGAAATTTTACTCGTTAGAATATCGAAAGAACACCTTTGACGAACAAGAGTATCTTTTGACGTAATCTCTAGATTCTCTAGTTTCGCATCATTTTCGAGAGTCATGATCTCGTATACGTGAAATTATACGAAAATGAAATAACAAAAAGGCACTCGTGACCACGGTTTTGCTTCAGCACGAAATTTTACTCGTTAGAATATCGAAAGAACACCTTTGACGAACAAGAGTATCTTTTGACGTAATCTCTAGATTCTGTAGTTTCGCGTCATTTTCGAGAGTCATGATCTCGTATACGTGAAATTATATGAAAATGAAGCAACGAACAGGCACTCGCGACCACGGTTTTGCTTCAGCACGAAGTTTTTCTCGTTAGAATATCGAAAGAACAACTTTGATGAATGAGAGTATCTTTTGACGTAATCTCTAGATTTTCTAGTTTCGCATCATTATCGAGAGTCACGATCTCGTATACGTGAAATTATATGAAAATGAAGCAACGAAAAGGCACTCGCGACCACGGTTTTGCTTCAGCACGAAGTTTTACTCGTTAGAATATCGAAAGAACACCTTTGACGAGCAAGAGTATCTTTTGACGTAATCTCTAGATTTTCTAGTTTCGCATCATTTTCGAGAGTCATGATCTCGTATACGTCAAATTATATGAAAATGAAGCAACGAAAAGGCAGTCGTGACGACGGTTTTGCTTCAGGACAAAGTTTTACTCGTTAGAATATCGAAAGAACACCTTTGACGAACAAGAGTAACCTTTTACGTAATCTCTAGATTCCCTAGTTTCGCATCATTTTCGAGAGTCATGATCTCGTATACGTGAAATTATGTGAAAATGAAGCAACGAAAAGGCACTCGTGATCACGGTTTCGCTTCAGCACGAAGTTTTACTCGTTAGAATATCGAAAGAACACCTTTGACGAACAAGAGTATCTTTTGACGTAATCTCTAGATTCTCTAGTTTCGCATCATTTTCGAGAGTCATGATCTCGTATACGTGAAATTATACGAAAATGAAATAACAAAAAGGCACTCGTGACCACGGTTTTGCTTCAGCACGAAATTTTACTCGTTAGAATATCGAAAGAACACCTTTGACGAACAAGAGTATCTTTTGACGTAATCTCTAGATTCTGTAGTTTCGCGTCATTTTCGAGAGTCATGATCTCGTATACGTGAAATTATGTGAAAATGAAGCAACGAACAGGCACTCGCGACCACGGTTTTGCTTCAGCACGAAGTTTTTCTCGTTAGAATATCGAAAGAACAACTTTGATGAATGAGAGTATCTTTTGACGTAATCTCTAGATTTTCTAGTTTCGCATCATTATCGAGAGTCACGATCTCGTATACGTGAAATTATATGAAAATGAAGCAACGAAAAGGCACTCGCGACCACGGTTTCGCTTCAGCACAAAGTTTTACTCGTTAGAATATCGAAAGAACACCTTTGACGAACAAGAGTATCTTTTGACGTAATCTCTAGATTCTCTAGTTTCGCAACATTTTCGAGAGTCATGATCTCGTATACGTCAAATTATATGAAAATGAAGCAACGAAAAGGCACTCGCGACCACGGTTTTGCTTCAGCATGAAGTTTTACTCGTTAGAATATCAAAAGAACAACTTTGACGAATGAGAGTATCTTTTGACGTAATCTCTAGATTTTCTAGTTTCGCATCATTATCGAGAGTCACGATCACGTATACGTGAAATTATATGAAAATGAAGCAACGAAAAGGCACTCGCGACCACGGTTTTGCTTCAGCACGAAGTTTTACTCGTTAGAATATCGAAAGAACACCTTTGACGAGCAAGAGTATCTTTTGACGTAATCTCTAGATTTTCTAGTTTCGCATCATTTTCGAGAGTCATGATCTCGTATACGTCAAATTATATGAAAATGAAGCAACGAAAAGGCAGTCGTGACGACGGTTTTGCTTCAGGACAAAGTTTTACTCGTTAGAATATCGAAAGAACACCTTTGACGAACAAGAGTAACCTTTTACGTAATCTCTAGATTCCCTAGTTTCGCATCATTTTCGAGAGTCATGATCTCGTATACGTGAAATTATGTGAAAATGAAGCAACGAAAAGGCACTCGTGATCACGGTTTCGCTTCAGCACGAAGTTTTACTCGTTAGAATATCGAAAGAACACCTTTGACGAACAAGAGTATCTTTTGACGTAATCTCTAGATTCTCTAGTTTCGCATCATTTTCGAGAGTCATGATCTCGTATACGTGAAATTATACGAAAATGAAATAACAAAAAGGCACTCGTGATCACGGTTTTGCTTCAGCACGAAATTTTACTCGTTAGAATATCGAAAGAACACCTTTGACGAACAAGAGTATCTTTTGACGTAATCTCTAGATTCTGTAGTTTCGCGTCATTTTCGAGAGTCATGATCTCGTATACGTGAAATTATGTGAAAATGAAGCAACGAACAGGCACTCGCGACCACGGTTTTGCTTCAGCACGAAGTTTTTCTCGTTAGAATATCGAAAGAACAACTTTGATGAATGAGAGTATCTTTTGACGTAATCTCTAGATTTTCTAGTTTCGCATCATTATCGAGAGTCACGATCTCGTATACGTGAAATTATATGAAAATGAAGCAACGAACAGGCACTCGCGACCACGGTTTTGCTTCAGCATGAAGTTTTACTCGTTAGAATATCGAAAGAACAACTTTGACGAATGAGAGTATCTTTTGACGTAATCTCTAGATTTTCTAGTTTCGCATCATTATCGAGAGTCACGATCTCGTATACGTGAAATTATATGAAAATGAAGCAACGAAAAGGCACTCGCGACCACGGTTTTGCTTCAGCACGAAGTTTTACTCGTTAGAATATCGAAAGAACACCTTTGACGAACAAGAGTAACCTTTTACGTAATCTCTAGATTCCCTAGTTTCGCATCATTTTCGAGAGTCATGATCTCGTATACGTGAAATTATGTGAAAATGAAGCAACGAAAAGGCACTCGTGATCACGGTTTCGCTTCAGCACGAAGTTTTACTCGTTAGAATATCGAAAGAACACCTTTGACGAACAAGAGTATCTTTTGACGTAATCTCTAGATTTTCTAGTTTCGCATCATTTTCGAGAGTCATGATCTCGTATACGTGAAATTATACGAAAATGAAATAACAAAAAGGCACTCATGACCACGGTTTTGCTTCAGCACGAAATTTTACTCGTTAGATTATCGAAAGAACACCTTTGACGAACAAGAGTATCTTTTGACGTAATCTCTAGATTCTGTAGTTTCGCGTCATTTTCGAGAGTCATGATCTCGTATACGTGAAATTATATGAAAATGAAGCAACGAACAGGCACTCGCGACCACGGTTTTGCTTCAGCACGAAGTTTTTCTCGTTAGAATATCGAAAGAACAACTTTGATGAATGAGAGTATCTTTTGACGTAATCTCTAGATTTTCTAGTTTCGCATCATTATCGAGAGTCACGATCTCGTATACGTGAAATTATATGAAAATGAAGCAACGAACAGGCACTCGCGACCACGGTTTTGCTTCAGCATGAAGTTTTACTCGTTAGAATATCGAAAGAACAACTTTGACGAATGAGAGTATCTTTTGACGTAATCTCTAGATTTTCTAGTTTCGCATCATTTTCGAGAGTCATGATCTCGTATACGTCAAATTATATGAAAATGAAGCAACGAAATGGCAGTCGTGACGACGGTTTTGCTTCAGGACAAAGTTTTACTCGTTAGAATATCGAAAGAACACCTTTGACGAACAAGAGTAACCTTTTACGTAATCTCTAGATTCCCTAGTTTCGCATCATTTTCGAGAGTCATGATCTCGTATACGTGAAATTATGTGAAAATGAAGCAACGAAAAGGCACTCGTGATCACGGTTTCGCTTCAGCACGAAGTTTTACTCGTTAGAATATCGAAAGAACACCTTTGACGAACAAGAGTATCTTTTGACGTAATCTCTAGATTTTCTAGTTTCGCATCATTTTCGAGAGTCATGATCTCGTATACGTGAAATTATACGAAAATGAAATAACAAAAAGGCACTCGTGACCACGGTTTTGCTTCAGCACGAAATTTTACTCGTTAGAATATCGAAAGAACACCTTTGACGAACAAGAGTATCTTTTGACGTAATCTCTAGATTCTGTAGTTTCGCGTCATTTTCGAGAGTCATGATCTCGTATACGTGAAATTATATGAAAATGAAGCAACGAACAGGCACTCGCGACCACGGTTTTGCTTCAGCACGAAGTTTTTCTCGTTAGAATATCGAAAGAACACCTTTGACGAGCAAGAGTATCTTTTGACGTAATCTCTAGATTTTCTAGTTTCGCATCATTTTCGAGAGTCATGATCTCGTATACGTCAAATTATATGAAAATGAAGCAACGAAAAGGCAGTCGTGACGACGGTTTTGCTTCAGGACAAAGTTTTACTAGTTAGAATATCGAAAGCACACCTTTGACGAACAAGAGTATCTTTTGACGTAATCTCTAGATTTTTTAGTTTCGCATCATTTTCGAGAGTCATGATCTCGTATACGTCAAATTATGTGAAAATGAAGCAACGAAAAGGCACTCGTGATCACGGTTTTGCTTCAGCACGAAATTTTACTCGTTAGAATATCGAAAGAACACCTTTGACGAGCAAGAGTATCTTTTGACGTAATCTCTAGATTTTCTAGTTTCGCATCATTTTCGAGAGTCGTGATCTCGTATACGTGAAATTATACGAAAATGAAATAACAAAAAGGCACTCGTGACCACGGTTTTGCTTCAGCACGAAATTTTACTCGTTAGAATATCGAAAGAACACCTTTGACGAGCAAGAGTATCTTTTGACGTAATCTCTAGATTTTCTAGTTTCGCATCATTTTCGAGAGTCATGATCTCGTATACGTCAAATTATATGAAAATGAAGCAACGAAAAGGCAGTCGTGACGACGGTTTTGCTTCAGGACAAAGTTTTACTCGTTAGAATATCGAAAGAACACCTTCGACGAACAAGAGTAACCTTTTACGTAATCTCTAGATTCCCTAGTTTCGCATCATTTTCGAGAGTCATGATCTCGTATACGTGAAATTATGTGAAAATGAAGCAACGAAAAGGCACTCGTGATCACGGTTTCGCTTCAGCACGAAGTTTTACTCGTTAGAATATCGAAAGAACACCTTTGACGAACAAGAGTATCTTTTGACGTAATCTCTAGATTCTCTAGTTTCGCATCATTTTCGAGAGTCATGATCTCGTATACGTGAAATTATACGAAAATGAAATAACAAAAAGGCACTCGTGACCACGGTTTTGCTTCAGCACGAAATTTTACTCGTTAGAATATCGAAAGAACACCTTTGACGAACAAGAGTATCTTTTGACGTAATCTCTAGATTCTGTAGTTTCGCGTCATTTTCGAGAGTCATGATCTCGTATACGTGAAATTATATGAAAATGAAGCAACGAACAGGCACTCGCGACCACGGTTTTGCTTCAGCACGAAATTTTACTCGTTAGAATATCGAAAGAACACCTTTGACGAGCAAGAGTATCTTTTGACGTAATCTCTAGATTTTCTAGTTTCGCATCATTTTCGAGAGTCGTGATCTCGTATACGTGAAATTATATGAAAATGAAGCAACGAACAGGCACTCGCGACCACGGTTTTGCTTCCGCACGAAGTTTTTGTCGTTAGAATATCGAAAGAACACCTTTGACGAACAAGAGTATCTTTTGACGTAATCTCTAGATTCTGTAGTTTCGCGTCATTTTCGAGAGTCATGATCTCGTATACGTGAAATTATATGAAAATGAAGCAACGAACAGGCACTCGCGACCACGGTTTTGCTTCAGCACGAAGTTTTTCTCGTTAGAATATCGAAAGAACAACTTTGATGAATGAGAGTATCTTTTGACGTAATCTCTAGATTTTCTAGTTTCGCATCATTATCGAGAGTCACGATCTCGTATACGTGAAATTATATGAAAATGAAGCAACGAACAGGCACTCGCGACCACGGTTTTGCTTCAGCATGAAGTTTTACTCGTTAGAATATCGAAAGAACAACTTTGACGAATGAGAGTATCTTTTGACGTAATCTCTAGATTTTCTAGTTTCGCATCATTATCGAGAGTCACGATGTCGTATACGTGAAATTATATGAAAATGAAGCAACGAAAAGGCAGTCGTGACGACGGTTTTGCTTCAGCATGAAGTTTTACTCGTTAGAATATCGAAAGCACACCTTTGACGAGCAAGAGTATCTTTTGACGTAATCTCTAGATTCTTTAGTTTCGCATCATTTTCGAGAGTCATGATCTCGTATACGTGAAATTATGTGAAAATGAAGCAACGAAAAGGCACTCGCGACCACGGTTTTGCTTCAGCATGAAGTTTTACTCGTTAGAATATCAAAAGAACAACTTTGACGAATGAGAATATCTTTTGACGTAAACTCTAGATTTTCTAGTTTCGCATCATTATCGAGAGTCACGATCACGTATACGTGAAATTATATGAAAATGAAGCAACGAAAAGGCACTCGCGACCACGGTTTTCCTTCAGCACGAAGTTTTACTCGTTAGAATATCGAAAGAACACCTTTGACGAGCAAGAGTATCTTTTGACGTAATCTCTAGATTTTCTAGTTTCGCATCATTTTCGAGAGTCATGATCTCGTATACGTCAAATTATGTGAAAATGAAGCAACGAAAAGGCACTCGCGACCACGGTTTTGCTTCAGCATGAAGTTTTACTCGTTAGAATATCAAAAGAACAACTTTGACGAATGAGAGTATCTTTTGACGTAATCTCTAGATTTTCTAGTTTCGCATCATTTTCGAGAGTCATGATCTCGTATACGTGAAATTATACGAAAATGAAATAACAAAAAGGCACTCGTGACCACGGTTTTGCTTCAGCACGAAATTTTACTCGTTAGAATATCGAAAGAACACCTTTGACGAACAAGAGTATCTTTTGACGTAATCTCTAGATTCTGTAGTTTCGCGTCATTTTCGAGAGTCATGATCTCGTATACGTGAAATTATATGAAAATGAAGCAACGAACAGGCACTCGCGACCACGGTTTTGCTTCAGCACGAAGTTTTTCTCGTTAGAATATCGAAAGAACAACTTTGATGAATGAGAGTATCTTTTGACGTAATCTCTAGATTTTCTAGTTTCGCATCATTATCGAGAGTCACGATCTCGTATACGTGAAATTATATGAAAATGAAGCAACGAACAGGCACTCGCGACCACGGTTTTGCTTCAGCATGAAGTTTTACTCGTTAGAATATCGAAAGAACAACTTTGACGAATGAGAGTATCTTTTGACGTAATCTCTAGATTCTCTAGTTTCGCATCATTTTCGAGAGTCATGATCTCGTATACGTCAAATTATGTGAAAATGAAGCAACGAAAAGGCACTCGTGATCACGGTTTCGCTTCAGCACGAAGTTTTACTCGTTAGAATATCGAAAGAACACCTTTGACGAACAAGAGTATCTTTTGACGTAATCTCTAGATTCTCTAGTTTCGCATCATTTTCGAGAGTCATGATCTCGTATACGTGAAATTATACGAAAATGAAATAACAAAAAGGCACTCGTGACCACGGTTTTGCTTCAGCACGAAATTTTACTCGTTAGAATATCGAAAGAACACCTTTGACGAACAAGAGTATCTTTTGACGTAATCTCTAGATTCTGTAGTTTCGCGTCATTTTCGAGAGTCATGATCTCGTATACGTGAAATTATGTGAAAATGAAGCAACGAACAGGCACTCGCGACCACGGTTTTGCTTCAGCACGAAGTTTTTCTCGTTAGAATATCGAAAGAACAACTTTGATGAATGAGAGTATCTTTTGACGTAATCTCTAGATTTTCTAGTTTCGCATCATTATCGAGAGTCACGATCTCGTATACGTGAAATTATATGAAAATGAAGCAACGAACAGGCACTCGCGACCACGGTTTTGCTTCAGCATGAAGTTTTACTCGTTAGAATATCAAAAGAACAACTTTGACGAATGAGAATATCTTTTGACGTAAACTCTAGATTTTCTAGTTTCGCATCATTATCGAGAGTCACGATCACGTATACGTGAAATTATATGAAAATGAAGCAACGAAAAGGCACTCGCGACCACGGTTTTGCTTCAGCACGAAGTTTTACTCGTTAGAATATCGAAAGAACACCTTTGACGAGCAAGAGTATCTTTTGACGTAATCTCTAGATTTTCTAGTTTCGCATCATTTTCGAGAGTCATGATCTCGTATACGTGAAATTATATGAAAATGAAGCAACGAACAGGCACTCGCGACCACGGTTTTGCTTCAGCACGAAGTTTTTCTCGTTAGAATATCGAAAGAACAACTTTGATGAATGAGAGTATCTTTTGACGTAATCTCTAGATTCTCTAGTTTCGCATCATTTTCGAGAGTCATGATCTCGTATACGTCAAATTATGTGAAAATGAAGCAACGAAAAGGCACTCGTGATCACGGTTTCGCTTCAGCACGAAGTTTTACTCGTTAGAATATCGAAAGAACACCTTTGACGAACAAGAGTATCTTTTGACGTAATCTCTAGATTCTCTAGTTTCGCATCATTTTCGAGAGTCATGATCTCGTATACGTGAAATTATACGAAAATGAAATAACAAAAAGGCACTCGTGACCACGGTTTTGCTTCAGCACGAAATTTTACTCGTTAGAATATCGAAAGAACACCTTTGACGAACAAGAGTATCTTTTGACGTAATCTCTAGATTCTGTAGTTTCGCGTCATTTTCGAGAGTCATGATCTCGTATACGTGAAATTATATGAAAATGAAGCAACGAACAGGCACTCGCGACCACGGTTTTGCTTCAGCACGAAGTTTTTCTCGTTAGAATATCGAAAGAACAACTTTGATGAATGAGAGTATCTTTTGACGTAATCTCTAGATTTTCTAGTTTCGCATCATTATCGAGAGTCACGATCTCGTATACGTGAAATTATATGAAAATGAAGCAACGAACAGGCACTCGCGACCACGGTTTTGCTTCAGCATGAAGTTTTACTCGTTAGAATATCGAAAGAACAACTTTGACGAATGAGAGTATCTTTTGACGTAATCTCTAGATTTTCTAGTTTCGCATCATTTTCGAGAGTCATGATCTCGTATACGTCAAATTATATGAAAATGAAGCAACGAAATGGCAGTCGTGACGACGGTTTTGCTTCAGGACAAAGTTTTACTCGTTAGAATATCGAAAGAACACCTTTGACGAACAAGAGTATCTTTTGACGTAATCTCTAGATTTTCTAGTTTCGCATCATTTTCGAGAGTCATGATCTCGTATACGTGAAATTATGTGAAAATGAAGCAACGAAAAGGCACTCGTGATCACGGTTTCGCTTCAGCACGAAGTTTTACTCGTTAGAATATCGAAAGAACACCGTTGACGAACAAGAGTATCTTTTGACGTAATCTCTAGATTTTCTAGTTTCGCATCATTTTCGAGAGTCATGATCTCGTATACGTGAAATTATACGAAAATGAAATAACAAAAAGGCACTCGTGACCACGGTTTTGCTTCAGCACGAAATTTTACTCGTTAGAATATCGAAAGAACACCTTTGACGAACAAGAGTATCTTTTGACGTAATCTCTAGATTCTGTAGTTTCGCGTCATTTTCGAGAGTCATGATCTCGTATACGTGAAATTATATGAAAATGAAGCAACGAACAGGCACTCGCGACCACGGTTTTGCTTCAGCACGAAGTTTTTCTCGTTAGAATATCGAAAGAACAACTTTGATGAATGAGAGTATCTTTTGACGTAATCTCTAGATTTTCTAGTTTCGCATCATTATCGAGAGTCACGATCTCGTATACGTGAAATTATATGAAAATGAAGCAACGAACAGGCACTCGCGACCACGGTTTTGCTTCAGCATGAAGTTTTACTCGTTAGAATATCGAAAGAACAACTTTGACGAATGAGAGTATCTTTTGACGTAATCTCTAGATTTTCTAGTTTCGCATCATTATCGAGAGTCACGATCTCGTATACGTGAAATTATATGAAAATGAAGCAACGAAAAGGCACTCGCGACCACGGTTTTGTTTCAGCACGAAGTTTTACTCGTTAGAATATCGAAAGAACACCTTTGACGAGCAAGAGTATCTTTTGACGTAATCTCTAGATTTTCTAGTTTCGCATCATTTTCGAGAGTCATGATCTCGTATACGTCAAATTATATGAAAATGAAGCAACGAAAAGGCAGTCGTGACGACGGTTTTGCTTCAGGACAAAGTTTTACTAGTTAGAATATCGAAAGCACACCTTTGACGAACAAGAGTATCTTTTGACGTAATCTCTAGATTTTTTAGTTTCGCATCATTTTCGAGAGTCATGATCTCGTATACGTCAAATTATGTGAAAATGAAGCAACGAAAAGGCACTCGTGATCACGGTTTTGCTTCAGCACGAAATTTTACTCGTTAGAATATCGAAAGAACACCTTTGACGAGCAAGAGTATCTTTTGACGTAATCTCTAGATTTTCTAGTTTCGCATCATTTTCGAGAGTCATGATCTCGTATACGTCAAATTATATGAAAATGAAGCAACGAAAAGGCAGTCGTGACGACGGTTTTGCTTCAGGACAAAGTTTTACTAGTTAGAATATCGAAAGCACACCTTTGACGAACAAGAGTATCTTTTGACGTAATCTCTAGATTTTTTAGTTTCGCATCATTTTCGAGAGTCATGATCTCGTATACGTCAAATTATGTGAAAATGAAGCAACGAAAAGGCACTCGTGATCACGGTTTTGCTTCAGCACGAAATTTTACTCGTTAGAATATCGAAAGAACACCTTTGACGAGCAAGAGTATCTTTTGACGTAATCTCTAGATTTTCTAGTTTCGCATCATTTTCGAGAGTCGTGATCTCGTATACGTGAAATTATACGAAAATGAAATAACAAAAAGGCACTCGTGACCACGGTTTTGCTTCAGCACGAAATTTTACTCGTTAGAATATCGAAAGAACACCTTTGACGAGCAAGAGTATCTTTTGACGTAATCTCTAGATTTTCTAGTTTCGCATCATTTTCGAGAGTCATGATCTCGTATACGTCAAATTATATGAAAATGAAGCAACGAAAAGGCAGTCGTGACGACGGTTTTGCTTCAGGACAAAGTTTTACTCGTTAGAATATCGAAAGAACACCTTCGACGAACAAGAGTAACCTTTTACGTAATCTCTAGATTCCCTAGTTTCGCATCATTTTCGAGAGTCATGATCTCGTATACGTGAAATTATGTGAAAATGAAGCAACGAAAAGGCACTCGTGATCACGGTTTCGCTTCAGCACGAAGTTTTACTCGTTAGAATATCGAAAGAACACCTTTGACGAGCAAGAGTATCTTTTGACGTAATCTCTAGATTTTCTAGTTTCGCATCATTTTCGAGAGTCATGATCTCGTATACGTCAAATTATATGAAAATGAAGCAACGAAAAGGCAGTCGTGACGACGGTTTTGCTTCAGGACAAAGTTTTACTCGTTAGAATATCGAAAGAACACCTTCGACGAACAAGAGTAACCTTTTACGTAATCTCTAGATTCCCTAGTTTCGCATCATTTTCGAGAGTCATGATCTCGTATACGTGAAATTATGTGAAAATGAAGCAACGAAAAGGCACTCGTGATCACGGTTTCGCTTCAGCACGAAGTTTTACTCGTTAGAATATCGAAAGAACACCTTTGACGAGCAAGAGTATCTTTTGACGTAATCTCTAGATTTTCTAGTTTCGCATCATTTTCGAGAGTCATGATCTCGTATACGTCAAATTATATGAAAATGAAGCAACGAAAAGGCAGTCGTGACGACGGTTTTGCTTCAGGACAAAGTTTTACTAGTTAGAATATCGAAAGCACACCTTTGACGAACAAGAGTATCTTTTGACGTAATCTCTAGATTTTTTAGTTTCGCATCATTTTCGAGAGTCATGATCTCGTATACGTCAAATTATGTGAAAATGAAGCAACGAAAAGGCACTCGTGATCACGGTTTTGCTTCAGCACGAAATTTTACTCGTTAGAATATCGAAAGAACACCTTTGACGAGCAAGAGTATCTTTTGACGTAATCTCTAGATTTTCTAGTTTCGCATCATTTTCGAGAGTCGTGATCTCGTATACGTGAAATTATACGAAAATGAAATAACAAAAAGGCACTCGTGACCACGGTTTTGCTTCAGCACGAAATTTTACTCGTTAGAATATCGAAAGAACACCTTTGACGAGCAAGAGTATCTTTTGACGTAATCTCTAGATTTTCTAGTTTCGCATCATTTTCGAGAGTCATGATCTCGTATACGTCAAATTATATGAAAATGAAGCAACGAAAAGGCAGTCGTGACGACGGTTTTGCTTCAGGACAAAGTTTTACTCGTTAGAATATCGAAAGAACACCTTCGACGAACAAGAGTAACCTTTTACGTAATCTCTAGATTCCCTAGTTTCGCATCATTTTCGAGAGTCATGATCTCGTATACGTGAAATTATGTGAAAATGAAGCAACGAAAAGGCACTCGTGATCACGGTTTCGCTTCAGCACGAAGTTTTACTCGTTAGAATATCGAAAGAACACCTTTGACGAACAAGAGTATCTTTTGACGTAATCTCTAGATTCTCTAGTTTCGCATCATTTTCGAGAGTCATGAACTCGTATACGTGAAATTATACGAAAATGAAATAACAAAAAGGCACTCGTGACCACGGTTTTGCTTCAGCACGAAATTTTACTCGTTAGAATATCGAAAGAACACCTTTGACGAACAAGAGTATCTTTTGACGTAATCTCTAGATTCTGTAGTTTCGCGTCATTTTCGAGAGTCATGATCTCGTATACGTGAAATTATATGAAAATGAAGCAACGAACAGGCACTCGCGACCACGGTTTTGCTTCAGCACGAAGTTTTTCTCGTTAGAATATCGAAAGAACAACTTTGATGAATGAGAGTATCTTTTGACGTAATCTCTAGATTTTCTAGTTTCGCATCATTATCGAGAGTCACGATCTCGTATACGTGAAATTATATGAAAATGAAGCAACGAACAGGCACTCGCGACCACGGTTTTGCTTCAGCATGAAGTTTTACTCGTTAGAATATCGAAAGAACAACTTTGACGAATGAGAGTATCTTTTGACGTAATCTCTAGATTTTCTAGTTTCGCATCATTATCGAGAGTCACGATCTCGTATACGTGAAATTATATGAAAATGAAGCAACGAAAAGGCACTCGCGACCACGGTTTTGCTTCAGCACGAAGTTTTACTCGTTAGAATATCGAAAGAACACCTTTGACGAGCAAGAGTATCTTTTGACGTAATCTCTAGATTTTCTAGTTTCGCATCATTTTCGAGAGTCATGATCTCGTATACGTCAAATTATATGAAAATGAAGCAACGAAAAGGCAGTCGTGACGACGGTTTTGCTTCAGGACAAAGTTTTACTAGTTAGAATATCGAAAGCACACCTTTGACGAACAAGAGTATCTTTTGACGTAATCTCTAGATTTTTTAGTTTCGCATCATTTTCGAGAGTCATGATCTCGTATACGTCAAATTATGTGAAAATGAAGCAACGAAAAGGCACTCGTGATCACGGTTTTGCTTCAGCACGAAATTTTACTCGTTAGAATATCGAAAGAACACCTTTGACGAGCAAGAGTATCTTTTGACGTAATCTCTAGATTTTCTAGTTTCGCATCATTTTCGAGAGTCGTGATCTCGTATACGTGAAATTATACGAAAATGAAATAACAAAAAGGCACTCGTGACCACGGTTTTGCTTCAGCACGAAATTTTACTCGTTAGAATATCGAAAGAACACCTTTGACGAGCAAGAGTATCTTTTGACGTAATCTCTAGATTTTCTAGTTTCGCATCATTTTCGAGAGTCATGATCTCGTATACGTCAAATTATATGAAAATGAAGCAACGAAAAGGCAGTCGTGACGACGGTTTTGCTTCAGGACAAAGTTTTACTCGTTAGAATATCGAAAGAACACCTTCGACGAACAAGAGTAACCTTTTACGTAATCTCTAGATTCCCTAGTTTCGCATCATTTTCGAGAGTCATGATCTCGTATACGTGAAATTATGTGAAAATGAAGCAACGAAAAGGCACTCGTGATCACGGTTTCGCTTCAGCACGAAGTTTTACTCGTTAGAATATCGAAAGAACACCTTTGACGAACAAGAGTATCTTTTGACGTAATCTCTAGATTCTCTAGTTTCGCATCATTTTCGAGAGTCATGATCTCGTATACGTGAAATTATACGAAAATGAAATAACAAAAAGGCACTCGTGACCACGGTTTTGCTTCAGCACGAAATTTTACTCGTTAGAATATCGAAAGAACACCTTTGACGAACAAGAGTATCTTTTGACGTAATCTCTAGATTCTGTAGTTTCGCGTCATTTTCGAGAGTCATGATCTCGTATACGTGAAATTATATGAAAATGAAGCAACGAACAGGCACTCGCGACCACGGTTTTGCTTCAGCACGAAATTTTACTCGTTAGAATATCGAAAGAACACCTTTGACGAGCAAGAGTATCTTTTGACGTAATCTCTAGATTTTCTAGTTTCGCATCATTTTCGAGAGTCGTGATCTCGTATACGTGAAATTATATGAAAATGAAGCAACGAACAGGCACTCGCGACCACGGTTTTGCTTCCGCACGAAGTTTTTGTCGTTAGAATATCGAAAGAACACCTTTGACGAACAAGAGTAACCTTTTACGTAATCTCTAGATTCCCTAGTTTCGCATCATTTTCGAGAGTCATGATCTCGTATACGTGAAATTATGTGAAAATGAAGCAACGAAAAGGCACTCGTGATCACGGTTTCGCTTCAGCACGAAGTTTTACACGTTAGAATATCGAAAGAACACCTTTGACGAACAAGAGTATCTTTTGACGTAATCTCTAGATTCTATAGTTTCGCATCATTTTCGAGAGTCATGATCTCGTATACGTGAAATTATACGAAAATGAAATAACAAAAAGGCACTCGTGACCACGGTTTTGCTTCAGCACGAAATTTTACTCGTTAGAATATCGAAAGAACACCTTTGACGAACAAGAGTATCTTTTGACGTAATCTCTAGATTCTGTAGTTTCGCGTCATTTTCGAGAGTCATGATCTCGTATACGTGAAATTATATGAAAATGAAGCAACGAACAGGCACTCGCGACCACGGTTTTGCTTCAGCACGAAGTTTTTCTCGTTAGAATATCGAAAGAACAACTTTGATGAATGAGAGTATCTTTTGACGTAATCTCTAGATTTTCTAGTTTCGCATCATTATCGAGAGTCACGATCTCGTATACGTGAAATTATATGAAAATGAAGCAACGAACAGGCACTCGCGACCACGGTTTTGCTTCAGCATGAAGTTTTACTCGTTAGAATATCGAAAGAACAACTTTGACGAATGAGAGTATCTTTTGACGTAATCTCTAGATTTTCTAGTTTCGCATCATTATCGAGAGTCACGATCTCGTATACATGAAATTATATGAAAATGAAGCAACGAAAAGGCACTCGCGACCACGGTTTTGCTTCAGCATGAAGTTTTACTCGTTAGAATATCGAAAGAACACCTTTGACGAGCAAGAGTATCTTTTGACGTAATCTCTAGATTTTCTAGTTTCGCATCATTTTCGAGAGTCATGATCTCGTATACGTCAAATTATATGAAAATGAAGCAACGAAAAGGCAGTCGTGACGACGGTTTTGCTTCAGGACAAAGTTTTACTCGTTAGAATATCGAAAGAACACCTTTGACGAACAAGAGTAACCTTTTACGTAATCTCTAGATTCCCTAGTTTCGCATCATTTTCGAGAGTCATGATCTCGTATACGTGAAATTATGTGAAAATGAAGCAACGAAAAGGCACTCGTGATCACGGTTTCGCTTCAGCACGAAGTTTTACTCGTTAGAATATCGAAAGAACACCTTTGACGAACAAGAGTATCTTTTGACGTAATCTCTAGATTTTCTAGTTTCGCATCATTTTCGAGAGTCATGATCTCGTATACGTGAAATTATACGAAAATGAAATAACAAAAAGGCACTCGTGACCACGGTTTTGCTTCAGCACGAAATTTTACTCGTTAGAATATCGAAAGAACACCTTTGACGAACAAGAGTATCTTTTGACGTAATCTCTAGATTCTGTAGTTTCGCGTCATTTTCGAGAGTCATGATCTCGTATACGTGAAATTATATGAAAATGAAGCAACGAACAGGCACTCGCGACCACGGTTTTGCTTCAGCACGAAGTTTTTCTCGTTAGAATATCGAAAGAACAACTTTGATGAATGAGAGTATCTTTTGACGTAATCTCTAGATTTTCTAGTTTCGCATCATTATCGAGAGTCACGATCTCGTATACGTGAAATTATATGAAAATGAAGCAACGAACAGGCACTCGCGACCACGGTTTTGCTTCAGCATGAAGTTTTACTCGTTAGAATATCGAAAGAACAACTTTGACGAATGAGAGTATCTTTTGACGTAATCTCTAGATTTTCTAGTTTCGCATCATTATCGAGAGTCACGATGTCGTATACGTGAAATTATATGAAAATGAAGCAACGAAAAGGCAGTCGTGACGACGGTTTTGCTTCAGCATGAAGTTTTACTCGTTAGAATATCGAAAGCACACCTTTGACGAGCAAGAGTATCTTTTGACGTAATCTCTAGATTCTTTAGTTTCGCATCATTTTCGAGAGTCATGATCTCGTATACGTGAAATTATGTGAAAATGAAGCAACGAAAAGGCACTCGTGATCACGGTTTTGCTTCAGCACGAAATTTTACTCGTTAGAATATCGAAAGAACACCTTTGACGAGCAAGAGTATCTTTTGACGTAATCTCTAGATTTTCTAGTTTCGCATCATTTTCGAGAGTCGTGATCTCGTATACGTGAAATTATATGAAAATGAGGCAACGAACAGGCACTCGCGACCACGGTTTTGCTTCCGCACGAAGTTTTTGTCATTAGAATATCGAAAAAACACCTTTGACGAACAAGAGTAACCTTTGACGTAATCTCTAGATTCTCCAGTTTCGCATCATTTTCGAGAGTCATGATCTCGTATACGTCAAATTATGTGAAAATGAAGCAACGAAAAGGCACTCGTGATCACGGTTTCGCTTCAGCACAAAGTTTTACTCGTTAGAATATCGAAAGAACACCTTTGACGACCAAGAGTATCTTTTGACGTAATCTCTAGATTCTCTAGTTTCGTATCATTTTCGAGAGTCATGATCTCGTATACGTGAAATTATGTGGAAATGAAGTAAAAAAAAGGCACTCGTGACCACGGTTTCTCTTCAGCACGAAATTTTACTCGTTAGAATATCGAAAGAACACCTTTGACGAACAAGAGTATCTTTTGACGTAATCTCTAGATTCTCTAGTTTCGCATCATTTTCGAGGGTCATGATCTCGTATACGTGAAATTATACGAAAATGAAATAACAAAAAGGCACTCGTGACCACGGTTTTGCTTCAGCACGAAATTTTACTCGTTAGAATATCGAAAGAACACCTTTGACGAACAAGAGTATCTTTTGACGTAATCTCTAGATTCTGTAGTTTCGCGTCATTTTCGAGAGTCATGATCTCGTATACGTGAAATTATATGAAAATGAAGCAACGAACAGGCACTCGCGACCACGGTTTTGCTTCAGCACGAAATTTTACTCGTTAGAATATCGAAAGAACAACTTTGATGAATGAGAGTATCTTTTGACGTAATCTCTAGATTTTCTAGTTTCGCATCATTATCGAGAGTCACGATCTCGTATACGTGAAATTATATGAAAATGAAGCAACGAACAGGCACTCGCGACCACGGTTTTGCTTCAGCATGAAGTTTTACTCGTTAGAATATCGAAAGAACAACTTTGACGAATGAGAGTATCTTTTGACGTAATCTCTAGATTTTCTAGTTTCGCATCATTATCGAGAGTCACGATCTCGTATACGTGAAATTATATGAAAATGAAGCAACGAAAAGGCACTCGCGACCACGGTTTCGCTTCAGCACAAAGTTTTACTCGTTAGAATATCGAAAGAACACCTTTGACGAACAAGAGTATCTTTTGACGTAATCTCTAGATTCTCTAGTTTCGCATCATTTTCGAGAGTCATGATCTCGTATACGTCAAATTATATGAAAATGAAGCAACGAAAAGGCACTCGCGACCACGGTTTTGCTTCAGCATGAAGTTTTACTCGTTAGAATATCAAAAGAACAACTTTGACGAATGAGAATATCTTTTGACGTAAACTCTAGATTTTCTAGTTTCGCATCATTATCGAGAGTCACGATCACGTATACGTGAAATTATATGAAAATGAAGCAACGAAAAGGCACTCGCGACCACGGTTTTCCTTCAGCACGAAGTTTTACTCGTTAGAATATCGAAAGAACACCTTTGACGAGCAAGAGTATCTTTTGACGTAATCTCTAGATTTTCTAGTTTCGCATCATTTTCGAGAGTCATGATCTCGTATACGTCAAATTATATGAAAATGAAGCAACGAAAAGGCAGTCGTGACGACGGTTTTGCTTCAGGACAAAGTTTTACTCGTTAGAATATCGAAAGAACACCTTTGACGAACAAGAGTAACCTTTTACGTAATCTCTAGATTCCCTAGTTTCGCATCATTTTCGAGAGTCATGATCTCGTATACGTGAAATTATGTGAAAATGAAGCAACGAAAAGGCACTCGTGATCACGGTTTCGCTTCAGCACGAAGTTTTACTCGTTAGAATATCGAAAGAACACCTTTGACGAACAAGAGTATCTTTTGACGTAATCTCTAGATTCTGTAGTTTCGCGTCATTTTCGAGAGTCATGATCTCGTATACGTGAAATTATATGAAAATGAAGCAACGAACAGGCACTCGCGACCACGGTTTTGCTTCAGCACGAAGTTTTTCTCGTTAGAATATCGAAAGAACAACTTTGATGAATGAGAGTATCTTTTGACGTAATCTCTAGATTTTCTAGTTTCGCATCATTATCGAGAGTCACGATCTCGTATACGTGAAATTATATGAAAATGAAGCAACGAACAGGCACTCGCGACCACGGTTTTGCTTCAGCATGAAGTTTTACTCGTTAGAATATCGAAAGAACAACTTTGACGAATGAGAGTATCTTTTGACGTAATCTCTAGATTTTCTAGTTTCGCATCATTATCGAGAGTCACGATGTCGTATACGTGAAATTATATGAAAATGAAGCAACGAAAAGGCAGTCGTGACGACGGTTTTGCTTCAGCATGAAGTTTTACTCGTTAGAATATCGAAAGCACACCTTTGACGAGCAAGAGTATCTTTTGACGTAATCTCTAGATTCTTTAGTTTCGCATCATTTTCGAGAGTCATGATCTCGTATACGTGAAATTATGTGAAAATGAAGCAACGAAAAGGCACTCGTGATCACGGTTTTGCTTCAGCACGAAATTTTACTCGTTAGAATATCGAAAGAACACCTTTGACGAGCAAGAGTATCTTTTGACGTAATCTCTAGATTTTCTAGTTTCGCATCATTTTCGAGAGTCGTGATCTCGTATACGTGAAATTATATGAAAATGAGGCAACGAACAGGCACTCGCGACCACGGTTTTGCTTCCGCACGAAGTTTTTGTCATTAGAATATCGAAAAAACACCTTTGACGAACAAGAGTAACCTTTGACGTAATCTCTAGATTCTCCAGTTTCGCATCATTTTCGAGAGTCATGATCTCGTATACGTCAAATTATGTGAAAATGAAGCAACGAAAAGGCACTCGTGATCACGGTTTCGCTTCAGCACAAAGTTTTACTCGTTAGAATATCGAAAGAACACCTTTGACGAACAAGAGTATCTTTTGACGTAATCTCTAGATTCTCTAGTTTCGTATCATTTTCGAGAGTCATGATCTCGTATACGTGAAATTATGTGGAAATGAAGTAAAAAAAAGGCACTCGTGACCACGGTTTCTCTTCAGCACGAAATTTTACTCGTTAGAATATCGAAAGAACACCTTTGACGAACAAGAGTATCTTTTGACGTAATCTCTAGATTCTCTAGTTTCGCATCATTTTCGAGGGTCATGATCTCGTATACGTGAAATTATACGAAAATGAAATAACAAAAAGGCACTCGTGACCACGGTTTTGCTTCAGCACGAAATTTTACTCGTTAGAATATCGAAAGAACACCTTTGACGAACAAGAGTATCTTTTGACGTAATCTCTAGATTCTGTAGTTTCGCGTCATTTTCGAGAGTCATGATCTCGTATACGTGAAATTATATGAAAATGAAGCAACGAACAGGCACTCGCGACCACGGTTTTGCTTCAGCACGAAATTTTACTCGTTAGAATATCGAAAGAACAACTTTGATGAATGAGAGTATCTTTTGACGTAATCTCTAGATTTTCTAGTTTCGCATCATTATCGAGAGTCACGATCTCGTATACGTGAAATTATATGAAAATGAAGCAACGAACAGGCACTCGCGACCACGGTTTTGCTTCAGCATGAAGTTTTACTCGTTAGAATATCGAAAGAACAACTTTGACGAATGAGAGTATCTTTTGACGTAATCTCTAGATTTTCTAGTTTCGCATCATTATCGAGAGTCACGATCTCGTATACGTGAAATTATATGAAAATGAAGCAACGAAAAGGCACTCGCGACCACGGTTTCGCTTCAGCACAAAGTTTTACTCGTTAGAATATCGAAAGAACACCTTTGACGAACAAGAGTATCTTTTGACGTAATCTCTAGATTCTCTAGTTTCGCATCATTTTCGAGAGTCATGATCTCGTATACGTCAAATTATATGAAAATGAAGCAACGAAAAGGCACTCGCGACCACGGTTTTGCTTCAGCATGAAGTTTTACTCGTTAGAATATCAAAAGAACAACTTTGACGAATGAGAATATCTTTTGACGTAAACTCTAGATTTTCTAGTTTCGCATCATTATCGAGAGTCACGATCACGTATACGTGAAATTATATGAAAATGAAGCAACGAAAAGGCACTCGCGACCACGGTTTTCCTTCAGCACGAAGTTTTACTCGTTAGAATATCGAAAGAACACCTTTGACGAGCAAGAGTATCTTTTGACGTAATCTCTAGATTTTCTAGTTTCGCATCATTTTCGAGAGTCATGATCTCGTATACGTCAAATTATATGAAAATGAAGCAACGAAAAGGCAGTCGTGACGACGGTTTTGCTTCAGGACAAAGTTTTACTCGTTAGAATATCGAAAGAACACCTTTGACGAACAAGAGTAACCTTTTACGTAATCTCTAGATTCCCTAGTTTCGCATCATTTTCGAGAGTCATGATCTCGTATACGTGAAATTATGTGAAAATGAAGCAACGAAAAGGCACTCGTGATCACGGTTTCGCTTCAGCACGAAGTTTTACTCGTTAGAATATCGAAAGAACACCTTTGACGAACAAGAGTATCTTTTGACGTAATCTCTAGATTCTGTAGTTTCGCGTCATTTTCGAGAGTCATGATCTCGTATACGTGAAATTATATGAAAATGAAGCAACGAACAGGCACTCGCGACCACGGTTTTGCTTCAGCACGAAGTTTTTCTCGTTAGAATATCGAAAGAACAACTTTGATGAATGAGAGTATCTTTTGACGTAATCTCTAGATTTTCTAGTTTCGCATCATTATCGAGAGTCACGATCTCGTATACGTGAAATTATATGAAAATGAAGCAACGAACAGGCACTCGCGACCACGGTTTTGCTTCAGCATGAAGTTTTACTCGTTAGAATATCGAAAGAACAACTTTGACGAATGAGAGTATCTTTTGACGTAATCTCTAGATTTTCTAGTTTCGCATCATTATCGAGAGTCACGATGTCGTATACGTGAAATTATATGAAAATGAAGCAACGAAAAGGCAGTCGTGACGACGGTTTTGCTTCAGCATGAAGTTTTACTCGTTAGAATATCGAAAGCACACCTTTGACGAGCAAGAGTATCTTTTGACGTAATCTCTAGATTCTTTAGTTTCGCATCATTTTCGAGAGTCATGATCTCGTATACGTGAAATTATGTGAAAATGAAGCAACGAAAAGGCACTCGTGATCACGGTTTTGCTTCAGCACGAAATTTTACTCGTTAGAATATCGAAAGAACACCTTTGACGAGCAAGAGTATCTTTTGACGTAATCTCTAGATTTTCTAGTTTCGCATCATTTTCGAGAGTCGTGATCTCGTATACGTGAAATTATATGAAAATGAGGCAACGAACAGGCACTCGCGACCACGGTTTTGCTTCCGCACGAAGTTTTTGTCATTAGAATATCGAAAAAACACCTTTGACGAACAAGAGTAACCTTTGACGTAATCTCTAGATTCTCCAGTTTCGCATCATTTTCGAGAGTCATGATCTCGTATACGTCAAATTATGTGAAAATGAAGCAACGAAAAGGCACTCGTGATCACGGTTTCGCTTCAGCACAAAGTTTTACTCGTTAGAATATCGAAAGAACACCTTTGACGAACAAGAGTATCTTTTGACGTAATCTCTAGATTCTCTAGTTTCGTATCATTTTCGAGAGTCATGATCTCGTATACGTGAAATTATGTGGAAATGAAGTAAAAAAAAGGCACTCGTGACCACGGTTTCTCTTCAGCACGAAATTTTACTCGTTAGAATATCGAAAGAACACCTTTGACGAACAAGAGTATCTTTTGACGTAATCTCTAGATTCTCTAGTTTCGCATCATTTTCGAGGGTCATGATCTCGTATACGTGAAATTATACGAAAATGAAATAACAAAAAGGCACTCGTGACCACGGTTTTGCTTCAGCACGAAATTTTACTCGTTAGAATATCGAAAGAACACCTTTGACGAACAAGAGTATCTTTTGACGTAATCTCTAGATTCTGTAGTTTCGCGTCATTTTCGAGAGTCATGATCTCGTATACGTGAAATTATATGAAAATGAAGCAACGAACAGGCACTCGCGACCACGGTTTTGCTTCAGCACGAAGTTTTACTCGTTAGAATATCGAAAGAACAACTTTGATGAATGAGAGTATCTTTTGACGTAATCTCTAGATTTTCTAGTTTCGCATCATTATCGAGAGTCACGATCTCGTATACGTGAAATTATATGAAAATGAAGCAACGAACAGGCACTCGCGACCACGGTTTTGCTTCAGCATGAAGTTTTACTCGTTAGAATATCGAAAGAACAACTTTGACGAATGAGAGTATCTTTTGACGTAATCTCTAGATTTTCTAGTTTCGCATCATTATCGAGAGTCACGATCTCGTATACGTGAAATTATATGAAAATGAAGCAACGAAAAGGCACTCGCGACCACGGTTTCGCTTCAGCACAAAGTTTTACTCGTTAGAATATCGAAAGAACACCTTTGACGAACAAGAGTATCTTTTGACGTAATCTCTAGATTCTCTAGTTTCGCATCATTTTCGAGAGTCATGATCTCGTATACGTCAAATTATATGAAAATGAAGCAACGAAAAGGCACTCGCGACCACGGTTTTGCTTCAGCATGAAGTTTTACTCGTTAGAATATCAAAAGAACAACTTTGACGAATGAGAATATCTTTTGACGTAAACTCTAGATTTTCTAGTTTCGCATCATTATCGAGAGTCACGATCACGTATACGTGAAATTATATGAAAATGAAGCAACGAAAAGGCACTCGCGACCACGGTTTTCCTTCAGCACGAAGTTTTACTCGTTAGAATATCGAAAGAACACCTTTGACGAGCAAGAGTATCTTTTGACGTAATCTCTAGATTTTCTAGTTTCGCATCATTTTCGAGAGTCATGATCTCGTATACGTCAAATTATATGAAAATGAAGCAACGAAAAGGCAGTCGTGACGACGGTTTTGCTTCAGGACAAAGTTTTACTCGTTAGAATATCGAAAGAACACCTTTGACGAACAAGAGTAACCTTTTACGTAATCTCTAGATTCCCTAGTTTCGCATCATTTTCGAGAGTCATGATCTCGTATACGTGAAATTATGTGAAAATGAAGCAACGAAAAGGCACTCGTGATCACGGTTTCGCTTCAGCACGAAGTTTTACTCGTTAGAATATCGAAAGAACACCTTTGACGAACAAGAGTATCTTTTGACGTAATCTCTAGATTCTCTAGTTTCGCATCATTTTCGAGAGTCATGATCTCGTATACGTGAAATTATACGAAAATGAAATAACAAAAAGGCACTCGTGACCACGGTTTTGCTTCAGCACGAAATTTTACTCGTTAGAATATCGAAAGAACACCTTTGACGAACAAGAGTATCTTTTGACGTAATCTCTAGATTCTGTAGTTTCGCGTCATTTTCGAGAGTCATGATCTCGTATACGTGAAATTATGTGAAAATGAAGCAACGAACAGGCACTCGCGACCACGGTTTTGCTTCAGCACGAAGTTTTTCTCGTTAGAATATCGAAAGAACAACTTTGATGAATGAGAGTATCTTTTGACGTAATCTCTAGATTTTCTAGTTTCGCATCATTATCGAGAGTCACGATCTCGTATACGTGAAATTATATGAAAATGAAGCAACGAACAGGCACTCGCGACCACGGTTTTGCTTCAGCATGAAGTTTTACTCGTTAGAATATCAAAAGAACAACTTTGACGAATGAGAATATCTTTTGACGTAAACTCTAGATTTTCTAGTTTCGCATCATTATCGAGAGTCACGATCACGTATACGTGAAATTATATGAAAATGAAGCAACGAAAAGGCACTCGCGACCACGGTTTTGCTTCAGCACGAAGTTTTACTCGTTAGAATATCGAAAGAACACCTTTGACGAGCAAGAGTATCTTTTGACGTAATCTCTAGATTTTCTAGTTTCGCATCATTTTCGAGAGTCATGATCTCGTATACGTCAAATTATATGAAAATGAAGCAACGAAAAGGCACTCGTGACCACGGTTTTGCTTCAGCACGAAGTTTTACTCGTTAGAATATCGAAAGAACAACTTTGATGAATGAGAGTATCTTTTGACGTAATCTCTAGATTCTCTAGTTTCGCATCATTTTCGAGAGTCATGATCTCGTATACGTCAAATTATGTGAAAATGAAGCAACGAAAAGGCACTCGTGATCACGGTTTCGCTTCAGCACGAAGTTTTACTCGTTAGAATATCGAAAGAACACCTTTGACGAACAAGAGTATCTTTTGACGTAATCTCTAGATTCTCTAGTTTCGCATCATTTTCGAGAGTCATGATCTCGTATACGTGAAATTATACGAAAATGAAATAACAAAAAGGTACTCGTGACCACGGTTTTGCTTCAGCACGAAATTTTACTCGTTAGAATATCGAAAGAACACCTTTGACGAACAAGAGTATCTTTTGACGTAATCTCTAGATTCTGTAGTTTCGCGTCATTTTCGAGAGTCATGATCTCGTATACGTGAAATTATATGAAAATGAAGCAACGAACAGGCACTCGCGACCACGGTTTTGCTTCAGCACGAAGTTTTTCTCGTTAGAATATCGAAAGAACAACTTTGATGAATGAGAGTATCTTTTGACGTAATCTCTAGATTTTCTAGTTTCGCATCATTATCGAGAGTCACGATCTCGTATACGTGAAATTATATGAAAATGAAGCAACGAACAGGCACTCGCGACCACGGTTTTGCTTCAGCATGAAGTTTTACTCGTTAGAATATCGAAAGAACAACTTTGACGAATGAGAGTATCTTTTGACGTAATCTCTAGATTTTCTAGTTTCGCATCATTTTCGAGAGTCATGATCTCGTATACGTCAAATTATATGAAAATGAAGCAACGAAATGGCAGTCGTGACGACGGTTTTGCTTCAGGACAAAGTTTTACTCGTTAGAATATCGAAAGAACACCTTTGACGAACAAGAGTAACCTTTTACGTAATCTCTAGATTCCCTAGTTTCGCATCATTTTCGAGAGTCATGATCTCGTATACGTGAAATTATGTGAAAATGAAGCAACGAAAAGGCACTCGTGATCACGGTTTCGCTTCAGCACGAAGTTTTACTCGTTAGAATATCGAAAGAACACCGTTGACGAACAAGAGTATCTTTTGACGTAATCTCTAGATTTTCTAGTTTCGCATCATTTTCGAGAGTCATGATCTCGTATACGTGAAATTATACGAAAATGAAATAACAAAAAGGCACTCGTGACCACGGTTTTGCTTCAGCACGAAATTTTACTCGTTAGAATATCGAAAGAACACCTTTGACGAACAAGAGTATCTTTTGACGTAATCTCTAGATTCTGTAGTTTCGCGTCATTTTCGAGAGTCATGATCTCGTATACGTGAAATTATATGAAAATGAAGCAACGAACAGGCACTCGCGACCACGGTTTTGCTTCAGCACGAAGTTTTTCTCGTTAGAATATCGAAAGAACAACTTTGATGAATGAGAGTATCTTTTGACGTAATCTCTAGATTTTCTAGTTTCGCATCATTATCGAGAGTCACGATCTCGTATACGTGAAATTATATGAAAATGAAGCAACGAACAGGCACTCGCGACCACGGTTTTGCTTCAGCATGAAGTTTTACTCGTTAGAATATCGAAAGAACAACTTTGACGAATGAGAGTATCTTTTGACGTAATCTCTAGATTTTCTAGTTTCGCATCATTATCGAGAGTCACGATCTCGTATACGTGAAATTATATGAAAATGAAGCAACGAAAAGGCACTCGCGACCACGGTTTTGTTTCAGCACGAAGTTTTACTCGTTAGAATATCGAAAGAACACCTTTGACGAGCAAGAGTATCTTTTGACGTAATCTCTAGATTTTCTAGTTTCGCATCATTTTCGAGAGTCATGATCTCGTATACGTCAAATTATATGAAAATGAAGCAACGAAAAGGCAGTCGTGACGACGGTTTTGCTTCAGGACAAAGTTTTACTAGTTAGAATATCGAAAGCACACCTTTGACGAACAAGAGTATCTTTTGACGTAATCTCTAGATTTTTTAGTTTCGCATCATTTTCGAGAGTCATGATCTCGTATACGTCAAATTATGTGAAAATGAAGCAACGAAAAGGCACTCGTGATCACGGTTTTGCTTCAGCACGAAATTTTACTCGTTAGAATATCGAAAGAACACCTTTGACGAGCAAGAGTATCTTTTGACGTAATCTCTAGATTTTCTAGTTTCGCATCATTTTCGAGAGTCGTGATCTCGTATACGTGAAATTATACGAAAATGAAATAACAAAAAGGCACTCGTGACCACGGTTTTGCTTCAGCACGAAATTTTACTCGTTAGAATATCGAAAGAACACCTTTGACGAGCAAGAGTATCTTTTGACGTAATCTCTAGATTTTCTAGTTTCGCATCATTTTCGAGAGTCATGATCTCGTATACGTCAAATTATATGAAAATGAAGCAACGAAAAGGCAGTCGTGACGACGGTTTTGCTTCAGGACAAAGTTTTACTCGTTAGAATATCGAAAGAACACCTTCGACGAACAAGAGTAACCTTTTACGTAATCTCTAGATTCCCTAGTTTCGCATCATTTTCGAGAGTCATGATCTCGTATACGTGAAATTATGTGAAAATGAAGCAACGAAAAGGCACTCGTGATCACGGTTTCGCTTCAGCACGAAGTTTTACTCGTTAGAATATCGAAAGAACACCTTTGACGAACAAGAGTATCTTTTGACGTAATCTCTAGATTCTCTAGTTTCGCATCATTTTCGAGAGTCATGAACTCGTATACGTGAAATTATACGAAAATGAAATAACAAAAAGGCACTCGTGACCACGGTTTTGCTTCAGCACGAAATTTTACTCGTTAGAATATCGAAAGAACACCTTTGACGAACAAGAGTATCTTTTGACGTAATCTCTAGATTCTGTAGTTTCGCGTCATTTTCGAGAGTCATGATCTCGTATACGTGAAATTATATGAAAATGAAGCAACGAACAGGCACTCGCGACCACGGTTTTGCTTCAGCACGAAGTTTTTCTCGTTAGAATATCGAAAGAACAACTTTGACGAATGAGAGTATCTTTTGACGTAATCTCTAGATTTTCTAGTTTCGCATCATTATCGAGAGTCACGATCTCGTATACGTGAAATTATATGAAAATGAAGCAACGAACAGGCACTCGCGACCACGGTTTTGCTTCAGCATGAAGTTTTACTCGTTAGAATATCGAAAGAACAACTTTGACGAACAAGAGTATCTTTTGACGTAATCTCTAGATTCTCTAGTTTCGCATCATTTTCGAGAGTCATGATCTCGTATACGTGAAATTATACGAAAATGAAATAACAAAAAGGCACTCGTGACCACGGTTTTGCTTCAGCACGAAATTTTACTCGTTAGAATATCGAAAGAACACCTTTGACGAACAAGAGTATCTTTTGACGTAATCTCTAGATTCTGTAGTTTCGCGTCATTTTCGAGAGTCATGATCTCGTATACGTGAAATTATATGAAAATGAAGCAACGAACAGGCACTCGCGACCACGGTTTTGCTTCAGCACGAAGTTTTTCTCGTTAGAATATCGAAAGAACAACTTTGATGAATGAGAGTATCTTTTGACGTAATCTCTAGATTTTCTAGTTTCGCATCATTATCGAGAGTCACGATCTCGTATACGTGAAATTATATGAAAATGAAGCAACGAACAGGCACTCGCGACCACGGTTTTGCTTCAGCATGAAGTTTTACTCGTTAGAATATCGAAAGAACAACTTTGACGAATGAGAGTATCTTTTGACGTAATCTCTAGATTTTCTAGTTTCGCATCATTTTCGAGAGTCATGATCTCGTATACGTCAAATTATATGAAAATGAAGCAACGAAATGGCAGTCGTGACGACGGTTTTGCTTCAGGACAAAGTTTTACTCGTTAGAATATCGAAAGAACACCTTTGACGAACAAGAGTAACCTTTTACGTAATCTCTAGATTCCCTAGTTTCGCATCATTTTCGAGAGTCATGATCTCGTATACGTGAAATTATGTGAAAATGAAGCAACGAAAAGGCACTCGTGATCACGGTTTCGCTTCAGCACGAAGTTTTACTCGTTAGAATATCGAAAGAACACCGTTGACGAACAAGAGTATCTTTTGACGTAATCTCTAGATTTTCTAGTTTCGCATCATTTTCGAGAGTCATGATCTCGTATACGTGAAATTATACGAAAATGAAATAACAAAAAGGCACTCGTGACCACGGTTTTGCTTCAGCACGAAATTTTACTCGTTAGAATATCGAAAGAACACCTTTGACGAACAAGAGTATCTTTTGACGTAATCTCTAGATTCTGTAGTTTCGCGTCATTTTCGAGAGTCATGATCTCGTATACGTGAAATTATATGAAAATGAAGCAACGAACAGGCACTCGCGACCACGGTTTTGCTTCAGCACGAAGTTTTTCTCGTTAGAATATCGAAAGAACAACTTTGATGAATGAGAGTATCTTTTGACGTAATCTCTAGATTTTCTAGTTTCGCATCATTATCGAGAGTCACGATCTCGTATACGTGAAATTATATGAAAATGAAGCAACGAACAGGCACTCGCGACCACGGTTTTGCTTCAGCATGAAGTTTTACTCGTTAGAATATCGAAAGAACAACTTTGACGAATGAGAGTATCTTTTGACGTAATCTCTAGATTTTCTAGTTTCGCATCATTATCGAGAGTCACGATCTCGTATACGTGAAATTATATGAAAATGAAGCAACGAAAAGGCACTCGCGACCACGGTTTTGTTTCAGCACGAAGTTTTACTCGTTAGAATATCGAAAGAACACCTTTGACGAGCAAGAGTATCTTTTGACGTAATCTCTAGATTTTCTAGTTTCGCATCATTTTCGAGAGTCATGATCTCGTATACGTCAAATTATATGAAAATGAAGCAACGAAAAGGCAGTCGTGACGACGGTTTTGCTTCAGGACAAAGTTTTACTAGTTAGAATATCGAAAGCACACCTTTGACGAACAAGAGTATCTTTTGACGTAATCTCTAGATTTTTTAGTTTCGCATCATTTTCGAGAGTCATGATCTCGTATACGTCAAATTATGTGAAAATGAAGCAACGAAAAGGCACTCGTGATCACGGTTTTGCTTCAGCACGAAATTTTACTCGTTAGAATATCGAAAGAACACCTTTGACGAGCAAGAGTATCTTTTGACGTAATCTCTAGATTTTCTAGTTTCGCATCATTTTCGAGAGTCGTGATCTCGTATACGTGAAATTATACGAAAATGAAATAACAAAAAGGCACTCGTGACCACGGTTTTGCTTCAGCACGAAATTTTACTCGTTAGAATATCGAAAGAACACCTTTGACGAGCAAGAGTATCTTTTGACGTAATCTCTAGATTTTCTAGTTTCGCATCATTTTCGAGAGTCATGATCTCGTATACGTCAAATTATATGAAAATGAAGCAACGAAAAGGCAGTCGTGACGACGGTTTTGCTTCAGGACAAAGTTTTACTCGTTAGAATATCGAAAGAACACCTTCGACGAACAAGAGTAACCTTTTACGTAATCTCTAGATTCCCTAGTTTCGCATCATTTTCGAGAGTCATGATCTCGTATACGTGAAATTATGTGAAAATGAAGCAACGAAAAGGCACTCGTGATCACGGTTTCGCTTCAGCACGAAGTTTTACTCGTTAGAATATCGAAAGAACACCTTTGACGAACAAGAGTATCTTTTGACGTAATCTCTAGATTCTCTAGTTTCGCATCATTTTCGAGAGTCATGAACTCGTATACGTGAAATTATACGAAAATGAAATAACAAAAAGGCACTCGTGACCACGGTTTTGCTTCAGCACGAAATTTTACTCGTTAGAATATCGAAAGAACACCTTTGACGAACAAGAGTATCTTTTGACGTAATCTCTAGATTCTGTAGTTTCGCGTCATTTTCGAGAGTCATGATCTCGTATACGTGAAATTATATGAAAATGAAGCAACGAACAGGCACTCGCGACCACGGTTTTGCTTCAGCACGAAGTTTTTCTCGTTAGAATATCGAAAGAACAACTTTGACGAATGAGAGTATCTTTTGACGTAATCTCTAGATTTTCTAGTTTCGCATCATTATCGAGAGTCACGATCTCGTATACGTGAAATTATATGAAAATGAAGCAACGAACAGGCACTCGCGACCACGGTTTTGCTTCAGCATGAAGTTTTACTCGTTAGAATATCGAAAGAACAACTTTGACGAACAAGAGTATCTTTTGACGTAATCTCTAGATTCTTTAGTTTCGCATCATTTTCGAGAGTCATGATCTCGTATACGTCAAATTATGTGAAAATGAAGCAACGAAAAGGCACTCGTGATCACGGTTTTGCTTCAGCACGAAATTTTACTCGTTAGAATATCGAAAGAACACCTTTGACGAGCAAGAGTATCTTTTGACGTAATCTCTAGATTTTCTAGTTTCGCATCATTTTCGAGAGTCGTGATCTCGTATACGTGAAATTATATGAAAATGAAGCAACGAACAGGCACTCGCGACCACGGTTTTGCTTCCGCACGAAGTTTTTGTCGTTAGAATATCGAAAGAACACCTTTGACGAGCAAGAGTATCTTTTGACGTAATCTCTAGATTTTCTAGTTTCGCATCATTTTCGAGAGTCGTGATCTCGTATACGTGAAATTATATGAAAATGAAGCAACGAACAGGCACTCGCGACCACGGTTTTGCTTCCGCACGAAGTTTTTGTCATTAGAATATCGAAAGAACACCTTTGACGAACAAGAGTATCTTTTGACGTAATCTCTAGATTCTCTAGTTTCGCATCATTTTCGAGAGTCATGATATCGTATACGTGAAATTATGTGGAAATGAAGTAACAAAAAGGCACTCGTGACCACGGTTTCTCTTCAGCACGAAATTTTACTCGTTAGAATATCGAAAGAACACCTTTGACGAACAAGAGTATCTTTTGACGTAATCTCTAGATTCTCTAGTTTTGCATCATTTTCGAGAGTCATGATCTCGTATACGTGAAATTATATGAAAATGAAGCAACGAACAGGCACTCGCGACCACGGTTTTGCTTCAGCATGAAGTTTTACTCGTTAGAATATCGAAAGAACAACTTTGATGAATGAGAGTATCTTTTGACGTAATCTCTAGATTCTCTAGTTTCGCATAATTTTCGAGAGTCATGATCTCGTATACGTCAAATTATATGAAAATGAAGCAACGAAAAGGCACTCGCGACCACGGTATTGCTTCAGCATGAAGTTTTACTCGTTAGAATAACGAAAGAACACCTGTGACGAAGAAGAGTATCTTTTGACGTAATCACTAGATTCTCTAGTTTCGCATCACTTTCGAGAGTCATGATCTCGTATACGTGAAATTATGTGAAAATGAAGCAACGAAAAGGCACTCGTGACCACGGTTTTGCTTCAGCACGAAGTTTTCCTCGTTAGAATATCGAAAGAACAATTTTGACAAATGAGAGTATCTTTTGACGTAATCTCTAGATTCTCTGGTTTCGCATCATTTTCGAGAGTCATGATCTTGTATACGTGAAATTATGTGAAAATGAAGCAACGAAAAGGTACTCGCGACCACGGTTTTGCTTTGGCACGAAATTTTACTAGTTAGAATATCGAAAGAACACCTTTGACGAGCAAGAGTATCTTTTGACGTAATCTCTAGATTTTCTAGTTTCGCATCATTTTCGAGAGTCATGATCTCGTATACGTGAAATTATATGAAAATGAAGCAACGAACAGGCACTCGCGACCACGGTTTTGCTTCCGCACGAAGTTTTAGTCGTTAGAATATCGAAAGAACACCTTTGACGAACAACAGTAACCTTTGACGTAATCTCTAGATTCTCTAGTTTCGCATCATTTTCGAGAGTCATGATCTCGTATACGTCAAATTATGTGAAAATGAAGCAACGAAAAGGCACTCGTGATCACGGTTTCGCTTCAGCACGAAGTTTTACTCGTTAGAATATCGAAAGAACACCTTTGACGAACAAGAGTATCTTTTGACGTAATCTCTAGATTCTCTAGTTTCGCATCATTTTCGAGAGTCATGATCTCGTATACGTGAAATTATGTGGAAATGAAGTAACAAAAAGGCACTCGTGACCACGGTTTCTCTTCAGCACGAAATTTTACTCGTTAGAATATCGAAAGAACACCTTTGACGAACAAGAGTATCTTTTGACGTAATCTCTAGATTCTCTAGTTTCGCATCATTTTCGAGAGTCATGATCTCGTATACGTGAAATTATATGAAAATGAAGCAACGAACAGGCACTCGCGACCACGGTTTTGCTTCAGCACGAAGTTTTTCTCGTTAGAATATCGAAAGAACAACTTTGATGAATGAGAGTATCTTTTGACGTAATCTCTAGATTTTCTAGTTTCGCATCATTATCGAGAGTCACGATCTCGTATACGTGAAATTATATGAAAATGAAGCAACGAACAGGCACTCGCGACCACGGTTTTGCTTCAGCATGAAGTTTTACTCGTTAGAATATCGAAAGAACAACTTTGACGAATGAGAGTATCTTTTGACGTAATCTCTAGATTTTCTAGTTTCGCATCATTTTCGAGAGTCATGATCTCGTATACGTCAAATTATATGAAAATGAAGCAACGAAATGGCAGTCGTGACGACGGTTTTGCTTCAGGACAAAGTTTTACTCGTTAGAATATCGAAAGAACACCTTTGACGAACAAGAGTAACCTTTTACGTAATCTCTAGATTCCCTAGTTTCGCATCATTTTCGAGAGTCATGATCTCGTATACGTGAAATTATGTGAAAATGAAGCAACGAAAAGGCACTCGTGATCACGGTTTCGCTTCAGCACGAAGTTTTACTCGTTAGAATATCGAAAGAACACCGTTGACGAACAAGAGTATCTTTTGACGTAATCTCTAGATTTTCTAGTTTCGCATCATTTTCGAGAGTCATGATCTCGTATACGTGAAATTATACGAAAATGAAATAACAAAAAGGCACTCGTGACCACGGTTTTGCTTCAGCACGAAATTTTACTCGTTAGAATATCGAAAGAACACCTTTGACGAACAAGAGTATCTTTTGACGTAATCTCTAGATTCTGTAGTTTCGCGTCATTTTCGAGAGTCATGATCTCGTATACGTGAAATTATATGAAAATGAAGCAACGAACAGGCACTCGCGACCACGGTTTTGCTTCAGCACGAAGTTTTTCTCGTTAGAATATCGAAAGAACAACTTTGATGAATGAGAGTATCTTTTGACGTAATCTCTAGATTTTCTAGTTTCGCATCATTATCGAGAGTCACGATCTCGTATACGTGAAATTATATGAAAATGAAGCAACGAACAGGCACTCGCGACCACGGTTTTGCTTCAGCATGAAGTTTTACTCGTTAGAATATCGAAAGAACAACTTTGACGAATGAGAGTATCTTTTGACGTAATCTCTAGATTTTCTAGTTTCGCATCATTATCGAGAGTCACGATCTCGTATACGTGAAATTATATGAAAATGAAGCAACGAAAAGGCACTCGCGACCACGGTTTTGTTTCAGCACGAAGTTTTACTCGTTAGAATATCGAAAGAACACCTTTGACGAGCAAGAGTATCTTTTGACGTAATCTCTAGATTTTCTAGTTTCGCATCATTTTCGAGAGTCATGATCTCGTATACGTCAAATTATATGAAAATGAAGCAACGAAAAGGCAGTCGTGACGACGGTTTTGCTTCAGGACAAAGTTTTACTAGTTAGAATATCGAAAGCACACCTTTGACGAACAAGAGTATCTTTTGACGTAATCTCTAGATTTTTTAGTTTCGCATCATTTTCGAGAGTCATGATCTCGTATACGTCAAATTATGTGAAAATGAAGCAACGAAAAGGCACTCGTGATCACGGTTTTGCTTCAGCACGAAATTTTACTCGTTAGAATATCGAAAGAACACCTTTGACGAGCAAGAGTATCTTTTGACGTAATCTCTAGATTTTCTAGTTTCGCATCATTTTCGAGAGTCGTGATCTCGTATACGTGAAATTATACGAAAATGAAATAACAAAAAGGCACTCGTGACCACGGTTTTGCTTCAGCACGAAATTTTACTCGTTAGAATATCGAAAGAACACCTTTGACGAGCAAGAGTATCTTTTGACGTAATCTCTAGATTTTCTAGTTTCGCATCATTTTCGAGAGTCATGATCTCGTATACGTCAAATTATATGAAAATGAAGCAACGAAAAGGCAGTCGTGACGACGGTTTTGCTTCAGGACAAAGTTTTACTCGTTAGAATATCGAAAGAACACCTTCGACGAACAAGAGTAACCTTTTACGTAATCTCTAGATTCCCTAGTTTCGCATCATTTTCGAGAGTCATGATCTCGTATACGTGAAATTATGTGAAAATGAAGCAACGAAAAGGCACTCGTGATCACGGTTTCGCTTCAGCACGAAGTTTTACTCGTTAGAATATCGAAAGAACACCTTTGACGAACAAGAGTATCTTTTGACGTAATCTCTAGATTCTCTAGTTTCGCATCATTTTCGAGAGTCATGAACTCGTATACGTGAAATTATACGAAAATGAAATAACAAAAAGGCACTCGTGACCACGGTTTTGCTTCAGCACGAAATTTTACTCGTTAGAATATCGAAAGAACACCTTTGACGAACTAGAGTATCTTTTGACGTAATCTCTAGATTCTGTAGTTTCGCGTCATTTTCGAGAGTCATGATCTCGTATACGTGAAATTATATGAAAATGAAGCAACGAACAGGCACTCGCGACCACGGTTTTGCTTCAGCACGAAGTTTTTCTCGTTAGAATATCGAAAGAACAACTTTGACGAATGAGAGTATCTTTTGACGTAATCTCTAGATTTTCTAGTTTCGCATCATTATCGAGAGTCACGATCTCGTATACGTGAAATTATATGAAAATGAAGCAACGAACAGGCACTCGCGACCACGGTTTTGCTTCAGCATGAAGTTTTACTCGTTAGAATATCGAAAGAACAACTTTGACGAACAAGAGTATCTTTTGACGTAATCTCTAGATTCTTTAGTTTCGCATCATTTTCGAGAGTCATGATCTCGTATACGTCAAATTATGTGAAAATGAAGCAACGAAAAGGCACTCGTGATCACGGTTTTGCTTCAGCACGAAATTTTACTCGTTAGAATATCGAAAGAACACCTTTGACGAGCAAGAGTATCTTTTGACGTAATCTCTAGATTTTCTAGTTTCGCATCATTTTCGAGAGTCGTGATCTCGTATACGTGAAATTATATGAAAATGAAGCAACGAACAGGCACTCGCGACCACGGTTTTGCTTCCGCACGAAGTTTTTGTCGTTAGAATATCGAAAGAACACCTTTGACGAGCAAGAGTATCTTTTGACGTAATCTCTAGATTTTCTAGTTTCGCATCATTTTCGAGAGTCGTGATCTCGTATACGTGAAATTATATGAAAATGAAGCAACGAACAGGCACTCGCGACCACGGTTTTGCTTCCGCACGAAGTTTTTGTCATTAGAATATCGAAAGAACACCTTTGACGAACAAGAGTATCTTTTGACGTAATCTCTAGATTCTCTAGTTTCGCATCATTTTCGAGAGTCATGATATCGTATACGTGAAATTATGTGGAAATGAAGTAACAAAAAGGCACTCGTGACCACGGTTTCTCTTCAGCACGAAATTTTACTCGTTAGAATATCGAAAGAACACCTTTGACGAACAAGAGTATCTTTTGACGTAATCTCTAGATTCTCTAGTTTTGCATCATTTTCGAGAGTCATGATCTCGTATACGTGAAATTATATGAAAATGAAGCAACGAAAAGGCACTCGCGACCACGGTTTTGCTTCAGCATGAAGTTTTACTCGTTAGAATATCGAAAGAACAACTTTGATGAATGAGAGTATCTTTTGACGTAATCTCTAGATTCTCTAGTTTCGCATCATTTTCGAGAGTCATGATCTCGTATACATGAAATTATATGAAAATGAAGCAACGAAAAGGCACTCGCGACCACGGTTTTGCTTCAGCATGAAGTTTTACTCGTTAGAATAACGAAAGAACACCTGTGACGAAGAAGAGTATCTTTTGACGTAATCACTAGATTCTCTAGTTTCGCATCACTTTCGAGAGTCATGATCTCGTATACGTGAAATTATGTGAAAATGAAGGAACGAAAAGGCACTCGTGACCACGGTTTTGCTTCAGCACGAAGTTTTCCTCGTTAGAATATCGAAAGAACAATTTTGACAAATGAGAGTATCTTTTGACGTAATCTCTAGATTCTCTGGTTTCGCATCATTTTCGAGAGTCATGATCTTGTATACGTGAAATTATGTGAAAATGAAGCAACGAAAAGGCACTCGCGACCACGGTTTTGCTTCAGCACGAAATTTTACTAGTTAGAATATCGAAAGAACACCTTTGACGAGCAAGAGTATCTTTTGACGTAATCTCTAGATTTTCTAGTTTCGCATCATTTTCGAGAGTCATGATCTCGTATACGTGAAATTATATGAAAATGAAGCAACGAACAGGCACTCGCGACCACGGTTTTGCTTCCGCACGAAGTTTTAGTCGTTAGAATATCGAAAGAACAACTTTGACGAACAAGAGTATCTTTTGACGTAATCTCTAGATTCTCTAGTTTCGCATCATTTTCGAGAGTCATGATCTCGTATACGTCAAATTATGTGAAAATGAAGCAACGAAAAGGCACTCGTGATCACGGTTTCGCTTCAGCACGAAGTTTTACTCGTTAGAATATCGAAAGAACACCTTTGACGAACAAGAGTATCTTTTGACGTAATCTCTAGATTCTCTAGTTTCGCATCATTTTCGAGAGTCATGATCTCGTATACGTGAAATTATGTGGAAATGAAGTAACAAAAAGGCACTCGTGACCACGGTTTCTCTTCAGCACGAAATTTTACTCGTTAGAATATCGAAAGAACACCTTTGACGAACAAGAGTATCTTTTGACGTAATCTCTAGATTCTCTAGTTTCGCATCATTTTCGAGAGTCATGATCTCGTATACGTGAAATTATATGAAAATGAAGCAACGAACAGGCACTCGCGACCACGGTTTTGCTTCAGCACGAAGTTTTTCTCGTTAGAATATCGAAAGAACAACTTTGATGAATGAGAGTATCTTTTGACGTAATCTCTAGATTTTCTAGTTTCGCATCATTTTCGAGAGTCATGATCTCGTATACGTCAAATTATGTGAAAATGAAGCAACGAAAAGGCACTCGTGATCACGGTTTCGCTTCAGCACGAAGTTTTACTCGTTAGAATATCGAAAGAACACCTTTGACGAACAAGAGTATCTTTTGACGTAATCTCTAGATTCTCTAGTTTCGCATCATTTTCGAGAGTCATGATCTCGTATACGTGAAATTATGTGGAAATGAAGTAACAAAAAGGCACTCGTGACCACGGTTTCTCTTCAGCACGAAATTTTACTCGTTAGAATATCGAAAGAACACCTTTGACGAACAAGAGTATCTTTTGACGTAATCTCTAGATTCTCTAGTTTCGCATCATTTTCGAGAGTCATGATCTCGTATACGTGAAATTATATGAAAATGAAGCAACGAACAGGCACTCGCGACCACGGTTTTGCTTCCGCACGAAGTTTTAGTCGTTAGAATATCGAAAGAACACCTTTGACGAACAACAGTAACCTTTGACGTAATCTCTAGATTCTCTAGTTTCGCATCATTTTCGAGAGTCATGATCTCGTATACGTCAAATTATGTGAAAATGAAGCAACGAAAAGGCACTCGTGATCACGGTTTCGCTTCAGCACGAAGTTTTACTCGTTAGAATATCGAAAGAACACCTTTGACGAACAAGAGTATCTTTTGACGTAATCTCTAGATTCTCTAGTTTCGCATCATTTTCGAGAGTCATGATCTCGTATACGTGAAATTATGTGGAAATGAAGTAACAAAAAGGCACTCGTGACCACGGTTTCTCTTCAGCACGAAATTTTACTCGTTAGAATATCGAAAGAACACCTTTGACGAACAAGAGTATCTTTTGACGTAATCTCTAGATTTTCTAGTTTCGCATCATTTTCGAGAGTCATGATCTCGTATACGTGAAATTATATGAAAATGAAGCAACGAACAGGCACTCGCGACCACGGTTTTGCTTCCGCACGAAGTTTTAGTCGTTAGAATATCGAAAGAACAACTTTGACGAACAAGAGTATCTTTTGACGTAATCTCTAGATTCTCTAGTTTCGCATCATTTTCGAGAGTCATGATCTCGTATACGTCAAATTATGTGAAAATGAAGCAACGAAAAGGCACTCGTGATCACGGTTTCGCTTCAGCACGAAGTTTTACTCGTTAGAATATCGAAAGAACACCTTTGACGAACAAGAGTATCTTTTGACGTAATCTCTAGATTCTCTAGTTTCGCATCATTTTCGAGAGTCATGATCTCGTATACGTGAAATTATGTGGAAATGAAGTAACAAAAAGGCACTCGTGACCACGGTTTCTCTTCAGCACGAAATTTTACTCGTTAGAATATCGAAAGAACACCTTTGACGAACAAGAGTATCTTTTGACGTAATCTCTAGATTCTCTAGTTTCGCATCATTTTCGAGAGTCATGATCTCGTATACGTGAAATTATATGAAAATGAAGCAACGAACAGGCACTCGCGACCACGGTTTTGCTTCCGCACGAAGTTTTAGTCGTTAGAATATCGAAAGAACACCTTTGACGAACAACAGTAACCTTTGACGTAATCTCTAGATTCTCTAGTTTCGCATCATTTTCGAGAGTCATGATCTCGTATACGTCAAATTATGTGAAAATGAAGCAACGAAAAGGCACTCGTGATCACGGTTTCGCTTCAGCACGAAGTTTTACTCGTTAGAATATCGAAAGAACACCTTTGACGAACAAGAGTATCTTTTGACGTAATCTCTAGATTCTCTAGTTTCGCATCATTTTCGAGAGTCATGATCTCGTATACGTGAAATTATGTGGAAATGAAGTAACAAAAAGGCACTCGTGACCACGGTTTCTCTTCAGCACGAAATTTTACTCGTTAGAATATCGAAAGAACACCTTTGACGAACAAGAGTATCTTTTGACGTAATCTCTAGATTCTCTAGTTTCGCATCATTTTCGAGAGTCATGATCTCGTATACGTGAAATTATATGAAAATGAAGCAACGAACAGGCACTCGCGACCACGGTTTTGCTTCAGCACGAAGTTTTTCTCGTTAGAATATCGAAAGAACAACTTTGATGAATGAGAGTATCTTTTGACGTAATCTCTAGATTTTCTAGTTTCGCATCATTATCGAGAGTCACGATCTCGTATACGTGAAATTATATGAAAATGAAGCAACGAACAGGCACTCGCGACCACGGTTTTGCTTCAGCATGAAGTTTTACTCGTTAGAATATCGAAAGAACAACTTTGACGAATGAGAGTATCTTTTGACGTAATCTCTAGATTTTCTAGTTTCGCATCATTTTCGAGAGTCATGATCTCGTATACGTCAAATTATATGAAAATGAAGCAACGAAATGGCAGTCGTGACGACGGTTTTGCTTCAGGACAAAGTTTTACTCGTTAGAATATCGAAAGAACACCTTTGACGAACAAGAGTAACCTTTTACGTAATCTCTAGATTCCCTAGTTTCGCATCATTTTCGAGAGTCATGATCTCGTATACGTGAAATTATGTGAAAATGAAGCAACGAAAAGGCACTCGTGATCACGGTTTCGCTTCAGCACGAAGTTTTACTCGTTAGAATATCGAAAGAACACCGTTGACGAACAAGAGTATCTTTTGACGTAATCTCTAGATTTTCTAGTTTCGCATCATTTTCGAGAGTCATGATCTCGTATACGTGAAATTATACGAAAATGAAATAACAAAAAGGCACTCGTGACCACGGTTTTGCTTCAGCACGAAATTTTACTCGTTAGAATATCGAAAGAACACCTTTGACGAACAAGAGTATCTTTTGACGTAATCTCTAGATTCTGTAGTTTCGCGTCATTTTCGAGAGTCATGATCTCGTATACGTGAAATTATATGAAAATGAAGCAACGAACAGGCACTCGCGACCACGGTTTTGCTTCAGCACGAAGTTTTTCTCGTTAGAATATCGAAAGAACAACTTTGATGAATGAGAGTATCTTTTGACGTAATCTCTAGATTTTCTAGTTTCGCATCATTATCGAGAGTCACGATCTCGTATACGTGAAATTATATGAAAATGAAGCAACGAACAGGCACTCGCGACCACGGTTTTGCTTCAGCACGAAGTTTTACTCGTTAGAATATCGAAAGAACAACTTTGACGAACAAGAGTATCTTTTGACGTAATCTCTAGATTCTTTAGTTTCGCATCATTTTCGAGAGTCATGATCTCGTATACGTCAAATTATGTGAAAATGAAGCAACGAAAAGGCACTCGTGATCACGGTTTTGCTTCAGCACGAAATTTTACTCGTTAGAATATCGAAAGAACACCTTTGACGAGCAAGAGTATCTTTTGACGTAATCTCTAGATTTTCTAGTTTCGCATCATTTTCGAGAGTCGTGATCTCGTATACGTGAAATTATATGAAAATGAAGCAACGAACAGGCACTCGCGACCACGGTTTTGCTTCCGCACGAAGTTTTTGTCGTTAGAATATCGAAAGAACACCTTTGACGAGCAAGAGTATCTTTTGACGTAATCTCTAGATTTTCTAGTTTCGCATCATTTTCGAGAGTCGTGATCTCGTATACGTGAAATTATATGAAAATGAAGCAACGAACAGGCACTCGCGACCACGGTTTTGCTTCCGCACGAAGTTTTTGTCATTAGAATATCGAAAGAACACCTTTGACGAACAAGAGTATCTTTTGACGTAATCTCTAGATTCTCTAGTTTCGCATCATTTTCGAGAGTCATGATATCGTATACGTGAAATTATGTGGAAATGAAGTAACAAAAAGGCACTCGTGACCACGGTTTCTCTTCAGCACGAAATTTTACTCGTTAGAATATCGAAAGAACACCTTTGACGAACAAGAGTATCTTTTGACGTAATCTCTAGATTCTCTAGTTTTGCATCATTTTCGAGAGTCATGATCTCGTATACGTGAAATTATATGAAAATGAAGCAACGAACAGGCACTCGCGACCACGGTTTTGCTTCAGCATGAAGTTTTACTCGTTAGAATATCGAAAGAACAACTTTGATGAATGAGAGTATCTTTTGACGTAATCTCTAGATTCTCTAGTTTCGCATAATTTTCGAGAGTCATGATCTCGTATACGTGAAATTATATGAAAATGAAGCAACGAAAAGGCACTCGCGACCACGGTTTTGCTTCAGCATGAAGTTTTACTCGTTAGAATAACGAAAGAACACCTGTGACGAAGAAGAGTATCTTTTGACGTAATCACTAGATTCTCTAGTTTCGCATCACTTTCGAGAGTCATGATCTCGTATACGTGAAATTATGTGAAAATGAAGGAACGAAAAGGCACTCGTGACCACGGTTTTGCTTCAGCACGAAGTTTTCCTCGTTAGAATATCGAAAGAACAATTTTGACAAATGAGAGTATCTTTTGACGTAATCTCTAGATTCTCTGGTTTCGCATCATTTTCGAGAGTCATGATCTTGTATACGTGAAATTATGTGAAAATGAAGCAACGAAAAGGTACTCGCGACCACGGTTTTGCTTTGGCACGAAATTTTACTAGTTAGAATATCGAAAGAACACCTTTGACGAGCAAGAGTATCTTTTGACGTAATCTCTAGATTTTCTAGTTTCGCATCATTTTCGAGAGTCATGATCTCGTATACGTGAAATTATATGAAAATGAAGCAACGAACAGGCACTCGCGACCACGGTTTTGCTTCCGCACGAAGTTTTAGTCGTTAGAATATCGAAAGAACAACTTTGACGAACAAGAGTATCTTTTGACGTAATCTCTAGATTCTCTAGTTTCGCATCATTTTCGAGAGTCATGATCTCGTATACGTCAAATTATGTGAAAATGAAGCAACGAAAAGGCACTCGTGATCACGGTTTCGCTTCAGCACGAAGTTTTACTCGTTAGAATATCGAAAGAACACCTTTGACGAACAAGAGTATCTTTTGACGTAATCTCTAGATTCTCTAGTTTCGCATCATTTTCGAGAGTCATGATCTCGTATACGTGAAATTATGTGGAAATGAAGTAACAAAAAGGCACTCGTGACCACGGTTTCTCTTCAGCACGAAATTTTACTCGTTAGAATATCGAAAGAACACCTTTGACGAACAAGAGTATCTTTTGACGTAATCTCTAGATTCTCTAGTTTCGCATCATTTTCGAGAGTCATGATCTCGTATACGTGAAATTATATGAAAATGAAGCAACGAACAGGCACTCGCGACCACGGTTTTGCTTCAGCACGAAGTTTTTCTCGTTAGAATATCGAAAGAACAACTTTGATGAATGAGAGTATCTTTTGACGTAATCTCTAGATTTTCTAGTTTCGCATCATTTTCGAGAGTCATGATCTCGTATACGTCAAATTATGTGAAAATGAAGCAACGAAAAGGCACTCGTGATCACGGTTTCGCTTCAGCACGAAGTTTTACTCGTTAGAATATCGAAAGAACACCTTTGACGAACAAGAGTATCTTTTGACGTAATCTCTAGATTCTCTAGTTTCGCATCATTTTCGAGAGTCATGATCTCGTATACGTGAAATTATGTGGAAATGAAGTAACAAAAAGGCACTCGTGACCACGGTTTTGCTTCAGCACGAAATTTTACTCGTTAGAATATCGAAAGAACACCTTTGACGAGCAAGAGTATCTTTTGACGTAATCTCTAGATTTTCTAGTTTCGCATCATTTTCGAGAGTCGTGATCTCGTATACGTGAAATTATATGAAAATGAAGCAACGAACAGGCACTCGCGACCACGGTTTTGCTTCCGCACGAAGTTTTTGTCGTTAGAATATCGAAAGAACACCTTTGACGAACAAGAGTAACCTTTGACGTAATCTCTAGATTCTCTAGTTTCGCATCATTTTCGAGAGTCATGATCTCGTATACGTCAAATTATGTGAAAATGAAGCAACGAAAAGGCACTCGTGATCACGGTTTCGCTTCAGCACAAAGTTTTACTCGTTAGAATATCGAAAGAACACCTTTGACGAACAAGAGTATCTTTTGACGTAATCTCTAGATTCTCTAGTTTCGCATCATTTTCGAGAGTCATGATCTCGTATACGTGAAATTATATGAAAATGAAGTAACGAAAAGGCACTCGTGACCACGGTTTTGCTTCAGCACGAAGTTTTACTCGTTAGAATATCGAAAGAACAACTTTGATGAATGAGAGTATCTTTTGACGTAATCTCTAGATTCTCTAGTTTCGCATAATTTTCGAGAGTCATGATCTCGTATACGTCAAATTATATGAAAATGAAGCAACGAAAAGGCACTCGCGACCACGGTTTTGCTTCAGCATGAAGTTTTACTCGTTAGAATATCGAAAGAACACCTTTGACGAAGAAGAGTATCTTTTGACGTAATCACTAGATTCTCTAGTTTCGCATCACTTTCGAGAGTCATGATCTCGTATACGTGAAATTATGTGAAAATGAAGCAACGAAAAGGCACTCGTGACCACGGTTTTGCTTCAGCACGAAGTTTTACTCGTTAGAATATCGAAAGAACACCTTTGACGAATGAGAGTATCTTTTGACGTAATCTCTAGATTCTCTAGTTTCGCATCATTTTCGAGAGTCATGATCTCGTATACGTCAAATTATATGAAAATGAAGCAACGAAAAGGCAGTCGTGACGACGGTTTTGCTTCAGGACAAAGTTTTACTCGTTAGAATATCGAAAGAACACCTTTGACGAACAAGAGTAACCTTTTACGTAATCTCTAGATTCCCTAGTTTCGCATCATTTTCGAGAGTCATGATCTCGTATACGTGAAATTATGTGAAAATGAAGCAACGAAAAGGCACTCGTGATCACGGTTTCGCTTCAGCACGAAGTTTTACTCGTTAGAATATCGAAAGAACACCTTTGACGAACAAGAGTATCTTTTGACGTATTCTCTAGATTCTCTAGTTTCGCATCATTTTCGAGAGTCATGATCTCGTATACGTGAAATTATATGAAAATGAAGTAACGAAAAGGCACTCGTGACCACGGTTTTGCTTCAGCACGAAATTTTACTCGTTAGAATATCGAAAGAACACCTTTGACGAACAAGAGTATCTTTTGACGTAATCTCTAGATTCTCTAGTTTCGCGTCATTTTCGAGAGTCATGATCTCGTATACGTGAAATTATATGAAAATGAAGCAACGAACAGGCACTCGCGACCACGGTTTTGCTTCAGCACGAAGTTTTTCTCGTTAGAATATCGAAAGAACAACTTTGATGAATGAGAGTATCTTTTGACGTAATCTCTAGATTTTCTAGTTTCGCATCATTATCGAGAGTCACGATCTCGTATACGTGAAATTATATGAAAATGAAGCAACGAAAAGGCACTCGCGACCACGGTTTTGCTTCAGCATGAAGTTTTACTCGTTAGAATATCGAAAGAACAACTTTGACGAATGAGAGTATCTTTTGACGTAATCTCTAGATTTTCTAGTTTCGCATCATTATCGAGAGTCACGATCTCGTATACGTGAAATTATATGAAAATGAAGCAACGAAAAGGCACTCGCGACCACGGTTTTGCTTCAGCACGATATTTTACTCGCTAGAATATCGAAAGAACACCTTTGACGAACAAGAGTATCTTTTGTCGTAATCTCTAGATTTTCTAGTTTCGCATCATTTTCGAGAGTCATGATATCGTATACGCGAAATTATATGAAAATGAAGCAACAAAAAGGCACTCGTGATCACGGTTTTGCTTCAGCACGATATTTTACTCGCTAGAATATCGAAAGAACACCTTTGACGAACAAGAGTATCTTTTGTCGTAATCTCTAGATTTTCTAGTTTCGCATCATTTTCGAGAGTCATGATATCGTATACGTGAAATTATATGAAAATGAAGCAACAAAAAGGCACTCGTGATCACGGTTTTGCTTCAGCACGATGTTTTACTCGTTAGAATATCGAAAGAACACCTTTGACGAACAAGAGTATCTTCTGACGTAATCTCTAGATTCTCTTGTTTCGCATCATTTTCGAGAGTCATGAGCTCGTATACGTGAAATTATGTGAAAATGAAGTAACGAAAAGGCAATCGTGATCACGGTTTTGCTTTAGCACGAAGTTTTACTCGTTAGAATATCGAAAGAACAGCATTGACGAACAAGAGTATCTTTTGACGTAATCTCTAGATTCTCTAGTTTCGCATCATTTTCGAGAGTCATGATATCGTATACGTGAAATTATATGAAAATGAAGCAACAAAAAGGCACTCGTGATCACGGTTTTGCTTCAGCACGATATTTTACTCGCTAGAATATCGAAAGAACACCTTTGACGAACAAGAGTATCTTTTGTCGTAATCTCTAGATTTTCTAGTTTCGCATCATTTTCGAGAGTCATGATCTCATATACGTGCAATTATATGAAAATGAACCAACGAAAAGACACTGGTGACCACCGTTTTGCTTCAGCACGAAGTTTTACTCGTTAGAATATCGAAAGAACACCTTTGACGAACAAGAGTATCTTTTGACGTAATCTCTAGATTCTCTAGTTTCGCATCATTTTCGAGAGTCATGATATCGTATACGTGAAATTATATGAAAATGAAGCAACAAAAAGGCACTCGTGATCACGGTTTTGCTTCAGCACGATATTTTACTCGCTAGAATATCGAAAGAACACCTTTGACGAACAAGAGTATCTTTTGTCGTAATCTCTAGATTTTCTAGTTTCGCATTATTTTCGAGAGTCATGATCTCATATACGTGCAATTATATGAAAATGAACCAACGAAAAGACACTGGTGACCACCGTTTTGCTTCAGCACGAAGTTTTACTCGTTACAATATCGAAAGAACACCTTTGACGAACAAGAGTATCTTCTGACATAATCTCTAGATTCTCTTGTTTCGCATCATTTTCGAGAGTCATGATCTCGTATATGTGAAATTATGTGAAAATGAAGCAACGAAAAGGCACTCGTGATCCCGGTTTTGCTTCAGCACGAAGTTTTACTCGTTAGAATATCGAAAGAACACCTTTGACGAACAAGAGTATCTTTTGTCGTAATCTCTAGATTTTCTAGTTTCGTATCATTTTCGAGAGTCATGATCTCATATACGTGCAATTATATGAAAATGAACCAACGAAAAGACACTGGTGACCACCGTTTTGCTTCAGCACGAAGTTTTACTCGTTAGAATATCGAAAGAACACCTTTAACGAACAAGAGTATCTTCTGACGTAATCTCTAGATTCTCTTGTTTCGCATCATTTTCGAGAGTCATGATCTCGTATGCGTGAAATTATATGAAAATGAAGCAACGAAAAGGCACTCGTGATCACGGTTTTGCTTCAGCACGATATTTTACTCGCTAGAATATCGAAAGAACACCTTTGACGAACAGGAGTATCTTCTGACGTAATCTCTAGATTCTCTAGTTTCGCATCATTTTCGAGAGTCATGATATCGTATACGTGAAATTATATGAAAATGAAGCAACCAAAAGGCACTCGTGATCACGGTTTTGCTTCTGCACGTTGTTTTACTCGTTAAAATATCGAAAGAACACCTTTGACGAACAAGAGTATCTTTTGACGTAATCTCTAGATTTTCTAGTTTCGCATCATTTTCGAGAGTCATGATCTCGTATACGTGAAATTATATGAAAATGAAGCAACGAAAAGGCACTCGTGACCACCGTTTTGCTTCAGCACGAAGTTTTACTCGTTACAATATCGAAAGAACACCTTTGACGAACAAGAGTATCTTCTGACGTAATCTCTAGATTCTCTTGTTTCGCATCATTTTCGAGAGTCATGAGCTCGTATACGTGAAATTATATGAAAATGAAGCAACGAAAAGGCACTCGTGATCACGGTTTTGCTTCAGCACGATATTTTACTCGCTAGAATATCGAAAGAACACCTTTGACGAACAGGAGTATCTTCTGACGTAATCTCTAGATTCTCTTGTTTCGCATCCTTTTCGAGAGTCATGATATCGTATACGTGAAATTATATGAAAATGAAGCAACGAAAAGGCACTCGTGATCACGGTTTTGCTTCAGCACGATATTTTACTCGCTAGAATATCGAAAGAACACCTTTGACGAACAAGAGTATCTTTTGACGTAATCTCTAGATTCTCTAGTTTCGCATCATTTTCGAGAGTCATGATATCGTATACGTGAAATTATATGAAAATGAAGCAACAAAAAGGCACTCGTGATCACGGTTTTGCTTCAGCACGATATTTTACTCGCTAGATTATCGAAAGAACACCTTTTACAAACAAGAGTATCTTTTGTCGTAATCTCTAGATTTTCTAGTTTCGCATTATTTTCGAGAGTCATGATCTCATATACGTGCAATTATATGAAAATGAACCAACGAAAAGACACTGGGGACCACCGTTTTGCTTCTGCACGTTGTTTTACTCGTTAAAATATCGAAAGAACACCTTTGACGAACAAGAGTATCTTTTGACGTAATCTCTAGATTTTCTAGTTTCGCATCATTTTCGAGAGTCATGATCTCGTATACGTGAAATCACGTGAAAATGAAGCAACGTGAAAGTTATATGAAAATGAAGCAACAAAAAGGCACTCGTGACCACCGTTTTGCTTCAGCACGAAGTTTTACTCGTTACAATATCGAAAGAACACCTTTGACGAACAAGAGTATCTTCTGACGTAATCTCTAGATTCTCTTGTTTCGCATCATTTTCGAGAGTCATGATCTCGTATACGTGAAATTATGTGAAAATGAAGTAACGAAAAGGCAATCGTGATCACGGTTTTGCTTCAGCACGAAGTTTTACTCGTTAGAATATCGAAAGAACACCTTTGACGAATAAGAGTATCTTCTGACATAATCTCTAGATTCTCTTGTTTCGCATCATTTTCGAGAGTCATAATCTTGTATACGTGAAATTATATGAAAATGAAGCAACGAAAAGGCACTCGTGACCACCGTTTTGCTTCAGCACGAAGTTTTACTAGTTAGAATATCGAAAGAACACCTTTGACGAACAAGAGTATCTTCTGACGTAATCTCTAGATTCTCTTGTTTCGCATCATTTTCGAGAGTCATGATCTCGTATACGTGAAATTATGTGAAAATGAAGTAACGAAAAGGCACTCGTGATCACGGTTTTACTTCAGCACGAAGTTTTACTCGTTAGAATATCGAAAGAACAGCATTGACGAACAAGAGTATCTTTTGACGTAATCTCTACATTCTCTAGTTTCGCATCATTTTCGAGAGTCATGATATCGTATACGTGAAATTATATGAAAATGAAGCAACAAAAAGGCACTCGTGATCACGGTTTTGCTTCAGCACGATGTTTTACTCGCTAGAATATCGAAAGAACACCTTTGACGAACAAGAGTATCTTTTGACGTAATCTTTAGATTCTGTAGTTTCGCATCATTTTCGAGAGTCATCATATCATATACGTGAAATTATATGAAAATGAAGCAACAAAAAGACACTCGTGATCACGGTTTTGCTTCAGCACGAAGTTTTACTCGTTACGATATCGAAAGAACACCTTTTACGAACAAGAGTATCTTCTGACGTAATCTCTAGATTCTCTTGTTTCGCATCATTTTCGAGAGTCATGATCTCGTATACGTGAAATTATGTGAAAATGAAGTAACGAAAAGGCACTCGTGATCACGGTTTTACTTCAGCACGAAGTTTTACTCGTTAGAATATCGAAAGAACAGCATTGACGAACAAGAGTATCTTTTGACGTAATCTCTAGATTCTCTAGTTTCGCATCATTTTCGAGAGTCATGATCTCATATACGTGCAATTATATGAAAATGAACCAACGAAAAGACACTGGTGACCACCGTTTTGCTTCAGCACGAAGTTTTACTCGTTACAATATCGAAAGAACACCTTTGACGAACAAGAGTATCTTTTGACGTAATCTCTAGATTCTCTAGTTTCGCATCATTTTCGAGAGTCATGATCTCATATACGTGCAATTATATGAAAATGAACCAACGAAAAGACACTGGTGACCACCGTTTTGCTTCAGCACGAAGTTTTACTCGTTAGAATATCGAAAGAACACCTTTGACGAACTAGAGTATCTTTTGACGTAATCTCTAGATTCTCTAGTTTCGCTTCATTTTCGAGAGTCATGATATCGTATACGTGAAATTATATGAAAATGAAGCAACAAAAAGACACTCGTGATCACGGTTTTGCTTCAGCACGATATTTTACTCGCTAGAATATCGAAAGAACACCTTTGACGAACAAGAGTATCTTTTGACGTAATCTTTAGATTCTGTAGTTTCGCATCATTTTCGAGAGTCATCATATCATATACGCGAAATTATATGAAAATGAAGCAACAAAAAGACACTCGTGATCACGGTTTTGCTTCAGCACGAAGTTTTACTCGTTACGATATCGAAAGAACACCTTTTACGAACAAGAGTATCTTCTGACGTAATCTCTAGATTCTCTTGTTTCGCATCATTTTCGAGAGTCATGATCTCGTATACGTGAAATTATGTGAAAATGAAGTAACGAAAAGGCACTCGTGATCACGGTTTTGCTTCAGCACGAAGTTTTACTCGTTAGAATATCGAAAGAACAGCATTGACGAACAAGAGTATCTTTTGACGTAATCTCTAGATTTTCTAGTTTCGCATCCTTTTCGAGAGTCATGATATCGTATACGTGAAATTATATGAAAATGAAGCAACAAAAAGGCACTCGTGACCACCGTTTTGCTTCAGCACGAAGTTTTACTCGTTAGAATATCGAAAGAACACCTTTGACGAACAAGAGTATCTTCTGACGTAATCTCTAGATTCTCTTGTTTCGCATCATTTTCGAGAGTCATGAGCTCGTATACGTGAAATTATGTGAAAATGAAGTAACGAAAAGGCAATCGTGATCACGGTTTTGCTTCAGCACGAAGTTTTACTCGTTACAATATCGAAAGAACACCTTTGACGAACAGGAGTATCTTCTGACGTAATCTCTAGATTCTCTTGTTTCGCATCATTTCGAGAGTCATGATCTCGTATACGTGAAATTATGTGAAAACGAAGTAACGAAGAGGCACTCGTGATCACGGTTTTGCTTCAGCACGAAGTTTTACTCGTTAAAATATCGAAAGAACAGCATTGACGAACAAGAGTATCTTTTGACGTAATCTCTACATTCTCTAGTTTCGCATCATTTTCGAGAGTCATGATATCGTATACATGAAATTATATGAAAATGAAGCAACAAAAAGGCACTCGTGATCACGGTTTTCCTTCAGCACGATATTTTACTCGCTAGAATATCGAAAGAACACCTTTGACGAACAAGAGTATCTTTTGTCGTAATCTCTAGATTTTCTAGTTTCGCATCATTTTCGAGAGTCATGATATCGTATACGTGAAATTATATGAAAATGAAGCAACAAAAAGGCACTCGTGATCACGGTTTTGCTTCAGCACGATGTTTTACTCGTTAGAATATCGAAAGAACACCTTTGACGAACAAGAGTATCTTCTGACGTAATCTCTAGATTCTCTTGTTTCGCATCATTTTCGAGAGTCATGAGCTCGTATACGTGAAATTATGTGAAAATGAAGTAACGAAAAGGCAATCGTGATCACGGTTTTGCTTCAGCACGAAGTTTTACTCGTTAGAATATCGAAAGAACAGCATTGACGAACAAGAGTATCTTTTGACGTAATCTCTAGATTCTCTAGTTTCGCATCATTTTCGAGAGTCATGATATCGTATACGTGAAATTATATGAAAATGAAGCAACAAAAAGGCACTCGTGACCACCGTTTTGCTTCAGCACGAAGTTTTACTCGTTACAATATCGAAAGAACACCTTTGACGAACAAGAGTATCTTCTGACGTAATCTCTAGATTCTCTTATTTCGCATCATTTTCGAGAGTCATGATCTCGTATACGTGAAATTATGTGAAAATGAAGTAACGAAAAGGCAATCGTGATCACGGTTTTGCTTCAGCACGAAGTTTTACTCGTTAGAATATCGAAAGAACAGCATTGACGAACAAGAGTATCTTTTGACGTAATCTCTAGATTCTCTAGTTTCGCATCATTTTCGAGAGTCATGATATCGTATACGCGAAATTATATGAAAATGAAGCAACAAAAAGGCACTCGTGATCACGGTTTTGCTTCAGCACGATATTTTACTCGCTAGAATATCGAAAGAACACCTTTGACGAACAAGAGTATCTTTTGTCGTAATCTCTAGATTTTCTAGTTTCGCATCATTTTCGAGAGTCATGATATCGTATACGTGAAATTATATGAAAATGAAGCAACAAAAAGGCACTCGTGATCACGGTTTTGCTTCAGCACGATGTTTTACTCGTTAGAATATCGAAAGAACACCTTTGACGAACAAGAGTATCTTCTGACGTAATCTCTAGATTCTCTTGTTTCGCATCATTTTCGAGAGTCATGAGCTCGTATACGTGAAATTATGTGAAAATGAAGTAACGAAAAGGCAATCGTGATCACGGTTTTGCTTTAGCACGAAGTTTTACTCGTTAGAATATCGAAAGAACAGCATTGACGAACAAGAGTATCTTTTGACGTAATCTCTAGATTTTCTAGTTTCGCATCATTTTCGAGAGTCATGATATCGTATACGTGAAATTATATGAAAATGAAGCAACAAAAAGGCACTCGTGATCACGATTTTGCTTCAGCACGATGTTTTACTCGTTAGAATATCGAAAGAACACCTTTGACGAACAAGAGTATCTTCTGACGTAATCTCTAGATTCTCTTGTTTCGCATCATTTTCGAGAGTCATGAGCTCGTATACGTGAAATTATGTGAAAATGAAGTAACGAAAAGGCAATCGTGATCACGGTTTTGCTTT